>JACGWO010000001.1:36050433-36521171 GCA_034509735.1 Sesamum alatum | reverse complement strand
CCCATGCTCTTGTACAGAGGATCCTTCTGTCATTTTAGTTCCAAAGAACGCCTTGGTCGCGACATACCTAGTATGCCGGTCCGGGACTGCATAGCAATCCTTAAGGCGAGCTATAATGGAAGGGACATCGTCTAGCCTTTCATATTGCTTCTGAATCTCATTGGTCATCGAAGCAAGTATGACGCTACGGACCTTCCGGTTATCCTTATGCCAAGTCTCGAACGTCTCACGTTCTTCTGGCGTGGATCCTTCCGGTAAGGTCCTAGGGAGAGGCTCGTCCATGACGTAGCCTTGGTTCTCGTAATCTAGGACTATCCTGAGATTGCGCAACCAGTCGTTGTAATTGGTTCCATTAAATTTGTTTGTCTCAAGAATGGTTGATAGTGGGTTCTTAGACATTTTAAATCTACATTTAGAAAACAACGCGCGATCAGCAGAAAATAAAGACGGTAGTTTGATGAAATAATTAAATGCTTGGTCTTTAGTCATTTAACCCTCCCACTATTTATACGAAAACACGGTACTCTTAAACGTGATTTTCGGGAAATCCTTTCCTAGTGGGCTTGGGATCCACAGCGATTTTTCCCATACCCCGCTTTTACGATTCGCATGGAAAAGATCCTGTGGGAGGTATTCCATACCATTCTCGTTCCACGAGATTCCCAAGATTATTGCCTCACCCTTTCGCATGATCCCGAGGACTCCAAGCGAATCATGCTAATTGGGCGTTAGACCCGACCCAATCGACCGAGCCACAGACCCACTGGTACCCCCACGACTCGTGAGACAGGTAACAGCAGCCCATTTTTCGTTCATGACATAGTGCAGCTTCTTTTAAGTACAATAACGTGCCACGACTCGTGAGACCACGCTATTGACCTAAAACAGCTTCCTCACTGTGCCATGGATTGGAAGGCATGGACAAACTCCTAGAGTTCATGTCCATTTTATTTAGGGTCTAATATTTCAACATTGGTCCAACCAATGTGAGAGTAGTGAATGACCGAGATCTCATAATATATCCATACATTCATCCATAATGCATAAATAAAATCCATCCATAGCAGTTATATGATAAATAAATGCCATTCATCCATCATAATAACCACATGCAAAATTAAAGCCTAGCACGCCCCTGTTGGATGATCACGAGCCCAAATCCTATGCGACCCACTGAGCCCGCAGTGGATCTATGGTCAATCTAGGGTTGGTCCTATACTATTACAATAATAGTAACCCAATCATCATGCTGATGGGCCTTGGTCTCTTTTCCTCTTTTCTTCACTTCATGGAAAACGCCAAGGACCTCCGGTCTGGGCTCTCCATGTGGTCCTTCTTTCTACTCCATGTGGTCCTTCCTTCTACTCCACCAATTAAACTCCTCTTCTATATAAACCCCTAGCATCCTACAAGTTGGATGATGAAATTCCAACACACACAACCCACACACACAACTCGGCTCTCTCTCCCTCTATCTCGTCCGCCCTCTCTCTCTCTCACACTCCAAGCGTAGTCTCAGTCCCCGAAATTGATTCTCAGTCCGTGGGCTTTGTTTGCGTAGTGAACAGATATGGAAAACAAATATAAGTGAACACAAACAAAGTGATGCCAAATGAAATTCACTTCTTTATTCATTAATGATTTTATCAAACACCTGAAATTGTCTAGACATAGGTTACATATTCCTGCCAAAATTGGCTTACATGGTCACCTATTCTAACACTTCAGCCGTAGGCAGCATTACAGTATGTTGTTCAGTGCACTAGACTTGATGTGGCTTTCGCTTTGAGCGTAACTAGTCGATATCAGTCGTGTGCCGGGAAGGCACACTGGAGTGCAGTCAAGACTATCCTGAAGTACCTGAAAAAGGACTAAGGACATGTTCTTGATCTACGGTGGTGGAGAGTTGATACTGGAAGGCTAATAGCGACACTAGCTTCCAGTTGGATGACGATGATGCCAAGTCTCAGTATGGTTTTGTATTTAGGCTAAATGGTGGCGTAATTACTTGGAAGTGTTCGAAGTAGGCTACCACGGCGGACTCCACCATAGAGTTTTGAATACATAGCGGCTTTGGAAGCTGCTAAGGAGTGGTTTGGTTGATGAGCTACATCCAAGGGTCGGATGTAGTACCTAGCATTGCTAAGCCTGTAATTATTTTATGATAACAACGGGGCGATAGCGCTAGCAAAGGAACCGAGATCTCATCACGATCCAAGCATATTCTGAGACGCTACCATCTCTTACAGAGATGGATAGCAGGAGTGAGGTTCGGTTGGACCGAGTCAGCTCCGCAGAAAACATATTAGATCCACTTGCTAAGCCCATGTCGCAAGTTGCCCAAACTCACCATCTGAATAAGAGGTTCGAGGTCAATGGGTGATTGGCTTTAGGTCAAGTGGGAGATTGTTGGAATATGTGACCAGAAAGCCAATAGGTTTGGCAATTTGTAACCTATCCGACAACTTGATGTGAATGTAATATTATTATGTGATGAATAAGATGAGTATTCGTCACCAATGGTACCTTCTTTGTTGCGCTCATCTTACATTTGTTAAAATGGTGTTTAACTTATATCGCAACAAAGCCCACAGACCATGGATAACAACTCGTGCAGTTGGGCCACGCATTGGATGGTGGTCATGAAACCAACTGATTAAGAGTTGGGTCTGAAACGTTCCAAGTCGAGGACCTTGAGACAGGGCATCGAGAGTCCTATTGAGACTTGCGTCAAGAGTCGTGTTCATTGGATGAGTGTCGTGTTTCATCGGCGACAGGCGTGGGACGCCTACACGATCTTGATGGGTTGGTCGACTGGGGTCGAGCCGACTGGACTGACTCGCGGGGATCATCATATGGAAGCCTTGGAGGCTTGGTCGGTATGATTGGATTTCCCCGGTTCCGATAGTACGGGAGTAATCCTCAGACTTGAGGAATCATGGCAGTCACGTGCACAGGACGGCTGTATCTTGGATCTGGCGAGAGGTGATCATTCTGTAAGATGATCATTATAAGCCTTGTCCAGTGCAGTCGGAATGTGTAGCGAGGACGGTGGATTCCAAGAAGAGGATCCGTCCCCTGCCAGTATGTGACAGAGGTTCCTATGCACTCGGAGACACGTTCATGCTGTTTGAAGCTGTGGCCACAGTGGTTGGTCGAACAGGGAATGGTTTCCTGTGTCGACGCAATGAAGCATACGTGGTCTCGAGTATTAAGCATAGATGCCTAGTCAAGGATGGGAACCGACGCCCAATTTCATACCCTAGGCTAAGGCCAGGAGACGGTAGACGGAAGGATCGTACCCGTACGGAATCGGTGCCTAAATGTTTCACGCCAATCACCTAGTTTCTAGTGCCATGGACCGTTGCTAGACGGCCACCCATGGTAACGGGCCCTTGTGGGACACGGGCCCAAGTCTAACTGAGGGTGAACCTAAAGGGTCACACACAAATCACCGAGGAGGTTGAGAGATCGACTTGGAGTCAATCTCGAAGGATAAAATAAGTAATTGGATTACTTTAGGGAAAGTCCATTGGATGGACAGGCCGATATTGTATCGGGCTTTCATTTAATCGGTAAATTGGATTTTCGATTAAATATGGAAAGTTGAGACGTTGAGACGTTGAATATTTTAATTGGATTAAAAGATCAACGGGAATAATTTGAATGGACATTAAATTGGATTTAATGTTGGGTTCGTCGTAATTGGATTACGATAAAACCCGGTCCGTTAAATTATACCCGAGAGGAGAAATAATTCCTATTTTGGAATAGGAAGAAGTTGGACTTCTTCCCTTAATTAAACATGGCCGACATGCTCCCTTGGAGGAAGAGATGATCCTAAATCTTGGAAATGGCAAGGCCATCTCGGCAGAACCAATAGGATCCACCACCTTAGTAGTTAGTTATCATATTAGTATAGAATTAGAGCAAGTTTACTACGTACCTAGCATGATTAGAAACATCATTTCCATTCCATTGTAAGACAATAGTGGTTATGAGTTTACAATCAATAAAAATTGCTTTTATTTGATGAAGGGTGGAATTACTCATCTGCTTGGTACGCTCAATAACGGTCTCTATGTCTTACAACAAACGAATTTCGTTCTAAACACTCAACACAAACGTAAAATAGATCATAACAAGAACGCACAACTGTGGCATGCAAGACTAGGACATATCTCCCAAGATAGGATGAGAAAATTGGTAGACTCAAAGAACCTAGAGGTTGGGGACTTGAGTAAACTACCAACTTGTGAATCCTGTTTCAGAGGGAAAATGACCAAGAAGCCCTTTGTAGAACAAAACAGGCCTGCCACAAGTCTATTGAACTTGGTTCATACAGACGTATGTGGACCACTAAGGACTCAAGCCCGAGGTAGGTTCTCCTACTTCATAACCTTCACTGATGATCATTCGCGGTATGGTTATGTTTACCTAATGAGGTACAAGTCTGAAGCTCTTGAGAGGTTTAAAGAATTCAGACTTGAAGTTGAGAATCAGACCAACTGCAAAATTAAACTCCTACGGTCAGACCGAGGGGGAGAATACCTCAGTACTGAGTTCCTTAATTATCTTAAAGAAAATGGTATAATCTTTGAATGGACCCCTCCCGGGACACCACAGTTAAATGGGGTCTCTGAAAGGAGGAATCGAACTTTGTTAGACATGATCCGATCCATGATGAGTTTTACCGAACAGCCCTTGTCTTTTTGGGGCTACGCATTGGAGATGGCAGCCAAGTTATTAAACTTGGCGCGAACCAGTGCATTGACCTAAACACCATATGAGATATGGCACGGCAAGCCTGCATCCTACAACTACTTGAAAGTGCGGGGTAGCCCTGCATACGTCAAGAAGCTAGTGGGAGACAAGCTAGAATCAAAGTCTAGCTTGTGCAGGTTTGTTGGATACCCTAAAGAAACCGCGAGTTATTATTTCTATGACCCCCTGGAACAAAAGGTGTTCGTTTCAAGGAATGCAGTATTCTTGGAACAAGGGTTTCCAGAAGGTGTCCAACCTGATGAATTGATCCTTCAGGAGTCAAGTGAGTTAAATCAGTCATCACCAGTAGCCGCGGATACCTCACTCAGAGGTTTCAGGATAAATACCCAGAAGACTGAGCAACCTTGAGAAGTTCAGCATGCCAGGCATGACGAATGACCTCAGGAAGAGCCAACCCCGGTACCTGAACCGCCAGCTCCTGTTATGTCAACGCCCACAGTTACCACCAACGTTCCCGTTCTCCGCAGGTCAGCTAGATAGTCTTGCACTCCCGTTAGGTATGGCTTTCTAAGCACGACTAGTCAATTTGACAAGGATCCTAAGACTTATGGAGAGGCGATGTCTGACATCGACTCGGAAAGATGGCTTGAGGCCATGAAAACCGAAATGGATTCCATGAATGAGAACCAAGTCTGGACACTTATAGACCCACCCAAAGGGGTTAAGCTAGTTGGTTGTAAATGGGCCTATAAGCGTAAACTTGGAATTGATGTAGAAGTTACAACCTTCAAGACTAGGCTAGTGGCAAAAGGGTACAGTCAACGACCTGGGGTCGACTTTGAGGATACCTATTCGCCGGTAGCCATGGCTAAGACCATTGGGATCCTGTTTGCCATAGCAACATGGTATGACTATGAAATATGGCAGATGGACGTAAAAACGTCTTTTCTCAATGGCTTCATTGAGGAAGAGATCTACATGGATCAGCCGGAGGGATTCACAGTGGCCGAAGAAGAGCAAAAAGTTTGTCGTCTCCAGAAGTCCATCTATGGCCTCAAACAAGCATCCCGGAGCTGGAACATTTGCTTTGATGAAGTTATACGAGATTATGATTTCATCAAGAACGAATCCGACCCTTGTGTATACAAGAAAGTGAGTGGGAGCCCTATAGTGTTCCTACTGCTTTATGTAGATGACATTCTACTCATAGGTAATGACGTTAGAATGTTGGTCAACACAAAAGCATGGTTATCCACTCAGTTTTCCATGAAAGATTTGGGTGAAGCCTCCTACATTCTTGACATCCAGATCGTCAGGGATAGATCTAGAAGAATGTTGGGACTGACCCAAAACTCGTATATGGAGAAAGTCCTGAAAAGATTTCGCATGGACAACTCCAAACAAGGTTTCTTTCCCATGGGGCATGGGTTCAAGTTGTCCAAGAAATAGTCTCCTAAGACTGATGAGGAACTTGAGAGGATGAAAGGCATCCCTTATGCTTTTGTCGTTAGGAAGCATCCAATATGCCGTGAACTGTACGAGACCTGACATCGCTTACGCCTTAAGTGTAACGAGCATATATCAGTCTTGTGCAGGAGAGGCACATTGGAATGCAGTCAAGAGCATCCTTAAGTACCTGAGGAGGACTAAGGAAATGTTCTTGGTCTATGGCAATGGGGAACATATCCTGGAAGGCTTTCAGCGATGCTAGCTTCCGGGCGGATGACGATGATGCCAAGTCTCAGTCAGGTAATGTATTCAGGCTCAATGGCGGTGTGGTAGCATGGAAAAGTTCCAAGCAAGCAACCAAAGCTGATTCCACCACTGAAGTCGAATACATAGCAGCTTCAGAAGCTGCCAAAGAAGTGGTTCGGATGAGAAACTACATCCAAGAGTTGGGTGTGGTGCCTAGCATTGCGGAACTCGTGGCTATCTTCTGCGATAACAACGGAGCTATAGCGCAAGCAAAGGAACCGAGATCTCATCACCGATCCAAGCATATTCTTAGACACTACCACCCTTTGAGGGAAATGGTAGGAAGAGGTGACGTCCGCATGGACCGAGTCAGCTCAGCAGACAACACAACAAATCCGCTAACAAAGCCTATGTCGCAGAACGCTCATACGCAACATCTTGAGAAGATGGGTATTAGACATATGGGTGATTGGCTTTAAAGGTCAAGTGGGAGATTATTAGAATAGGTGACCATGAAGCCAACTTTATGAAGCGAATTGTAACCTATGTTTGAACAATTTCAGAGTTTTAATAAACCTTGATGAATAAGAAAATGATGTTCATCTGGCTCATACTTTATCTGTGTTCACTTTACTGCTTTATAACTGTTCACTGCACAAACAAAGCCCACAGACTAAGATAACATTTCGGGAACTGGAACTACGCTTGGAGGTAGGTTCATCAAATCAATTTTGCCGAATCAGTCTGAAAATCTCCAAGTCAAGGAATCTCGAAAAATGGGTATCGAGAATCCACTTGAGGCTTGCACTAAGCATCTGCTGTCGTGTTTCATCGACGGGTGACGAGGTTCGTCTATGCATTGTTAGTGGGTCAACTTGCTAAGGAGCAGCTGACTGAGGTGACTCGCGGGAACCGTCTTACGGAGGACCTTGAGTAGGGTTAGATAGGTATGACTTGAGTTCCCGACTCCAACAGTACAGGTTAATCCTTGGTCTTGAGGAACTACTGAGTTTAACTGTACACCGTGGTTATATCTTAGCTATGGTGAGAGATTACCAAGTCATAGTTTACTGAGTAGTCATAAGCCGTATCTAGTGCAGTGATGATGTGCAACGTGACAGTAGTTTCCAAGAAAGGATCTGTCTCCTGTCAGAGCGCTGACAGTAGCGTCTCACTGTGCTCTAAGTCTTGTCCCTAAATCTGTGGCCACAGTTACTGAACAGAAGGGAAGGATTCCCTGCAGCATTTAGTGTAGGACAAGCCGACACTTAGGTCCAAGATGGGTACCTACGTTTTCGTGCCCCAGACCCTAAGTTGTGAGACCGTAGGCAGAAGGATAAATGTACTGCAGAGCCTAAATGTTCACCCCCACGCATATTCACCTAGTCTCTAGGGGCATGAACCGTTGCTAGACGGCCACCCATGGTAACGGACGGATTCTAGGAATTCGACCAAGTCTAGCTGAAGTTGAACCTAAAGAGTCACACACAATCCGCACACATAACGTATTTAATTTAGAATTAGTATTTGGAGAGAGATTGGGATGATTAAATTAGATTTAATCGGATCTTTCTTTTCTTGGGAAAATTAATTCCTTTAATTGGACGAAAAGGAATTTCACAAATGAATTGGATTTATTGGAATTTATTGAAATGGGTTTAAATAAATATTACTATTTATTTTATTTATTTCTTGCCCTATGGATTATTTAAATAAGATTTAAATATTCCATAAAATAAATGGATGGTTGAGATTAAAAGGAGAGATGGATGGCTAGGATTGGTTTGACCAAATCAAAGAGCTACTTTCACTAAGACATTAACTAGGTCAAAATCCTAGCCAAAATAGTCTTCCAAGAGTTGGAGTTTGAAGAGGAATGGATTCCTCCTCTATATATACTCCTAGTCCTTCACTTGTGGAAAGATGATGATATTCAAGAATCACACACACACGCACCACACGTCTCTCCTCTCCCTCTCGGCCAGTTTCCCTCTTTCCCAAGAAATATTCTTAGTTCTTTTGTTTCATACAATTGAACTTAAGGAGGGTTGATCACGTTAACTCATAGCGTTTGATCGATCCGTCCTCTCCAAATAATATACACTTGGTTTTTTGCTAGCACGAGGATCAAGATACGTGGGCGGATTGCGTGTATGATTTAGAGGGTCTCAATACGAGATCTTGGATCAAAACAGGGAACAACGCAAGTAGCGGCTCGAAGACAAAACGACAACCGGGTAGGTTTCTCGTTTTGTTGGTACCGGTTTTTCAACCCTATAGCCTCCATGATTTTCTAAATTTATTTTTTTAATGAGATACACCGAATGCCTTAGGAGGTTCAACGGAACACCCTTAAACGTTTATATTTAATTCTTGTTTATGGCATGTTTTAAATTCTTGTAACTTTATTATACCGCGCTTCCACATTCGCGCTCCTTCGAGGACGGTCCACAGGCCTTTCCTAGGATTTCACATATGTCATTTGCCCTCAACTGTTGCTTTGAGTCAACCTTCCTTTTGCCTTTTGCCTTTCCCCACTTTGGCGATGGGAACACTCTTAGTGTTGGTAGCTGCTTTGACGGCTTTTCCCTTTCCCTTCTTCCTTTTTCAACGTCCGGCACCCTTGCCTTTCATCTTGGAAGTCGAAGCATCTCCAAACAACACCGATGGCGTAGACTTTTTGGTCGTTGTCTCGTATTGCACCAGCATATTAATTAACTCATGGATACCCTTCTCAAGAGCATTCATGTGTAGTTAACAATGAATTAGTCAAAGGAGGGTGAGAGTAACTGAAGGATCACATCAAAGTACATCTCGTTATCGAGCCCTGTTTTGAGGTCTTCGAGCTTTTCCACCAAGGTAAGCATCTTGACCACATGCTCTTGTACAGAGGACCCTTCGGTCATTTTAGTTCCAAAGAACGCCTTTGTTGCGACATACCTAGTATGCCGGTCCGGGACAGCATAGCAATCCTTCAGGTGAGCCATAATGGAAGGGACATCGTCTAGCCTCTCATACTACTTTTGAATCTCATTCGTCATAGAGGCAAGTATGATGCTACGGACTCTCCGGTTATCTTTATGCCAAGTCTCGAATGTCTCACGTTCTTCTGGCGTGGATCCTTCCGGCAAGGTCCTAGGAAACGACTCGTCCATGACATAGCCTTGGTTCTCGTAATCGAGGACTATCCTCAGATTACGCAACCAGTCGTTGTAATTGGTTCCATTAAACTTGTTTGTCTCAAGTATGGTTGATAATGGGTTCTTAGACATTTTAAACTTACATTTAAAGAACAGAACTACAATTAGCAGAATGAAATTGAAAGTTTTAATAAAATTAAACGCTTGGACTTTAGTCATTTAATGCTCACACTATTTATATTAAAACACGACACTCTCCAATGTTGTTTTCGGGAAACTCCTTTCCTAGTGGGCTTGGGATGCACAACGATCTCCCCCATACCCCGCTTTTACGATTCGCATGGAAAACAACCTGTGGGAGGTATGCCATACCATTCTCATTCCACGAGATTCCCAAGATCACTGCCTCACCCTTTTACGTGATCCCGAGGACTCCAAGCGAATCACGTTATTCGGGTGTTAGACCCGATCCAATCAACCGATTCATAAACTCACTGCTATCTCCACGACTCGTGAGATAGGTAACAACAGTGTACTCCTCGTTCATGATAACGTGCAGCTTCTATTAAGTACGATAGTCGTGCCACGACTCGTGAGACCACGTTATTGACTGAAACTAGCTTCCTCAATTTGCCATGGATGGAAGGCATAGACGAACTCCGAGAGTTCAAGTCCATTTATGAAGGTTATAATATTCAACTTAGTCTAACCAAGTGAGAGTTCTAATGACGGAGATCCCACACATACATACATACATAATGCATTTATAAAAGGTTTGCATGCCATAGAATAATAATACGATAAATAAACCACTCATTCACCATAAGAGCCACATGCAAAATTAACGCCTAGCACGCCCCTGTTGGATGATCACAAGCCCGAATCCTATGCGACCCACTGAGCCCGCAGTGGATCTATGGTCAATTTAAGGTTGGTCCTATACTATTACATTCAATAATAGCAACTCAACAACACACTAATGGGCCTTGGTCTCTTTCTCCTTCGGGTCTCCATGGAACGCCTTGGATTCCTCATTCTGGGTCTCCATTTGGGCCATCCTTCATCCCCACCGTGGGAACTAAAATGAAATAATTCCTCATCACTATACTACTCTCATTACAAATTTAAAAAAAAAAAACACCTAGCGAAATCCCGGGGGAGTACAATTGGAGGGAGATGGAATGCCTTATTATTCCAAGGCAACTAGAAGAGATGAGGAGAAAATAAAAGAGGCACACAGGCCTAACATAAATTTAAACCATACATCCGGTCTAGGGCTTGTGATCATCCGTTCTCAATCAACGCACATAATTACATGATATCCAATCATATAAATACATGTACATAATCCATGATATCCAATCACATCATACATAAAAACAAAATGAGAGAACGAGTGATGCACGTAAACTTGGCGTAATATTGCTAATCCCTTTTTTTTGTTTAGGAAAATCTTTCCTCATTATTTGGAAGTACTTAAAATATTGAGATTCTAAACAAACAAATAAAATAACTTTCCAAATAATGTCTTCAAGAAAACATGCAAAAATAAATAAAATAATTTATCAGAAAATATTCCAAAAAATTAAAGAACAAGAAAAACACAAAACGGTGGAGGGCCGCCGCCGTCGGCGGCGCCCGTCAGCGCAAGCGGGCCAGCAAGCCTAGCCTGCCGTGTGACGTCCATAGAATTTTATTCATAATTGAAAGATTAATTAGTAATTATTAAGAAAATTTAATTTAATTATAAGTATAGGTTGAAATTATAAATATATTAAAACTTGAAGGGACTAAATTGGAGCTTTATTAAATATTTGTGGTCAATACATAAATATATAGAAGTTGGGGATCAAATTGCAATTTCGATAAAATTATAAAAAATAAAAAAAAAAGGGTGAACATATTATTTTAGCCGACAAATGGCTGCCTACCCCTACCCTTTTACACATATAATATATATATATATATATATTATTATCTTACCTTTTAAGTAATCAATCACATTTAAAAACAAAACACACACTTTGAAACATAAAACACACATTGCACACACACTAAAAGGTGCACACCTTTAGACGAGAAATAGGACGTGAAGGTAGAGTAGAGGGCTGAGCAGTTTCTCCTATTAACGAGATCTTTTGAGTTGGAGGTTAGTATAGTTAATTAAATTTATATATATATATGTGTGTGTGTGTGTGTATGATATGTTTATGTATATGAAAATATATTCTGGTGATGTATACGAAATTATGACTCGATGGCTATTTATCTGGATTACTTGTTATACTGTGAAATTGTCATTATGTGGTTATGGTGTATGGAAGTTAGAAGGATAATGGTATGTATTATACTTGATTATTGAATGAAGTTGTACGTTGATGTTATTGATGGAGATTTGATTGTTGAATGAAGATGAGTGATGAGAATATCTGATGAGAATATTATGAAGTGAGATAAAGAGATGGCTTACCTAACTAGGGGGCATACTTCAATGGCTTATGGTGATATGATTAATGACGAGCTGTGTGCTGTCATTGATCAAGGGAGATAATGTAACATATTATATGAGCTGTGTGTTGTGTGATATGATGGATGATGGGATATCATACGAGCTGTGTGCTGTGTGGTATCAGTGATGATGGGGTATCATACAAGCTGTGTGCTATGTGGTACCGGAGAAAAAAGGGAGATATTATGATTGAGGGGATGATAGCCGGCAAAGACCATTGAGTGATGCACTCCAGCATGGGTAAGCAGGGCCCTAAGGAAATAAACAATAAAGTAGAGTATTGTGTGTAATTTGATATATGGTTGTTGGTATATGTTATTTCTTATATTTGTCGTATGGTATGATATTCGTTTTATTATGTATATGCGTGTGTATGTATAAGTCAATTAGCTATACTTATTAAGTAAGTAGCTCATCCCTTGCCAACATTTTCAGGAGACAGATCACGGTGACTAGCTGATTGATTAGCTACGACCTATAAGTCAACATTTTCAGGAGACAGATCACGGTGACGAGCAACTGATTGATTAGTACGATCTATATGTGTGTTGTTGTATTCATATTACTTTGTTGTATGAAGTATATGATTATGAGTTGTGGAAGCAAGAAGAGAAAGTATATTATGCATGTACCATGAGTTACATGACATTTTGGCTTATACTGTGATTGAAGATATGTGTTGATATGGGGTCTTACTTGACTAGTTGCTCACAAGAGAAGTGATATGTGGAAATGAGGGAGTTAAGGAAACTAGATAGACTTTGTATGTGAAACCCCTTTTATTGGTCTCGGTGGCTCTTCGTGGAAAAAAATTAACGGCCCCGATGACTCTTCGTGGATAAATTGGCCTTTATGGCTCTTCGTGGATATATTGGCCTCGGTGCTCTTCGTGGATATATTGGTCTCGGTGGCTCTTTGTGGAAAAAAAATAAATGCCCCGATGATTCAATGGCACCAGCGGCTCTTCGTGGCTTACAAAGGGAAAATTCACTTAACTATAATATGATGAATAGTGAGACGAGTTGGGTGGAGAAAGACACTATATCACCATCTTGTGAGCATACTAGGAAAGGAAGAATTTGATTGTTTGTCTTGTTGTGAGATGATTACATTGTTAATAAAATGAGATGTGTTCGAATGTAAATTGACGACTTTGTTATTACTTGCTCATTTTCTATTTTTGTTGAACTGGATTCATTATGCATGTATAAGCAGAGCCGGTTATTTACTTATTGAGTCGCAGGCTCACTCCTCTGCAACATTTTTCAGACATAGATTTTGGTCGGTCCATTCTCGAGGAATAAGTCTACGTTGTGCTTGCAAGTCAGGTCGGGCCAGTATGCAGTGTTCTCCTCACAAGTCAATAGGATAGAAGTCAGATATTTTGAGATTGTTAACAACATATAAGAAGTGAAGATGGCTTGTGAACATATTATAATAGTCTATGCTGCCATATGTGAAACCGAGATGTATAAATGTTATAGATGAGCAAATACTTTTGCTATTTAAGTTGATAGAGTATGTTATATAACCAACTGTGAACTGGTTCATGTTATCTATAAAAGTTATGTTGTGAATGTGTAACATTAAGCGGTAATAAATAGTATTATTGTTTGGGGTGTGACATTTAGTGGTATCAGAGCAGGGATTAGATTCCCTGGGATGATTGTGAAGAGTTATATTAGCGTATAGATAGAACTTATATTATGAGTCTGATTATATGTTTCAGAAATTGTGAGATTACATGGGGTGCCTACCTCTATTGTATCAGATAGAGATCCTCGATTTACTTCACATTTCTGGGGAAGTTTGCAAAGGGCACTAGGTACGAAACTGCACTTCAGTACAGCATTCCATCCTCAAACTGATGGACAATCAGAAAGGACAATTCAGACGTTAGAAGACATGATGAGAGCTTGCATTATGGAATTTAAAGGAAACTGGGATGATCATCTGCCACTAATCGAATTTCCATATAACCAACTGTGAACTGGTTCATGTTATCTATAAAAGTTATGTTGTTAATGTGTAACGTTAAGCGGTAATAAATTGTATTATTGTTTGGGGTGTGACAGCGCCTCACCTCGGCTTGAATCTGGCCGAGGCAGCGCGCCTCGGCCAGACCCTAGCCGAGGCAAGGAGCCTCGGCCTAGGTCTGGCCGGGGCGCGAGCCCTCGCCCAGATTCTGGCCAAGGTGCCGCCTCTTCCTTCTCCTTCTGTGCCGGTTATAAGCCTAGACTCCTCTCCTCTTTCAGCTTCTCCCATGGGTCCGGATATCGTGGACTTTGATCACGAGGTGATTGAGGCGATTCGGAACCTTCCACTTGTCCGTCGCCTTCTCCAAATCCCTCCTTTGAGTCAAGTTCCCGAGAAACTCCCCCACTCTTATCTCCCCTTCCAACTAATCTTGTCAATTCTGGTTTAGATGGAATTGAGTCCTCTTCGGCCCCCTAGTCAAAATCTCGCTGTCGTATAATAGATGTCGATAGTTGCCTTAGTCGTGTGAGTTTTGAAGAATTCCGCTCCCTAGAAGCTAGGGCCAACGCTTCTTCCGAATTCACCCTCCTGTTGCCTAGTATTGATGATAGGATCAAGTTTCCTCCTCACGGGTTCGTTACTGTGTACTTATCATTCTTTTCCTCGGGTTTCACTCTCCTCCCTCATCCTCTGCTACTCCAAATCATCACCTGTACTACCCTGAGCATTAGTCAATTTACACCTAACTCCCTTGTAAGTTTTAGGGGGTTCCTTCAACATTTTGAGGAGTTCGGCTTGACCCCGTCTCTTGAAGCCTTTTATACTTTATTCACTGTCAGGAAGGTGCCCGACGACTCTTACTTCTATTTCTATCCTCGGGGGAGTTGCAAGATTCTTGAGGGTGGTGTCTCTTCTAAGGGTCCTTGGAAAGAGAAGTTCTTATTTGTAAAGGACTTGTCCTGGGGATTAACTTCCCCTTGGGGGGAATCATGTTTTGTGCCCGACCCCGTTCCTGATCTTCGACTCTCCTTCATCGGGGTTGGGCTGTTCGACCAACTCTTTGACGTCAAAACTTTAGGGCCTACTGGTATTTAACTTTTCTGCTTTTACTTGCTTTGTAAAAAATTTTCGACGTTTTCTCACTTTTTCCTGTGTTGACTTGTTTGTATGAGGAAAGAAGATCTCCCTCCACGATGTCCACCATTTCCGTGACAAAGAGAGTGGCTCAAGGTCCCGTCATCCTCCTCCCCCCCCCCCTCCAAGGAGGGGAGAAAGCAGTCGTCGGCGCTCACCTTCTGCCCGGGCCCGGGATCCCCCGGGGCCCTCAACTCATCACGAGGGGCGCTCCTCCCCCCTCCTAAAGGCAACGCCTCCAAACGCCCCCGGAAAGGCGAAGCAGGGCCTCCTCGTCATGGAGCAGGAAAAGGTCTCTTCACCTATGGGACGAACAGGCAGGGAGATATCTCTTCTTTTTGAGACGTAGCTGACGTGGACCTTGCTCATAAAAAATCCAGGGAGCTAGTGAGTCCCTACGATGTGACGCTACTTGGCGCCCTCCCCACAGTCACCCTCACTCGTCTTATGCAAGGCGAAGCTGCCAGGGTATGTTGTTTATAATTTTTTGTTGATTCTTCATTTTCTGTCCTCACTTGTCTAATTAAGGTATATCCTTTTTAGGTTATCAACTTAGCAGAAGCTACTGAGCTGCGGTTGAATAACCATGAGAAGGAGATTGACCGCCTGAAGGACGCCTTTGGAGACACTCGAAAAAAACTTGGACCGCTGTCAAGAGGAGCTCAAGACTGCTTCCGCTGAACAACTCAAGTGGAAGGAAAGCTTCAACCGGGAGATTACCTCGGGGAAGACTTTCCTGAAGTCTGACGTTGGCAAGGCATACTTGGACCGTGTGTGGCATGACTTTAAGGAGAAATACGTGGAGTCGGAGGAATTCCACCACTAGGCACGCCTGCCGGGCGCGCGCTCGCAGATTCCTTCGTCTGCGTGCGCGCGCGCCTGACGGCGCTGCCCAGAGCCCGTCCGCGCGCGGACTCGCAGACGCGCGGCCTTGCGCGCGCGCCTGCGCGCAGCCTTCCTGGCTGCGCGCTGCCCCTGCGCAACCGGCTGGGCGGGCGCGCGCAGCCCTCCCTTGCCTGCGCACGTCTGCCCTGCCGGCAGCGTGCGGCTGCGCGCGGCCAGCCCTCCGGCTGGCCGGCTGCGTCATTTCTCGTTTTTCGTTCAATTTTCCACCCCGTTTCCCAAGAAAAACAGAAAATTACCAACATTCATAAATTCACACGAATCAAAAGCAATAAAATCGACATGCTTAAAATCAAGAACAATCAAGATTTAATATAAAACATGCCAATATCACGTTTCATGCTTATAACGCACATAAACCCTAGGCCTATACACCGAACCGGGCTCTCGATAATGAAACGTACATAGATGTGATCCTTCAGTCACTCCCACCCTCCTTTGACCAACTTATCGTTGAAAGGAATCGGTGGATCGTCCCGGGAATTGCGCGAATGCGGAAGCGCGGTAAAAATAAACATACAAAATAAAAGGCATGCTTTTAATTTAAAAGAACACGCTCAAGGGGTGTACCCTTGAGGTTCCCGGGCGTTTGGTGTATCTCATGATTATAAAACTAATTAAAAAATTATGGAGGCCATAGAGTTGAAAATTAAAGAGGGACGAAAATCTTAAACGAGACCTACCCGTTGTCGTTTTCGTCTTCAACTGCTACTCGCGTTGTTCCCCGTTTTGCACCAAGACCTCGTTCTTGAGATCCTCCAAATCGTGACACATGATCCACCCACGTATCTTGCACGTCGTGCTAGCAACGAACAAGTGTATAAATTTTGGAGTGGACGAATCAATAACACGTTATCAATTAACGGTATTGGTTCGTCTAAGTTCTTAATGTTCCAAGAACAAAAAGAACTAAGAAATATTTTCTTGGAGGAGAGAGAGGGGGCGGACGAGAGATAGGAGAGGGGGAGAGTGTGTGTTGTGTGTGTTTTTCAAGAATCATCATCCTACAAATGTTGGAAGCTAGAGGTTTATATAGAGGAAGAGTTTAATCCTCTTTAAACTCAAACTCTGAGTAACCTAATTTGACTAGGATTTTGACCTAGTCAAAGTCCTAGTCAAACTAGTGTTTGACCTAGTCAAACGAATCCTAGCCTTCCATCTCCCCTTTCCATCTCAACCGTTGATTTTAATTTAATGGAATATTTAAATCCTATTAAATATTCCAAAAGGCTAAAAGAATAAATATAATATAATAAATAAATATTATAATTTATTCTAAGCCCATTAAATCAACCCTTTTAATAAATCCTATTTATTAATTTAATTCCCTTTATCAAATAGAAGGAATTAATTTCTCCAAGAAAATATAGGACCCGATTAAATCTAATTTAATCATTCCTTTACTCCGATATTTAATTCCAAATTAAATACTAAGTGTGTGTGGATAGTGTGTGACTCTTTAGGTTCACCATTCAGCTAGACTTGGTCGGATTCCTAGAATCCGTCCGTTACCATGGGTGGCCATCTAGCAACGGTCCATGGCACTAGAGACCAGGTGAAATATTCGGGGATGAACATTTAGGCTCTAACAGTACACTTGTCCTTCTGTCTTCGGTCTCATCACTTAGAGTCTAGGGCACGGAAAAAAGCAGGTACCCATTTTGGACCTAAGTGTCGGTCTGTCCTTACTAAACGCCGCAAGGGAAACCTTTCCCTTCTGTTCAGTTACTGTGGCCACAGATTTCAGGGACAAGACACAGAGCATACATGAGACTCAACTGTCAACACCTTTTGACAGGAGACAGATCCTTTCTTGGAAACTACTGTCACTTTGTACACGCGAGCTGCACTAGACATGGCTTATGACTACTCAAGAGTATTTTGGCAATCTCTCACCATATCTAAGATACAGACCTGATGCACAGGTAAACTCAGCAGTTCCTCAAGTCAAAGGACTTGGCCTGTTCTGTTGGAACCGGGAATACACGTCATACCTTGCTGACCGTACTCAAGGTCCTCCGTAAGACGGTTCCCGCGAGTCACCTCAGTCAGCTGCTTCCTAGCACGCTGACCCACTAACACTGCTTAGACGACCTTCGTCACCCGTCGATGAAATACGACAGCAGATGCTTAGCGCAAGTCTCAAAGGGAATCCCGGTACCCATTTTCGGGATTCCTTGACTTGGAGATTTTCGGACTGATTCGGTAAGACTGATTTCATGGACCTACCTCCAAGCGTAGTCCCAGTCCCCGAAATCGTTTCTCAGTCCG
This sequence comes from Sesamum alatum, assembly GCA_034509735.1. NCBI lineage: Eukaryota > Viridiplantae > Streptophyta > Magnoliopsida > Lamiales > Pedaliaceae > Sesamum > Sesamum alatum. The sequence continues at coordinate 36,502,817 of JACGWO010000001.1, read as the reverse complement.
TGGGCTTTATTTGCGTAGTGAACAGAAATGTAAATGCAGATAAGTGAACGTAAACAAAGTATTGCCATATGAATTTTCACTTCTTTATTCATAAATATTTTTATCAAATACCAAAGAATTGTCTAGACATAGGTTACATATTCCTGCCAAAATTGGCTTACATGGTCACCTATTCTAACAATCTCCCACTTGACCTTTAAAGCCAATTGCCCATATGCTTAATCCCCATCTTCTCAAGATGTTGCGTATGAGCGCTCTGCGACATAGGGTTTGTCAGCGGGTCTGCTGTGTTGTCTGCCAAGTTGACTCGGTCCATCCGGACGTCACCTCTTCCTACCATTTCTCTAAGAAGATCGTAGCGTCTAAGAATATGTTTGGAACGGTGATGAGATCTCGGTTCCTTTGCTTGCGCTATAGCGCCGTTGTTATCACAAAAGATGACAACGGGCTCGGCGATGCTAGGCACCACACCCAACTCTTGGATGTAGTTTCTCATCCAAACCGCTTCCTTAGCTGCTTCTGAAGCTGCTATGTATTCAGCCTCTGTGATGGAGTCAGCAATGGTTGCTTGCTTGGAACTTTTCCAAGCTACTACTCCTCCATTGAGTTTGAATACGTACCCCGATTGAGACTTGGCATCATCGTCATCAGACTGGAAGCTAGCGTCGCTAAAGCCTTCCAGAATTAGTTCTCCATTGCCATAGACTAAGAACATCTCCTTAGTCCTCCTTAGGTACTTAAGGATGCCCTTAACAGCATTCCAATGTGCTTCTCCTGCGCAGGACTGATATCTGCTTGTCACGCTCAAAGCGTATGCAATGTCAGGCCTAGTGCAGTGGACCGCATATTGGATGCTACCTACGGCAGAAGCATAGGGGATGATTTTCATCCTTTCAAGTTCCTCATCAGTCTGTGGGGACTTTTTCTTGGATAACTTGATCCCATGCCTCATTGGAAGGAATCCTCGTTTGGAGTTGTCCATTCGATATCTCTTTAGGATTTTCTCTATATACGAGTTTTGGGTGATTCCTAACATCCTTTTAGATCTGTCCCTGACAATCTGGATGCCTAGGATGTAGGAGGCTTCACCAAAGTCCTTCATGGAAAACTGGGTTGATAACCATGCTTTTGTGTTTCCTAACATTCTAACGTCATTACCAATGAGCAGAATGTCATCCACATAAAGCACTAGGAACACTATTGAGCTCCCACTGACCTTCTTGTATACACAAGGGTCGTATTCGTTTTTGATGAAGTCATAACTCCGTATTACTTCATCAAAGCGAATGTTCCAACTTCGGGAGGCTTGTTTGAGGCCATAGATGGACTTCTGGAGACGACAGACTTTCTGTTCTTCTCCAGTGACCGTGAAACCCTGCAGCTGATCCATATAGATCTCTTATTCAACGAAACCGTTGAGGAAGGCCGTTTTCACGTCCATCTGCCATATCTCATAGTCATACCATGTTGCTATGGCGAGCAGAATCCGAATGGACTTAGCCATGGCTACTGGCAAGTAGGTATCTTCAAAATCGACCCCGGGTCGTTGAGTGTATTCCTTAGCTACAAGCCTAGCCTTAAAGGTTGTGACTTCTCCATCAACGCCAAGTTTGCGCTTGTACACCCACTTACAGCCCACTGGCTTAACACCTGTCGGTGGATTTACGAGACTCCAAACTTGGTTCTCGCTCATGGAGTCCATTTCGGCTTTCATGGCCTCAAGCCATTTCCCGGAGTCGATGTCAGACATCGCTTCTCCATAAGTCTTAGGATCGTTATCCAAAAGATCGGTCACACCTAGAAAGCCATATCTCATTGGAGGTTTGGACTCTCTAGTGGACCTACGGAGAACGGGAACGTCTGTGGTTACTGTGGGCGCTGACTGTATCGGAGCCGGTGGTTCAGGAACCGGGGCTTTCTTGAAACAAACACCTTTTGTTCCAAGGGGTCATAAAAGTAATAACCCGCAGTTTCTTTAGGGTATCCAACGAACCTGCATAAGCTAGACCTAGATTCTAACTTATCTCCCACTAACCTCTTGACGTATGCGGGGCTACCCCACACTTTCAAGTAGTTGTAGGATGCAGGCTTGTCGTGCCATATCTCATATGGCGTTTGGGTCAATGCACTAGTAGGCGCTAAATTCAATAATTTGGCCGCCGTTTCTAGTGCATAGACCCAAAATGATAAGGGCAATTTGGTAAAACTCATCATGGACAGAACCATGTCCAACAGGGTTCGATTCATCCTTTCAAAGACACCATTTAACTGCGGTGTTCCTGGAGGTGTCCATTCTGATATTATACCATGTTCTTTTAGATAATCTAGGAACTCCGTACTAAGGTATTCATCGCCTCGGTCCGACCGAAGGATTTTAATTTTGCAGTTGGTTTGGTTCTCCACTTCAAGTCTGAATTCCTTAAACCTCTCAAGAGCTTCAGACTTGTACCTCATCAGGTAAACATAACCATACCGTGAATGATCATCGGTGAAGGTTATGAACTATGAGAACCCACCTCGGGCCTGCGTCCTTAGTGGTCCACATATGTCTGTATAGACCAAGTCCAACAGACCTGTGGCAAGCCTGCTTTGTCCTACAAAGGGCCTCTTGGTCATTTTCCCTCTTAGACAGGACTCACAAGTTGGTAGATCGCTCAAGTCCCCAACCTCTAGGTTCTTTGAGTCTACCAACCTTTTCATCTTATCTTGGGATATGTGACCTAGCCTAGCGTGCCACAGACGTGCATTCCCGTTATTATTTAATTTTCGTTTGTATTGTGCGTTGAGGACGAAATTCGTTTGTTGCAAGATATAGAGTCTGTTATGCAATGTACCAAGTAGATGAGCAATTCCACACCTCATCAAATAAAAGCAATTTTTATTGATTCTAAACTCATAACCACTATTGTCCAACAATGGAATGGAAATGATGTTTTTAATCATACTGGGTACAAAATAAACTTGCTCTAAATCTATGCTAATATTATCACTAATCACTAGAGTAGCGGATCCTACTGCTTCTGCCGAGATGGCCTTGCCATTCCCAAGCTTCAGGATCATGTCCCCGCTACCCAGTTTTCTGCTTCTTTTCAACACCTGCAAGTCATTGCAAATGTGAGCTCTACAGCCGGTATCTAATACCCAAGAGGCAGAACCAGTGACCATATTAACCTCAATCACATATATACCTTGGTTCGAGAAGAGTTTGGGGCACTCTCTCTTCCAATGCCCTTTCTCACGGCAGTTGATACATATGTCATATGCCTTTGACTGTTGCTTGGAGACAACCTTTCCCTTTCCTTTGCCTTTCCCCTCTTTGGCAATGGGAACACTCTAAGTGTTCGTAGCTGCTTTGACGGCCTTTCCCTTCCCTTTCTTCTTCTTCCAACGTCCGGCACCGTTGCCTTTCGTATTCAAAGTCGAAGCACCTCCAAACAATACCGAAGGCCTGGACTTCTTAGTCGTTGCCTCGTATTGCACCAACATATTGATCAACTCATGAATGCCCTTCTCAAGTGCGTTCATGTTGTAGTTGACGATAAATTGGTCAAAGGAGGGTGGGAGTGACTGACGGATCACATCTATGTACGTTTCATTATCGAGACCTGCCTTTAGGTCCTCGAGCTTTTCCACCAGGGTAAGCATTTTAACCCCGTGCTCTTGTACAGAGGATCCTTCTGTCATTTTAGTTCCAAAGAATGCCTTGGTCGCGACATACCTAGTATGCCGGTCCGGGACTGCATAGCAATCCTTAAGGCGAGCCATAATGGAAGGGACATCGTCTAGCCTTTCATATTGCTTCTGAATCTCATTGGTCATCGAAGCAAGTATGATGCTACGGACTTCCCGGTTATCCTTATGCCAAGTCTCGAACGTCTCACGTTCTTCTGGCGTGGATCCTTCCGGTAAGGTCCTAGGGAGATGCTCGTCCATGATGTAGCCTTGGTTCTCGTAATCTAGGACTATCCTGAGATTGCGCAACCAGTCGTTGTAGTTTGTTCCATTGAATTTGTTTTGTCTCAAGAATGGTGGAAAGTGGGTTCTTTGACATTTTAAAATCTGCATTTTTAGAAAACAGCGCGCGATCAGCAGAAAATAAAAGACGGTGGTTTGATAAAATAATTAAATGCATGGACTTTAGTCATTTAATCTTCCCACTATTTATACGAAAACACAGTACTCTCAAACGTGATTTTCGGGAAATCCTTTCCAAGTGGGCTTGGGATCCACAGCGATTTTTCCCATACCCCGCTTTTACGATTCGCATGGAAAAGATCCTGTGGGAGGTATTCCATACCATTCTCGTTCCACGAGATTCCCAAGATTATTGCCTCACCCTTTCACATGATCCCGAGGACTCCAAGCGAATCATGTTAATTGGGCGTTAGACCCAACCCAATCGACCGAGCCACGGACCCACTGGTACCTCCACGACTCGTGAGACAGGTAGCAGCAGCCCGCTTTTCGTTCATGACATAATGCAGCTTCCTTTAAGTACAATAACGTGCCACGACTCGTGAGACCACGCTATTGACCTAAAGCAGCTTCCTAAATCAAGAATCTGGACGCATCAATGAGGACGAGGGCCAAAGCTCGGCTTTGGTTCACCTCCTGGGGGGTTTCTAGGGGGGCTTTTGCTCGGTATGGAGCTGCTTCCTCTGAGTCTGAAAGCTAGACGGGAAGGTCCGACCCTTACGGGTATTTGAGAATTGTAGCTAAAGCAAAGCTAGTGACTGACTCACTATGCCATGGATTGGAAGGCATGGACAAACTCCTAGAGTTTATGTCCACTTTGTCTAGGGTCTAATATTTTGACATTGGTCCAACCAATGTGAGAGTAAGTAATGACCGAGATCTCAAATAAATAAATATCTACACATACATCCATAATGCGTAAATAAACCATCCACAGCAGTTATACGATAAATAAACAACCCATTCATTCATCATCATAACCACATGCAAAATTAAAGCCTAGCACGCCCCTGTTGGATGATCACGAGCCCGAATCCTATGCGACCCACTGAGCCCGCAGTGGATTTGTGGTCAATCTAGGGTTGGTCCTATACTATTATATTAATGGTAACCCAATCATCATGCTGATGGGCCTTGGTCTCTTTTTCTCTTTCTTCACTTCATGGAAAACTCCAAGGGGGCCTCCCGTCTAGGCTCTCCATGTGGTCCTTCCTTCTTCTCCACCAATTATATAAAAATAGAAACCTCACTCCTAGTCTACTCTCATTACATATTAAAAATAGAAACCCCAGCGAAAACCCAGGGGGAGTACATAAGGAGGGAGGTAAAATGCCTTATTATTCCAAGGCAACTAGAAAGAGAGAAGGAGAAAGCAGTAAAAGAGGCACACAGGCCCAACAGAAAATAAACCATACATCCGGTCTAGGGCTCGCGATCATCCATTTTCATCCAACACACGTAATCACATGATCCAATCATATAATTACAAAATACCAACAACATATGATTTCCAATCATAAATATCCAAAATAATAAATGAATATGTGCACAACGTGTGAAAAATAAAACACAAATATTGGTAATATTATTTTCTCGTTTTAGGAAAACCTTTCCTCATTATTTTAAGTAAAATAACCCCGGGATTCCAAATTCAATTTATTTTACTCCTAAAATAATGTCTTTAGAAAAATAGGCATAATTGAACCAAAAATGATTTTTCAGAATTAATACAAAATTAAAACTGAAAAATAATTAAAAAAATAAAAAGAAAAACACTGCTAGGGTTTTGAAACCCTAGCAGCAGCAGCCGCCGCCGCCGGCAGCGGCCCGCCGGCACGCGCACAGGGCAGCAGGCTCAGCCTGCCGCCCTTGTGCGCGCGCAGGCGCTGCCTGGCCGGGCGCGCGCGCGCAGGGCCCTTGCCTGCGTGCGCGCACGCCTGGCCGGCAGCGCGCTGCGCGGCCTGGCAATCCGGCAGGCCGCCGCGCGCGCAGGCTCCCCTGCCTTGCGCGCGCGCTGGCCTGCTGGCTGCCAGCCGTGCCGTGCGCAGTGCCCTATTAAATATTTAAATCCGAATATTTAAAGTCCTAGTCAAACTAGTGTTTGACCTAGTCAATCGAATCCTAGCCTTCCATCTCCCCTTTCCATCTCAACCGTTGATTTTAATTTAATGGAATATTTAAATCCTATTAAATATTCCAAAAGGCTAAAAGAATAAATATAATATAATAAATAAATATTATAATTTATTCTAAGCCCATTAAATCAACCCTTTTAATAAATCATATTTATTAATTTAATTCCCTTTATCAAATAGAAGGAATTAATTTCTCCAAGAAAATATAGGACCCGATTAAATCTAATTTAATCATTCCTTTACTCCAATATTTAATTCCAAATTAAATACTGAGTGTGTATGGATAGTGTGTGACTCTTTAGGTTCACCATTCAGCTAGACTTGGTCGGATTCCTAGAATCCGTCCGTTACCATGGGTGGCCATCTAGCAACGGTCCATGGCACTAGAGACTAGGTGAAATATTCGGGGATGAATATTTAGGCTCTAACAGTACACTTGTCCTTCTGTCTTCGGTCTCATCACTTAGAGTCTAGGGCACGGAAAAAAGCAGGTACCCATTTTGGACCTAAGTGTCGGTCTGTCCTTACTAAACGCCGCAAGGGAAACCTTTCCCTTCTGTTCAGTTACTGTGGCCACAGATTTAAGGGACAAGACACAGAGCATACATGAGACTCAACTGTCAACACCTTTTGACAGGAGACAGATCCTTTCTTGGAAACTACTGTCACTTTGTACACCCGAGCTGCACTAGACATGACTTATGACTACTCAAGAGTATTTTGGCAATCTCTCACCATATCTAAGATGCAGACCTGATGCACAGGTAAACTCAGCAGTTCCTCAAGTCAAAGGACTTGGCCTGTACTGTTGGAACTGGGAATACACGTCATACCTTGCTGACCGTACTCAAGGTCCTCCGTAAGATGGTTCCCGCGAGTCACCTCAGTCAGCTGCTTCCTAGCACGCTGACCCACTAACACTGCTAAGACGACCTTCGTCACCCGTCGATGAAATACGACAGCAGATGCTTAGCGCAAGTCTCAAAGGGAATCCCGGTACCCATTTTCGGGATTCCTTGACTTGGAGATTTCCGAACTGATTCGGTAAAGCTGATTTCATGGACCTACCTCCAAGCGTAGTCCCAGGCCCCGAATCGTTTCTCAGTCCGTGGGCTTTGTTTGCGTAGTGAACAGAAATGTAAATGCAGATAAGTGAACGTAAACAAAGTATTGCCATATGAATTTTCACTTCTTTATTCATAAATATTTTTATCAAATACAAAAGAATTGTCTAGACATAGGTTACATATTCCTGCCAAAATTGGCTTACATGGTCACCTATTCTTACATGTCGCGCCACCTTGAGGAGCAGCGGCCGGTTTGGTGATGAAGATTTTATGTTTCTTGATCCCAAGGTTCCTGATGAAGAAGGGGATGAGGATGGAGAAGGCGAGATTGCCGATGATATGGTTGAGGAGACTCCTGTTGGTGGAAACCTGGCTTCTGTCATCGAGAAGAATTAGTTGGCCTTTAGGATTTATTAACTTGAATTTTCTTTCCGTAGATTCTAGATAGTTAGGGATTATTTATTATTAGCATTCACTTTTTATAAATCTAGTTCTCAGCATTTGTTCTTTCTCTTCCAACATTGAATTTTCAATAAAAGTTTTATGTTTATATCATATCGTACTTCAATATCTCTGAGAGGCAATCCCCATTTTTTAGATAATGTTTTCAATGTTAGGGGCAGTCCCCCTATGAGAGGCAGTCCCTCTCGTTATTACTTCGGGGCAATCCCCCTATGAGAGGCAGTCCCTCTCTTTATTATTTCGGGGCAATCCCCCTGTGAGAGGCAGTCCCTCTTTTTATTATCTCAGGGCAATCCCCTTTTTTGCAAAAAAATAAAAACATATAAGCGACAAGAACTTGCGAAAAAGAAATTTTCATTACCACATTTATAAGAGAGTATTACATTATAACTTTCATACAACGTAAAGTGCGAAAAAATGTACACAAAATATTTCTTTAAGTTAACCACATTCCACGTACGTGGTACTTCTTTTCCATCTAATTTCTGCAAGCGGTATGTTCCTTTCCCCAGAATCTCAATCACTTGATATGGCCCAGTCCATTTGGCATCTAGCTTCCCAATGTTCCCTGTGGCGTCAGCCCTCCGCAAAACGAGGTCGCCCACTTGGAAGTCTCGATGTCTGACTTTACCATTGTAGGCTCTCGCCATCAACGTTTTGTATGCTTCAGTTCTGACATTCGCGCTGCTCCTTAGCTCTTTCAAAAAATCGAGGTCGACTCTCCTTTCGTTTTAATTGCTAGTCGGCTCGTAGCCCTTCACTTGGAGTATCTCCTCCCCAATCTCTACTGGGATGACGGCTTCCGACCCATAGACTAGACTGAAGGGAGTTTCCCCCGTGCTCCGGCGTGGGGTGGTTCGGTATGCCCATAGAACTCCTAGAAGCTCTTCTACCCAATTTCCTTTGGCATCTTCTAGTCTTGTCTTCAAATTCTGGAGGATTATTCGGTTGGTCACTTCTGCCTGGCCATTGGATTGCGGTGTTGCCATCGACGTGTAGTACTGCTATATCTTCAATTCCTGACACCATTGGCGAAATTTGGATCCCTGAAACTGCGTTCCATTGTCCATCACGAAGGCTCTGGGGATGCTGAAGTGACATATGATATTTTTCCAGACGAATTTTATGACTTCCTTCTCTGTTATCCTGCTTAATGCCTCTGCTTCCACCCACTTCGAAAAATAATCTACTGCTACTAGCAAGTACTCTCGCTGGCCTGTTGCTCAGGGAAGCTTCCCTACTATATCCATCCCCCACTGGTCGAAAGGGCAAGGACTCTGTAGAGGCTGCATATCCGCAGCTAGAACGTGAGCGATATTGGCATGTTCTTGGCACTTTCGGCACTTCCTCACTAAAACCCTGGCGTCTGCTTGCATGCCAAAAATACCCTTGCCTTAGGGCCTTCTGCGCTAAGGCTCTTCCGCCTGAGTGGTTGCCACAGCTTCCCTCGTGAATCTCCGTCAGAACGTACTCCGTCTTGTCCTCGTTTATGCACTTGAGGTATGGCTGCGAGAATCCTCTTTTATACAACTCCCCGCCAATCAGGGTAAATCTGGCTGCTCTCGTGCGAAGTGTCCTAGCTTGCTTGGGATCCTGAGGTAGTTCCCCAACTTTTAGATACGTTTCTATCTCTTCTATCCACTTCGACGGAGATCCTTTCGCCATCAGGACTTCATTCTCCTCTTCATTCACATCCGGGTACTCTTGGCTCAACAATGTTACCTTCGTGCTCTTTAAAGGAGCTAGTGAACTGGCCATTTTAGCCAGGTGATCCGCTTCTTCATTCTCACTCCTCGGAATTTGTTCCAAGGTGAATGTGTCGAACTTCTTCCGCATTTCCTTGATTTTTGCCAAGTATTTGGCCATCTGCTCTCCCTTGGCCTCAAACTCTCTATTTACCTGCTTAACCACCAGTTGGGAATCGCTGTATACTTTCACGTGCTTCGCCCTGGCTGCAAAGCCAACTTCCCTCCCGCGATGAGTGCTTCATACTCTGCTTCATTATTTGAGGCGGCGAACCCAAGCCGGATAGCATAACGCATTGTGTTCTGATATGGGCTCTCGAGTAATATTCCTACTCCGCCACCTTGGGATGTGGAAGAGCCATCCACAAACATCTTCCAACACCTCTCATCTTGCATACCATTCTCCTCGGTCAATTCGGAGATGAAGTCTGCCAACGCTTGTTCCTTTATCGCGGGTCTAGGCTAATATGCGATTCTATGCTCACTCAACTCTACCGACCATTTCACCAATCTCCAGGATGTGTTGGTATCTGCCAATACCCTCTTCAAGGGTTGATTCGTTAGTACTACTACAGGGTGCGATTGAAAATAGGGACGTAGGTTCCTCGCTGCGGTTACCAGGGCCAAGACCACCTTCTCAATCTAGGCGTATCTGGCCCTTGCAGTGCCTTGCTGGCATAATATATGGGTCGATGTTCGCGCCTTCCTCTCTCACGAGGACCGAACTTACCGCACCTTCTAAGACGGACAGGTATACAAACAAGGTCTCCCCGGTTTCGGGCTTTGTCAGCAGGGGCGGCGAAGTAAGATACTTCTTTAACTCCTCGAAGGCAACTTGACACTGCTCTGTCCAAGTGAAGCCATCCATCTTTCTTAACACCTTGAAGAATGAAAGTCCCCGTTCTGAGGATTTCGAAATGAAACGATTCAGCGCCGCCATCCGTCCTGTCAGTTCTTGAACTTCTTTTATCGTCCAGGGAGGTTGCATCGTCATAATAGCCTCGATTTTTCTCTGGATTATCCTCTATCCCCCTCTGAGAAACCATGAATCCGAGAAACTTTCCTCCCTAGACTTCGAAGGTGCACTTTGTGGGGTTCAGCTTCATCCCATATTTTTCCAATGTGCGGAAACATTCCTCAAGATCAGTCACGTGATCTTCCTTCTTACGGCTTTTGACCAGCATGTCGTCTATATACACCTCCATATTCCGTCCTATTTGATCTCTGAACATGCCATTTACTAACCTTTGGTATGTGGCTCCCGCATTTTTCAGCCCAAAGGGCATCACCCTGTAGCAATATGTGCCCTGCTCCGTCACAAAACTTATCTTTTCTTGGTCCTCGGGCGCTAGTCGAATCTGATTATAGCCCTGAAACGCATCCAGGAAGCTCATCAACTCGCATCCCGAAGTTGAATCAATAAGCGCATTAATCCTCGGCAAGGGATATGAGTCTTTGGGGCAAGCTCGATTTAAATCGGTGAAATCTATGCACATCCTCCACTTTCCATTGCTCTTCGGGACAAGGACCACGTTGGCCAACCACTCTGGGTAGTGCACCTGTCGAATATAATCTACTTGAAGTAGTTTCTCGACCTCCTCGCTTATGATCTTGTTACTTGCAACCCCAAATGCCCTCCTTTTCTGTTTCACAGGCTTTGCTTTTGGATCTACGTTGAGTCTGTGGACCATAACTTCGGGATCTATCCCTCTCATATCAGACAGCTCCCACGCGAATGCGCCTACTGATTTTTGCAAAAAATCAACAATGACATGCTCCATCTGCTCACTTAGCAGTGACCCTACTTTCAACACCTTCTTAGGGTCACCTAGGAGCTCAACCATCTTGATCTCTTCAAAAGCCTCTATTCTTTCTTCCTCCACCTTCTTCTTTTTAGCTTCTTTCCCGGTTTCTTCTCTTTGCCCCTCCATGGAGCTCCTCTTACCTGACTCTCTCCCACGAGTTTCCTTCTAAGACATCCCAGTACCGCTGCCTTCGCCTTTCCTCTCACGGTCCTCTACTGATGGCTTCAGCGTGCTGGCATAACATTCCCGGGCTTGCTTTCTGTCTCCCACCATCTCTCCTACTCCTTCAAGTGTGGGGAATTTCACTTTCATGTGATAAGTGGATATCACAGCTTGGAAGAGATTCAAGCTTGGTCTCCCCAAGATAGCATTGTAAGCCGAAGGTGCATTCACCACTAAAAACTTTACAAACTTGGTCACACGCCTAGGATACAATCCAATCGAAATTGGCAAAGTGGCTTCCCCCAATGCCACGGCCACATCCCCGCTAAAGCTGGTTACGGGGGTATTGACGGGTGTAAGTTGTATGTTGTCGATCCTCATTTGAGAAAAAGCCTTGTAAAAGCGGATGTCCGCTGAACTCCCACTGTCAATCAAAATTTTCTTCACCCAGAAGTTCGACACTGATGCTGCCACAACAATCGCCTCATTGCAGAAAGGAAGATTCCCCTCCAAGTCCTGATCGTTAAACGTTATCTCCCCCGCGGGACGTGCTCGAGGCACTCCCTTGAAGTCGCTACAGGCAACCTGGTCAGGAACATTCCCTGCTGCTCTGGCGGCCGCCTTCCTAGCTCGCCCTGAGTCCCCTCCAACTGGGCCTCCCGAAATGATCCCCAATGACTCCAGCTGTCGGAAGGTTATCTTTTTTTCTCACGGTCTGCTTCCTCCTTATCTCTTTATCTCAAGGCAGGGCGTCGGCCGCTTATTTTCCCGGGTGACCTCTCGAGGTCCTTGTTTCATTTTGACCACGAATTCCTTCAGGTATCCTCGCCTGATGAGTTTCTCAATTTCAATTTTCAGATGGCGACATTCCTCCGTGCTGTGGCCTCGATCTCTGTGGAAATGATAGTACTCGTCAGACTTCATCCTATGGGGATTATCTTTCATCGGATAGGGCCATCTCACAAGCCCTTGTTGTTCAGCCACCGCGAGAACTTGAACTCGCGGAGCGTTCAATGGGGTATACCTCACTAACTCCCCCGGTATCGAGGGCTTCCTTTCTCGCCTGATTCCCTCTGACCTGGGAGGAAATCTCCTTTCTTCTTCATCAGCTTTCCTTTTGAGGGGATTTGCTGAACACAATCCCACTGTTTCCTCTATCCGGATGTACTTCTCTGCACGAAGCAACAGCTCCTCCTGAGTTGAAGGGGGCTTCCCTGCTATCGATTCCTTGAATCGCCCTTTTCTTAGATTCTACTGCATGATGCTCGCCAAGAGCTCAGGATTCACGTGCGGGACCTCTAACACCGCCTCCGAAAAGCGTTCCACATATTCTCTCAGACTTTTATTCTCCCGTTGGATTATCGTAAACAAGTATGAAGCGGTCTTGGGGTACCGCTTGTTAATCGAGAAGTGGTGCAGGAAGCGCTGTGAAAGTTGTTCAAACGACTCAATAGTCCCAGGTGGCAACTGATTGAACCATGCCTTCGCTTTCCCTGAAAGGGTAGTGCGAAATAATTTGCAATATGCCGCGTCGCTGATGTCCAGCAGGTCGGCTCTGGCCATAAAGTGGTCGAGGTGATCCTGAGGATCCCCTACTCCACTATACTCGCTCAAACTTGGAATCTTTATTCCCAGATGGATAGCTTCTGCCAATATGTGGGGGGCGAATAGGCTCCGTTGGGGTGGTGCCACTGCTAAAGGTCGCGCCGGATATCTCGAAGGCCCCAGCGAATTAGGGAAGGCGTGCAGGGAGGGGCTCCTCTCTCGTAATATCCCCTCCTTGTGTTGATGGCCTCCCCCCTTGGGGGGGAATATAATTCTCTTCCCGCACCCCATGTGACGGATGAAGGAAATAATCCTCTTCTCCTCCCGCTCTCCGAGGGGGTGAAGGATAAAAAGTCATCCTTGGGCTGCGTGGCCCTTGAAAGATTATGTGGATCGGCCCGGGAGATTAACACGAATAGCGGAAGCGCGAAATAGTGCGTAATAAAAATTACAAAGCATAATTAAATGGAATTTAAATTATGCATAACGTACATAAACGAATCAAGGGGTGTGCCCTTGATTGTCCCGGGCGTTCGGTGTATCTCATGTTCAATAAAACACAACATGGAGGCCATAGAATTGAAATCGAAAAAACGAAATTAAAGAACCTACCCGGTTGTAGTTTTGTCTTCGTTTCGGCTACACGCATTGTTCCCCGTTTTGCACCAAGATCTCAAATAAGAGACCCTCTAAATCATCTCACTCGCTCCACCGGAAAGCAAACAACCCTTGTGCTAGCAAGAAATTATTTGGGGAGAAGAGACATCGATACACGCTATGAATTAACGCAATCAATGTCTTTTATGTTCTTAACTTGAATAAAATCAAGAAGAACAAAGTATATTTCTTGGAGAGAAGAAAGAGGGTGGACGAAATCTTGAGAGGGAATGAGAGATGAGAGTTGTAGAGAATACTAGGTGTGAGTGTGTGTTTTTTTTTAGTATTTATAGAAGATAGAATTCCTATTCCTTCTCAAACTCTTCCAAAGAGACACACTTTGACTAGGATTTTGACCTAGTCAAATCCTAGTCAAATTAGGCTTTGATTAAGTCAAATTAATCATAGCTCTTCATCTCATCATTCTCTAGATCAAATCTTGTCCATCCATTTTGATGGGCTTTATGGAATGGGCTTATTTAATTCCAATTAAATATTCCCATGGACTTTATATATTAAATCATATTTAATATACTAAGCCCATTAATTAATTAATGGAAAGGACTTATTTAATTTTAAATTAAATAGTCCCATGGACTTTATATTAAATCCTATTTAATATACCAAGCCCATTAATTAATTCCATAGAATGGGATTATTTAATTCTAAATTAAATAGTCCCACGGACTTTATATTAAATCCTATTTAATATACCAAGCCCACTAATTAATTCACCCTTTTAATCTAATTAAAAGGAAAGCCCATGCTTTATAAAATTCATAAATCTAATTTATGAACTCAAGCCCGATTATTCCAAATAATTCATCGAGGCTTGAATCTCCAAGAAGTATAATTTAATTCCATTAAATTAAACCTTCTCCCGAAATTAATTCCAAATTAATTCCCTTTCATTTGGTGTAGCGGGTGTGACTCTTTAGGTTCACCTTTCAGCTAAACTTGGACCTACTTCTTGTTATTTCATAACCAAAGTAGTCCGTTACCATGGGTGGCCATCTAGCAACGCTCCATGGCACTAGAGACTAGGTGAATTTATGGTGTGAACATTTAGGCTCCGAGTTATACGTAGGTGCGGTCCTACCGACGCTCGATACGTACGGGTACGGTCCTACTGTCGCCTGTCTCCCGGCCTTTAGTCTAGGGGTCGGTTCCCATCGTTGACTAGGCAACTATGCACAATGCTCGAGATAGGTTTAACTCGACGTAGGAAATCCTTTCCCACTACATCAAGTGCTATGGCCATAGACTTTGTGAATCTAAACCATCTCCGAGCGGATAGGAGATTTTGCTGTCATATCCTTTGACAGGGGACAGATCCTATCTTGGAATTCACCGTTCTTACATACTCCGACTGCACTGGACGAGGCTTATGATGACCATGTGATATAATCGGTCAAACTTCACCAGATCCAAGATACAGCCTTAGTATGTAGGGGACTGCCGTGATCCTCAAGTCCGAGGACTAATCCCGTACTATCGGAACCGGGAATACGAGTCATACCGACCAAGCCCGAGTAGCATCCATATGACGATTCCCGCGGGTCACCTCAGTCGGCCGCTCCCCAGCAGGCCGACCCTCTAACACTGCTTTAGACGATCCTCGTCACCCGTCGATGAAACACGACAGCAGATGCTTAGTGCAAGTCTCAATGGATTCTCGATGCCCTGTCTCGAGATTTCTTTGACTTGGAGTATTTCAGACTGATTCGGTGAAACTGATTTCATGAACCTACCTCCAAGCGTAGTTTCAATTTTCCGAAATGTTATTTCAGTCTGTGGGCGTTTGTTGTGACATCGTAACGATGCAAGCAGTAAGTACAACAAACTCATGCCTATGAATCCTTACTACATTCATTAACATAATATTACTTGTTCACAGATTGACGAATGGTTCTCAGAACAGCCAATACCATTGACTTTCTGGTCACCTATTCTAACAATCTCCCACTTGACCAATAAGTCAATTACCCACTTTGTTCAGAATCCTCTGAGTATGAGTAATCTACGATACCGACTAAGGTATTGTGAGTCCGCTTTTATTTCCTTGCGAAGCAATACGGTCTAACCGTGTTACCTCTATCCACCATTGCCTCCTAGAGATGGTGGTTGTCTAAGAATATTTTCGTGGATCTTGTGATGAGATCTCGTGCCAATACTCCATAGCCAAGTTGCCTGCCATATAGGCGAGCATGGCTTGGTCGTGCTACGCGCCACATCCATCCTATGGACGCGGTCTTCATCAGTGACCACTATCCGATGCACTCGTCATTGGGCCTGACTGTGCATACCTTTGAGACTAACTGGTTTTCACTTATGCTCTGGAAGCTAGTATCGCTTCAGCCTTCCAAAGCAACTCTCAACAGACGGTACATCATGAACACATCTTTAGTCCTTATTCAGGTACTAAGGATCGTTCTTGATTACTGTCTTCAACCCCTCAGTGCATTACCGATTTATGTTGAGCCATGCTAGAAGCACTCTCAACATCGGTTCCTATGCATCGAGTAAACATATCATATGTTTGCCTAGGGTTAAGACGTAGGGGATACTCAACATCCAAGCCTTCTCATTAGTCCACCGTGACTAAGTCTTGAATGCCTTGATGCTTTATGCATAGTATCAAAGTTTTCTCATCAGTCTTACTATGACTGAGTCTCGAACAACTTGTCCCTCTACATATATGAGTTTTTCTCATCAGTCTACCATGACTGAGTCTTTGAAAAGCTCAGTTCATGATATGTGTGTGGGAACCCTTAAAATGTCATGGAGAATTTTCGTGAGTTACAGTTGTGTTTTAGTGATTCCTAATGTCTTGAATTCATCCATGGATCAAGGCATTACACACTTAATACACATGGAACACCATTTCTACTCCCACTGATCACCTACGTCGTTTAAGACCGAGTCATGCTCCGTATGAGCTCGTCAAAACGAATATTCCAGTTATGCGGTGTTTCAAACCTTGTTTGAATTTCCTAGTGGATTCTATGGCTCCTCTCCATAAATCCTACTACGATGTCCAACATCACGTTCCGCAGGTGATTTGGATTACTATCCAAATTTGACCGAACATATCCCGATCACTCGTACCTCTTACGACATTCGGGTTCGTTCTTAAGGGGACTTGGAATATGATCAATTTAAGAAATGCGATTCTAAGCAACGTTAGTATTATTCTGTCGTAAACTTGTACAAATTAGACACTGAGTCTAATTTGTCTCCCACTAGTCCCTTGACGTATGTAGGATCCTTCTACATGCTGAAGGACTTTGTCGGGACATAGGCTTGCCAAACCATGGCTCCTTGTGCGTGACTCTTGGCAAAGTGCCACGTTCCTTACGTTGGCAATTTTGAGTCTACGTCTACACGGGCTAAGGTAATTGGGCGAAACTTCGATCGATCTTCGTCCAACGAGATTCGATCGTTCCCTTTATCAGAGACCGTCATACTTGGCCTTTATAGGAAACGTTTCATTGAGAATTCCATTCTCAACTTGGATGCTCAAGAGCTCCCACTAAATACAAGGCCTTTTCGATCCTATCGAAACAGGTTTAATTTTGCAACCATTTATGGTTCACCTCCTTAAGTCTAATTCCCAAACCTCCTATGGGACCTTTAGACTTTTGAACCCTATTATGGTCTTGTGTATTAGTAACCTACAGTTGTCTTATTGGATCCCTTCCAATAGACTTATTTGGCAAGTCTACTTTGTCCAACAAAGAGCTTTCGGACTTTCTTCTTCATAAAAGACTTGTAAATTTAGTCGATTCGAATCATCTATTTCTAGATTCATCGAACTTTCCAATTTACTTATATTTTAATAAGAAGAAACGTCCTCGCTGTTGTAGATGCCAAATCTGTAAGTTGGTCTTGATTAATCCATTTAAATAATTTGAATTTTGAGTATCTATAAACCTTTTATGGGATGGTATTTTAGGAATTACGTACAAACACTAGCAAACATGAATCAATATTCAATAATTTTGTTTGATCAAATATGTATGTAATAAAACCTTTGTCCAACAAAGAGACATACTTTTGATCATGCTAGGTTACGTAATTCCTATATTACCCTAACATGATCACGATTATGGGCCTAACAAGTCTCTAGTCCTTTTCATCAATGGACCTTGCCATTGTTGAATCCTAGAACTGTTCTTGGCTTTTAAGTCCTTATTCACTTTCTGCAAACCACCCGCAGATTAGTTATAGGAATGGTATCAAATACCAAAAAGTGATCATGTCAATACTCAATATCAAATTTTACCTACATTGGAGAGGGGTTTAGAATACTCTCCTTTCCAATGGCCCTCTTTACGACAGTAAATGCTTACGTTCTTAGAAACTATGAACTTGACTGCTGAACCTTTTGCTCTTTCCTTTACCTCCACCTTGTGTTGTAAAGGAACAGCACTTGAAGTGCTTAATAGTTGATGTCACCTTACCCTTCTTCCTCTTTTGGCGTCTGGCACCCTTTCCTTTCGCTATGGAGGTTGAAGCCTCTCCTACTAGTACCGACGGCGCAGATTTTGCAATCGTTGCTTCGTACTAGACCAACATAATTACCAACCTATGAAGATCTTTTCTAAGCTCATTCATGTTGATAATTAATGGTTCGTAGGAGGGAGGAAGAGACTGAAGGATCATGTCAATGTACGTCTCTTTTTCAAGACTGACATGGAGGTCTTTTGAGCTTCTCCACTAGGGATTGCATCATCACTCCATGTTCTTTGTACCGACATTCCTTCCGTCATCTTAGCTCCAAACATGCCTTCGTTGCATTTTACCCCACATGCTGGTCCAAGACCATACAGACATGATGCAAGCGAAGCATAGTTTGAGCCAACATCATTATATCCTACTTGTCGGTGGTCATCCTTCAACTTTTGAACGCCAAGCGTTGCCTTAGTTGTCGACCCCTCCGGCAAGGGCTGAGGAACATCCTCATCCGGTTATGTGAGTTAAGGTTCTGGAAATCTAAGACCATCTTAAGATTTCGCAGTCAATTCGTGTAATTGGTTCCTTCTTAATGAGCCTCTTAGTGATGTGTTTGGTGGATTCTTAGACATTCACAACATATATGTAAATTAGAAAATAATAAGCAGAGTGAAGTAATATTTTGGTTAAGTCTCGGTCTTTAGTCCTTAACCTCTCTCACTATTTCTACGAAAACACGGCACTCTCAAACGTTGTTTTCGGGAAATCCTTTCCTAGTGGGCTCGGGATCCACAGCGATCTCCCCCATACTCCGCTTTTACGATTCGCATGGGAAAAGAACCTGTGGGAGGTATTCCATACCATTCTCATTCCAGAGATTCCCAAGATAATTGCCTCACCCTTTCACGTGATCCCGAGGACTCCAAGCGAATCACGTTATTCGGGCGTTAGACCCGACCCAATCAACCGATTCATAGACTCACTGCTACCTCCACGACTCGTGAGACAGGTAACAGCAGTCTACTCATCGTTCATGACAAAGTGCAGCTTCTTTTAAGCACGATAGTCGTGCCACGACTCGTGAGACCACGCTATCGACCTAAAAGATCTTCCTCACTTTTTCCATGGATGGAAGGCTTGGAAAGACTCCCAGAGTCCTAGTCCATTTATTAAGGGTCTATATTTAACTTGGTTCAACCAAGTGAGAGTTTTGATAGAACGAGACCTCATCACATATATTAAGTATTGCATTGCATGCGTTATGGCAGAAATATTCTAAGCGTGAATGTAACCATACATAAAGCATATAGAATAATCATAAACATATAATACGCATCGCATGCAAAATAAAGCCTAGCACGCCCCTGTAGGATGATCACAAGCCCAAACCTATGCGACCCACTGAGCCCGCAGTGGATCTATGGTCAATCTAAGGGTAGGCCCTACACTATTACAAGATTTAATAACCCATTACATGCAATGGGCCTTGTAAGTCCTCTTTATCTTCTTGGGCTCTCCATCGTGGGCCTACACCGGGCTTCTTCTCCATGGATCCTCCGTGGGCCATCTGATGGCAACCTCCATGGGCCTCCAACACCTTGGGCTTGTCTTCTCTTGCAGCCGTTATTTACAAAAAGAAATAAAACCTCACCACTAATTCTACTCTCATTACATCATAAAATAAGAAACCCCAATTAAACATTTGGGGGGAGTACATGAGGAGGGAGAGAGAAAGCCTTATTATTCCAAGGCACTAGAAGAGAGACAGAGAGGAAAATAAAGAGGCACACAGGCCACAACCCAACAAATAAATGTAAATAAACCATACATGCGGTCTAGGGGCTTTGTGATCATCCTTTGTCAAATCAATTAACAAAAATAGCACAAATACATATCCCACGTAAAATATGCTATACCAACATCCATGATTTTCCATACCATAAAATAAATGTAGAAATTACATGTAAAATATTCACACCAAATATAGGATAACGGTGCAACCTATGCACAACGATTTTTGTTGGAAAATCCTTTTCCATAATTAACTAGGCAATATTAATTCTATGAAATATAAAATCTCAACAAAAATTAAAATGCCTCAAGTTAATTAATTCAGAAAAATTCCAAGAATTATACAGAAAAATCAAATTTTCTGAAACACAAAAATCAACAATTCAAGAATATGCCCATTTATTCAAGAATTCCAAAATCCAACAATTTGTGCAATATTAATACATGTCAAGATCTACTCATACTCAAGCCATAAAATAACCATGATGTCCAACATCATAAAACGCAGAAATTATTGCGAAATTTCACATATGAATTTTGATCATTGGTGCAACCATTGCAAAAAATTAAATCTTGCTAGAAAACCCTTTCCTCATCAACCAAGCAATATTTATTTTAGGAAATTCCAAATCTCAAAAAATAAATATTCTAAGTCAACGGGTTCAGAATAATGCAGAGAATATCATAAAAATAATTCAGTAAAAACAGTTTTGAAAAACGAGCCAAAAACGGGAGAGAAACGGAAAACGGCACAGCCGGCCGGCCAGGCGCGCGCGCTGCCGCTGTCCGCGCACGCTGGGCGCGCTGGCCGGGCGCGCGCAGGCCCCTTCCTGCACGTGCTCCTGCTGCCGATTCGCCGTTTTTCACTCTTTTTCGACTTTTCATGCAATTTTTCTGACCACAAGATAAATTCAACCCTAGAACATGTATTAACACATTCAAGAAAACCAAGATCCAAAATCCCATGCAAAATTAAACGCCAATAAATATCTACGATAAACATGCTATAAACGTAAATTAAAACACGTTTATCATGCTTAAACGTACATAGCACATAGAATTCTAGGCCTATACACCGAAACGGGCTGTGATACCACTGAAAGATTATGTGGATCGGCCCGGGAGATTAACGCGAATAGCGGAAGCGCGAAATAGTGCGTAATAAAAATTACAAAGCATAATTAAATGGAATTTAAATCATGCATAACGTACATAAACGAATCAAGGGGTGTGCCCTTGATTCTCCCGGGCGTTTGGTGTATCTCATGTTCAATAAAACACAACATGGAGGCCATAGAATTGAAACCGGAAAAACGAAATTAAAGAACCTACCCGGTTGTAGTTTTGTCTTCGTTTCGGCTACACGCATTGTTCCCCGTTTTGCACCAAGATCTCAAATAAGAGACCCTCTAAATCATCTCACTCGCTCCACCGGAAAGCAAACAACCCTTGTGCTAGCAAGAAATTATTTGGGGAGAAGAGATATCGATACACGCTATGAATTAACGCAATCAATGTCTCTTATGTTCTTAACTTGAATAAAATCAAGAAGATCAAAGTATATTTCTTGGAGAGAAGAAAGAGGGTGGACGAAATCTTGAGAGGGAATGAGAGATGAGAGTTGTAGAGAATACTAGGTGTGAGTGTGTGTTTTTTTTTTGAGTATTTATAGAAGATGGAATTCCTATTCCTTCTTAAACTCTTCCAAAGAGACACACTTTGACTAGGATTTTGACCTAGTCAAATCCTAGTCAAATTAGGCTTTGATTAAGTCAAATTAATCATAGCCCTTCATCTCATCATTCTCTAGATCAAATCTTGTCCATCCATTTTGATGGGCTTTATGGAATGGGCTTATTTAATTCCAATTAAATATTCCCATGGACTTTATATATTAAATCATATTTAATATACTAAGCCCATTAATTAATTAATGGAAAGGACTTATTTAATTCTAAATTAAATAGTCCCATGGACTTTATATTAAATCCTATTTAATATACCAAGCCCATTAATTAATTCCATAGAATGGGATTATTTAATTCTAAATGAAATAGTCCCATGGACTTTATATTAAATCCTATTTAATATACCAAGCCCACTAATTAATTCACCATTTTAATCTAATTAAAAGGAAAGCCCATGCTTTATAAAATTCATAAATCTAATTTATGAACTCAAGCCCGATTATTCCAAATAATTCATCGAGGCTTGAATCTCCAAGAAGTATAATTTAATTCCATTAAATTAAACCTTCTCCCGAAATTAATTCCAAATTAATTCCCTTTCATTTGGTGTAGCGGGTGTGACTCTTTAGGTTCACCTTTCAGCTAAACTTGGACCTACTTCTTGTTATTTCATAACCAAAGTAGTCCGTTACCATGGGTGGCCATCTAGCAACGCTCCATGGCACTAGAGACTAGGTGAATTTATGGTGTGAACATTTAGGCTCCGAGTTATACGTAGGTGCGGTCCTACCGACGCTCGATACGTACGGGTACGGTCCTACTGTCGCCTGTCTCCCGGCCTTTAGTCTAGGGGTCGGTTCCCATCGTTGACTAGGCAACTATGCACAATGCTCGAGATAGGTTTAACTCGACGTAGGAAATCCTTTCCCACTACATCAAGTGCTATGGCCATAGACTTTGTGAGTCTAAACCATCTCCGAGCGCATAGGAGATCTTGCTGTCATATCCTTTGACAGGGGACAGATCCTATCTTGGAATTCACCGTTCTTACATACTCCGAATGCACTGGACGAGGCTTATGATGACCATGTGATATAATCGGTCAAATTTCACCAGATCCAAGATACAGCCTTTAGTATGTAGGGGACTGCCGTGATCCTCAAGTCCGAGGACTAATCCCGTACTATCGGAACCAGGAATACGAGTCATACCGACCAAGCCCGAGTAGCATCCATATGACGATTCCCGCGAGTCACCTCAGTCAGCCGCTCCCCAGCAGGCCGACCCACTAACACTGCTTTAGACGATCCTCGTCACCCGTCGATGAAACACGACAGCAGATGCTTAGTACAAGTCTCAAATGGATTCTCGATGCCCTGTCTCGAGATTCCGTTGACTTGGAGTATTTCAGACTGATTCGGCGAAACTGATTTCATGAACCTACCTCCAAGCATAGTTCCAATTTCCCGAAATGTTATTTCAGTCTGTGGGCATTTGTTGTGACATCGTAACGATGCAAGCAGTAAGTACAACAAACTCATGCCTATGAATCCTTACTACATTCATTAACATAATATTACTTGTTCACAGATTGACGAATGGTTCTCAGAACAGCCAATACCATTGACTTTCTGGTCACCTATTCTAACAGCCCTGCTATTGACCTCCTCCTCAAAGTCCATGCCTTCAAAAGCTTCCCCGGGCCTCTGCTCTCTTGCATGTGCCTCCTGTCCCCTCCCATGATGGCGTAGGGGCTGTAGGGGTGCTGATTGTCCAGCAATATACTGAGACACGGCCCTCGCGGCAACTTGAGCCGATGCCTCTTCTATCTGTTGAAGGGCCTCTTGAGTAATCTGGATGACTGGTAGAGGTGGTGGGACCTCAACCTCCTCGTGCCCTTCTCCCTCTTGGCTTCGTGCCGGAGGACTCTCCAGGGCGCGGCCCTGCTCCTCTCCTTGGTCCTCCACACTCTGAACTGGTGCTGGTGGATTCGCCAGGGCGTGGCCCTGCTCCTCCTACTCTCGTCTCCCAGGGTCCTCCTGCCCCACGTTCATGCTTCTCGCCCTTGATCTGGTGTTCATCTTTGATGCCTAGACCGCTTTCCCACAGACGGCGCCAAGCTGATGGTGAATAATTCGAAAGGAACGTAGTCTACACACGTTTGCACCAAATCAATGCAGGATGCTAAAAAAGAGTGATGAATTGTGTGAAGTTGCTATATTCTTCATAAAAAAGATGAGTTTACAATGAATTCACCCCCCTATTTATAGTAAATTTTTGGGGGTGAAATTACAACGTTGCCCTTTGATCCTACGGCCTAAAATTGATCTGCTGAGGGTATTTTCGTCATTTTTCTTGCCCACTTCTTTCTTAACTTCCCTTCTCTCAACTTCCTTCAACTTCTCTTCTAACCTCCTTCAACTTCTATTTGGGGTTCTTGCATAATTACCCACAAATTGGAGGGTCTTTTTGTAAATATGATTTTTCTCCACATCAGTGTATATGATATAATAATATATTCTCATTGTATAATAATAATAATTTATTATATAAATAGATACTTTTTCTAATAATCAAAATTTAAGAAATAAAAAATAGATAAGAGAGGAAAACAAAGAGTTTTCGAGGTTCAAACTCTTCAATGCCTTGTGACTTTTATTTTGTAAAATGTTATTTGAAACTTGAGAGTGAATGCATAATGAATGTTATTAATTTATTTAGTATGTAGAATTTTATTTGTGACTTTAAAATATATATCTTGAAATTACAAATTTTATGTATTTAGAATAGTTGAACTTTATTTTTTTCTTTTTATTATTGTATAGGTGATTGATTTTATACTAAAGACCGCGAAAACCGCCCCAACCCCCCCAACCCAGTTAGACCGCAAAGTGCGATTTTCATGATTCTCGGGCTGGGCTTGGGCTAAACTTTTCAAAAACCGCAAACATCGGGTTGGGACAAAAAATTACCTAAATTGGCCCAACCCGCACCGCGTACACTCCTACTTAGTGCAAGCCTCAAGTGGATTCTCGATACCCATTTCTCGAGATTCCTTGACATGGAGATTTTTAGATTGATTCGGCGGAACTTATTTCATGAACGTACCTCCAAGCGCAGTTCCAGTTCCCGAATGTGATCTCAGTCTGTGGGCTTTGTTTGTGCAGTGAACAGTTATAAAGCAGTAAAGTGAACACAAACAAAGTATAAGCCAGATGAACATCACTTTCTCATTCATCAAAGTTTATTAGAACTTTTGAAATTGTTCAGACATAGGTACATTACATCAATGTGATTTTATTTTGTGTATAGAAAGACACTATACTGCAACTTGTATGCATATTAGAAAAGGAGGTTGGGATTGATTGCCTTTGTGTAGGATGAGTTTATTGAGAATAAAATGAGACGTGTTGAAATTTAATTGATGACAATCTATTATCTGTTGCTCGGTTTTGTCTTGTTGAACTTAATAAGATTTACATGTATAGGTGGTGTCGGTTGTTTATTTATTGAGTTGCAACCTCACTCCTCCACAAATACTTTTCAGGTGTGGGTTTTGATTATGTTCACTCTCAAGGAATAGGTCCACATTTTCACATTCTTAAACAGGTCGGGCTAGTATGCGATAGTTTCCTTAAGTGCCAATAAGATTAGAAGTCATAGATTTTGAGAATGATAATTACATATGCTTATGTGACTTATGTCGTCATAATTATGTTTGTATATTGGAAAATGAATTGGTTTTTCGTTATATATATAATATTGTTTATGTGTGGTGTTTACATGGAATAAAATAATAGTATGATTAGTGGGTGTCACATCAGCCTTACCCAGACCCAGCATTAACTTCTTTTGCACCAACTCGCCCACCAAGAACCCCTCTTTGCACTTCAGTTGCTCCTTGGCTGATGGATACCCTTACCCCCCGGCTCCAAGCTCGACCCCTCACCTCCCGCTCTGCCCTGCCGTAAACGTCACCAGAACCAAAATCAAGGCCCCTATCCCAACTCTAATCAATTGTGAAGACCCCGAGCTTGGAGACAATACTGTCGAGGAGGCCTCCACACTGGTGCTCCGACCACAATTCGACTCAGTAAGTCCAACCATCGAGCACCAACGCATGGTTATTACCATTTTTCTTTTTATATCTCTTTTCTCTTGCTAACTTCTTTTTATTTATCCATTCAGGCTTTCAGAGAAATGCTGATAAATATTTGTTGTTTTTGTCGATTTTTTGTCTCAATTCATTCTTTTGTTTGCACATAATTAAACTCTCATCTTTTAAGAATTCTTGGCACAAATGAAGTTGTTATATCTTCATCTTTTGTTTGTACTTATTTTATTTTTCATTCTGGATAATTTACTTCTAATCCTTTTTGGTTCAAATTGATGAATTGATATTAAGAATCTAGGTTTATAATTAAATTACATATCTTTCCTATAACTCTTTAAAACTAAGTTTATAGGCATGCTTTATATTTTAATTTTTTTAATAACATAATTTTATGTATACGTACTTTACATAGGTTCTAATGTGATTGATGAATTATATAACAAATAATACTTTTAACTATTCTTTATTTTTTATATTTTTTGTCTAGGGCTTGATATATGTAAATAGTCTCAACATTTAGTAGAATGCCACAATTGTTCGAAATTAATCCTCATTCAAATATAAATTTTGGTAAGTAGAAATACGTTGTATAAATAGGAAAATATCATTTTCAATAGTAATTAAAATCGATTGAAAATAAAAAAAACTACTATGTGATGCCGCAAAACAAATATGCTTTAAAATTAAGATGCGTAGTGCATCTGTCTGGCCACCCTAGCTCATGATTGATTGACTCAATAACAAAGTAGGCTGGTCCAGCCTAAGTCCGCTTGGAACCGGGCTAGTCCTAGGTGTTGATACCTAGGATCGATCCAACCCAATGGCGTACGATCACTTGATCCTAGGTCGGGCCTCGGTTGGATTTGTAGGGCCATTTTTATTCTTTCAATATTGCATGATATATAATTTTTATTTTATTCTTTTAATTTGACTATTCTAGTAGATTTTTTATACTTTTGGAACTCTATTTTTTTCTATTGTTCTACATCTAAATTTTTAGTACATTAATTCATTAATAATCTTCATTTATTATTTTTTCAAATTTTATTTGAAGCCATTTTTGGATTTGTTATTATCTAAAAATTTATTATTGTAAGCTTGTTAGACAAATTAATATTTCAATTTATTATATAGTCTTAACTATTTTTTCTATTCATAAATTTTTGTGTGATTTAATTTATTATTTATTAATTTTTAAGACAACCATAAATTAAGTAATTTCCTAAAAGAAATAAAACAGGCACATATGGGCATGGTCTAGGCCTGGTTCGGGCCTTAATCGGGCCAGTCCATGGGCAGGGACTGAGATTAAAAATGAACCAAATTAGGGCACATTTAAAAGCTCGGGACCACCATATGACCGACAATAAATAGTAGTTGGCTGGTCTTAGGCCGGGCATTTTTGCGCTGGTCGTGTTGGGCCTGGGCTGGCCCCATCCGCTCTGCACTTGACTTTCAAATGGGCAAAGCAAACCCAAGTCCAAGATAGGTGAATAGGCCCCCATTCGTTCAATTCAAATGGCCAAAACCCTGCTCGCTTAAACACAATTACAGATAGCAAGAGCCTCAATCCAGTTCAACCGCCATGCTAAGGTAGCTGGGTCCAAAACAGGGCCCAATCAGTAAGCCGAATTGGTAAAAATCAAGGTTGCCATGTCAATAGTATTGCAAATGTCATGGGCCATATCATCTTAAAAAGGTACCAGCAGAGACCACATGTCCAGCTGGATCCGGCTGTTGGAAGAAGGAAGTAACCGTTTTCCATACATTCCAGATTGGTTGGGCAAGACTAATTTAAAAGGGCATATATCTTAGGAGATAACTCCAAAAAATGGGTAAATACTATTCCGACAAAGCTGATATCTTAAGAATTCCTAGGATATCTCATTTTCACCTACCAAGTCCAAATATTGAAAGAGGGTCTTGTGCCTCTTTGGCCATCAGAGTGCTAGCCACTATTTTACAAGTTCGTCCTACAATTATCTTAGGATTTTTGCATCAGCAAAGAAATATCGAAAGAGGGCCTTGTGCCTCTTTGAGTTGAAACATGAGGAAAAGGAAACCTCAAGGGCATACATGAGTTGCTTTGTGCGGGCAGCTTTGGAAATACCCTCTGTCAATCAGGAGGCTGAAATAGAGAGTCTGATTTGAGAAAGGCACTTAAAGGAATTCTTATTCCTTGATCGAGAAACAGAGACCCCTCTGAGCAAGACTGCTCAGAATTCCATGCTACGATTGTACTGGTACCCTATGTTTAAAACTATGCTCAGGGTAGATGTTTTCGTATTTCTATTATGATAAACTTGTTCTATGTTCTCCAAACTTCTATTGCTTGCTACAATTGTGGAATAATTAGTTGACAGCCTTCAATCTGTGATCCTGTTGAATCTTGCTAATGGGCTTTAGCTTGTGGTCTAGTTGTGGGCTTCGATATGTGCCCCTTCTGACGGGCTTCAGCCTGTGATCTTGCTGACATGTTTCAACCTATGACCCATTTGGAAGGGCGTCTACCTGTGATCCTCTTGACGGGCTCTAGACTGTGATCTTGTCGGGCTCCAGCTTGTGTCTTTGCTCATAGGCTCCAGCCTGTGATCTTGCTGACAAGCTTCGGCCTATGTCTGTGTCCCTGGTAATGCACTCTAGTATGTAACTAACAGGCTCTGACCTATATCCTTGCTGACCGGTCCATCATTTAATCGTGCTGATGGGCTCCAACTTGTGCCCTTATACATTGATGGGCTCCCAACTCTAGCTTACCATAATCTCATAGATACATATAGAATTCTGCGGAAAGCCGTATTCGACGAAAGTCATATGTACGGCTTGGAGAAGAGTTCGCTCCGCCGAAAAAGAGACTCGAATCTAGTAAGCCAAACCCTATCCTCCAATGAGTCTACCCCTAAGAATAAGAAGGAAGAGTCGAGCTGATCGAGCTATCGAATTTCTGCAGCACACATCTATGTATAAAGGGCCACGAACAAGTGATATCTTTTGTTGCTTATAAACAATGCAATAGTATATGCAACCATTGACAGGCTACCGCTCCGGAATTTTCAACTAAAGCATATTGCACATGCCTCCTAGGAAATGAGCTTTAATATGCTTGATAGCTACCGACCTCAGACAGGCTGCAATAAAACAAGTCTTAACCTACTGAATAAAAACAAGCAGGGGAAAAACTAATCCTTCATCTTGTCTGCACAACACGACTGATGAAAGTCTCAACTAAGGACGTCTTACAATCTTGAAGCAGCATAACACGGAGGTCCCAAGGTATAAACTTATCCTTGAAATAGGAAAGAGTTGACTCAACAATTACTACAAACTCTACTCCAACAGTCCAACACATGTCTTGCACTACTAAAGTCGGGAGGAAGGGAAGTGATGATGTCCCCAAAACAAATATGTTTCCAAGCCCAATGGCCAAAGAAAACCTAAATCCAAGATAGGTGAACAGGCCCACATTCGCTCAGCTTAGTAAGCCCAAACCCTACTGGCCCAAACACAATTTCAGACATCAAGGGCCTCAACCTAGTTCTGTCGCCCTGTTTGATGCAATAAAGTCCACAAACTGGACCCAATCAGTAAGCCCAATTACCAAACAACAAGGCGACCATAACAACAACATTCTACACATTATGGGCCACCTCACCCTGAAAGAGCGCTAGCAGGCCTCGTATCCAGCTACATCCAATTGTTGGGAGCAGCAGGTAACCGTTTTCCCTACAATCCCAATTGACTAGGCAAGACTACTTCAAATAGGCATATATCTTAGGAGATACACGTCCAAATAATAGATAAACACTATCCCTATAAAGCTGATATCCAAAGAATTCCTAGGATATCTCATTTGAACCTAACAAATTCAGAAATCTCTCCCAAACTCTTCTGCAAATAGAGGTCTAAATTAAGTCAACAATGTAAGTGAACTTTCACTAAGCATATTTTCTCTCGTACAACAAGAATACGCACGACCTACTATTTTTGTGCAATCTTCACTTATATCTTAGCTCCATTTTCATATGCAAAAATTCATCACTCAACCACATTAATATAGTTAACTACTAATTTATTACTGATTATTTAATTTGTCCAAATAGCTTCCTTCACCGTTAAGAATTGCACCGAGTATCCTACTTCATTTCGTCTAATTAATGTTTGTTGACTTACTTTTCCTCTAGCCCGTAATTAATATCCTAAAGATCTGTATAATGTTGGACAGTTTTTTTTATTGCTATCCGACTTGGATAGGTGAGATAATCAATCTCACCGTCCCCGCATAATAGCATAAAAATTGAAATAACAATGATAACCGTAAAAGTCCGACTGATGTCCAATTTGATCCTTTTTGAGTGAATATACATTATAGTAAAACCAAGTTTTTGCACCAACACATTAATCAAACCATTTTCAACGCTTTACTTCTCTCTCAAAAACATATATGTTCGCAGTCCTTTATTGAAAACCAATCATTCAACTATTAAACATTTTGTTACTACAAGTAAACAGAAAATACCACTTATCTTAATTATCTCATTCAATATTGAATTATTTATTAATCAATCATTCATTTATTTCATTCAATGTAATACTAATATATTACATTGTCTCAATCACATTCCGGCGTGCGAAAAAAAAAATAAGAAAAAAAAAGAAAGAAAGAAAGAAGAAGACTTAATAATCATGGAAAAAGCTGAATGAGAGAACGTAATCCTAATAAAGGAGTAATCTTGTAGCTTGTGAATCCAGCAGCAGAAAAGAGCTTTGCCCAGTCTTTCTCGGTTCTCTCTCTTCCTGAGGTTAAATTAATCATCAGCATGTCAAAGCAGAGCTGAGTTTCTATTGCCTCATGCTCTTTCTGGAAATCCACAACCATGTCAACTATAATCACCTTTCCTCCCCTGTCTCTGTCGAGATTGCTTCTTTGCATTTCTCCAATATTTTTACACACTTCTTGTCTGGCCAATCGTGCAATATCCACTGTTGGCAATAATAATCATAAGATGTTAGAAAATCAATGTACGCTATAAGCAGAGATAATTTTCGTAATAAATTATTAAGTGGCGATTTTTTAAATTGTTATTAGAGATATATATTAAAAGGTAATGATTTTACTTTTGTCCATAAATTTAGAACTTAATGCAATTTATCCCCTATAATATTTGTAAAGGAGTAAATTACCCACATATGAAAAGAAGATAACATGTTGCCTCCCAGTGCTTTTAAATAAAGCAATTTACTTCCCAGCCGAAGGAGGTAAATTGCTTCATTTTAAAAAATACATCGGTTAATTGCTTCATTTTAAAAACCATACAGAGGTAAATTGCTATTTATTTTTTAATAGGAGGATATTTTGCTCATTTGCAATATCACAGGGAGTTGTTGGATTTTTTCGATAAAATTATGTAGTTCATGATGCTAGTCATGATAATTATGCTTGTTTTTATCATATTGTCACTATACATGTGTTCCTAATAATATGTGCACAATATATCTTCCTAATAGTTATACTGTGACAAAACCTAAATTATTTTCAGCATTAATTACACTGAGACCCCCTCAAAAAATGTAAAATTACACTTTTTTTTAAAGAAATTTTCAAATTACATTTACACCCCACCCAAAATTTTTCGTTTACATCTGTCCCCCTTACGTTAGAGTTTGAACGAAAAATGTTTACGTTAACAAAATAAATTACATAATTATTGCCCCTCATTTAATATTCTTATTTATATTTTTGTATTTATAAGGGATAAATGTAATATATATATATATATATATATCGAGAGTGTGGTTAACATTATTACACTTTTTTCCTTATAAGAACAAAATTATTACATAGGGATGTTAAATGAAGAGTAAAATTGAAAATTTATACTTAATTTGTTTTTCTAATGTGAGCAATTTTTTTTGTCAAAATTCTAACGAAAGGGGAACATGTGTAAATGGTGAATTTTTGGAAGGAGTGTAAGTATAATTTCAAAATTTCTTTGGGGAAAGTTTAATTTTGCATTTTGAGAGGGGAAGTGTAATTTTGCATTTTGAAAAGGTATCTAAGTGCAATTTAAAATTTCCATGTATATTTTATCACTAATATTGTCTTTTATATTTCATTTGAAAATCATAATTGAATCACCTTCATAAACACTGCATCAGCGGGAGGAATGTACTCAAACATGTCACCCGCAACAAAAGTCAAGTTCTCAGACCCTTCACATCCAGCAACAACGTGCGGAAGGTCGAGCACAACACAGTTCATGCCAGGGAAGCCATCAGCAATAGCCTTAGCCACAGTTCCTGTGCCACCTCCAACATCGACCATCGATTTCAAACCCTCAAAAACATTTCTGCAATCTTCAGTGATCACTCTAGCAGCCAGCATAGAATCACTGGCCATTCCCTGGTTGAATAACCGATTCAGCCCCGGCTCTTCCCCAGCATGCTCCCAAAGTGTCCGGCCATGAGTGGTCACAAACGGGGTTGGATCATGATCAGTTTTTAAACCACTCGCTCACATGATACCATGGATCTATCAAATATGGGTCTAGCATGGCAAGTGCGAACGGTGTCACGCTCAAGGGCTCGTCTCTGAGGAGGAGACGAGAAGCTGGTGTGAGCCAATACCCTTGAATCTCGTCTGCTTGAGAGATTTTGACATTGATGAAGAACTTGGAATGGATCATAATACGCATTAAACGTTCAAGACTGAGGGTTTTGGCTTTGTTGATGCGGAGGGAATGGGTTAATTCTGAAAGCGTCATTGGTTTGCCGTGTTTGTGGATGATGTCAGGGATACCTAGTTGAAGTACGCATTTCAGAGACATGGAGTTTATGAAGTTGAAAAGATGGTTCCAAACATGAGATTGAGCGTTGAGAAGCTCTTGAGTGGATTGTATTCCATTATTAGGTAGAACCATGTTTTTTGGAATATGGGACAGTTGTTTATGGTGATCTGCGTGTTCGCAGGCTGCTTGAGTTTTCTACTTATAGCAGAATGTCAACATATGTTATCTCGCTTTGGTCAAATTTTTTGTTCTGATTATTGTTTAATCTTAAACGTGTTAGTGTTTTTGATGACTTAATTTCATTGTATTTAGTGAAAAGGGCAGTTTTTATTAGTTTATTACTTTGCCAATGGACAAATGTCACGTACAATTGCCTTTGTAATACAATATTGTTTAACAGTAGGTGTATTCTGTAGACATAGGAAGAATGGTCTGATCTCCTAATGCCATAAATTGTCATTTATTACAGCAGTAACATGATCAGATAGATCACTATCATTCCTTCACAAGAGTGCTGAATGAATTCTCATCCAAACCATACAATCTTCCTAATTCCGTACAAGACTACCAAAAAAATAAAAAATAAAAACTATGGGTATTCCTACGGAATTTGAGCGACGATTTTGTCGACAAAATTTTCGACGTTGTAATGATAATTTAATGTTTTCGACAGTTTTTCCAACGGATATTTTTCTTTAAAAACAATAAAGGTCAGGAACAATTTTTGGCAAATTTCCAACAAATTGCAAAACGGTTGAAAATTATGTCGAACAGACCACAACGAAATTAACAATTTCCAACAGATTATATGATGGTTTTTGTACGTAGTGGTTTTTTTAGTGTTTGTTTTTCTTTAAATTTTTGATGGAGAAAAAAGAACTAGCCAAAAAAGAAAAGGTTGTCGTTCACAGAAAGAAAGGTGTTGAAGAAGAAAAATAATCAAAAGAAAAAAGGAAAGGTTGACTTACCAAAATGATGTGAATGTAGCGAATTACTGAAATGGTCTCGGTTAGTTAATCCTAGCCGTGTGATAGTGGGAAGGGATAAAGTAGTACTTTAACCTTATCTACTTTATAAATTGACATTAGATTTGTATTAATATAAATATGCCACACTTCTCATTGAGAAGGAGGACAAAAAAATGAGAGACATATATTAAGATGTAATATATCTCCTTGATTGAGAGATGGGTCTCCGAAACCCCGTCGGATGGAATTCTGACAGATGGAGATGATTCCTGCACACCACGTGTAGGCGGTACAGTAAGTGTGGTGATTTGACAATCGCATATAAACTCTATTTAACAAATATCTGATTTCCCCCTCATTTTCTGTGCTTTCTTTTATAGAGTTGCTTAATGCGCATATAAGCTCTATTTAACAAATATCTGAGTTCCCCTCGTTTTATGTGCTTTCTTTTATAGAGTTTCAGTATCCGAATTTCATTTTAGGTGAGATTTACATGTACCAGAGTTGGATGATGTTTTTGTATGTTTCTAAAAGAAATGACTAACTTGATAGACACTTTATGGCTAATTGGTGTGATGGAGACATTTTTAGATAATGTACTTCCACTCGATGAGAAGTGCTACAGAGAATTAGTTCAAATTATAATTTGTGGCTTTAAGTTGTGCTTCTATAGTCAAATTGGCGACCTATTTATTTACATTATAAGTAAGCTTTGTCTATCAAGAAATGACTTCACATATAAATAATGACATGCGATGCAACGTACTGTTGTTGCTGAAGAATCAGTGGGTTTTCCATCAGGCAAAGTGCCTACAGAGCCTGATGCAACAGTCTGGGGTTGTATATATGCATACTCCTCAACCGATATCAACATTATATTTTATATAAGCTTATAACAAGTGGCAATTATGTATGATTTCTTACTCTTTAGAATCCAACATACTTCTTAGCAATATGAAGATGGAGTCTTATATGAAGAATTGGTGTTCTGAAAATGCTTCGAGAATGTTCGACAAAATGCCTCCCAGGGATTTGTCATTTGGCTCCCGTCCATAACATTAATTGTTCGCCGCTGTTATGTATTTTTCTGGTTTTCTCCTAACTATGGTGTTCGCCCCTGTCGGTGGAGTGAATGGCAGTATTTTATTGGTTTCTTATCATCTGGGTTTCTTATCATCTGGGCTTCTTCACTCTTATGTGGCTAGAGAATATTATCCACCCAAAATTTCAAAGTAAAAAAGGCTCAGAAATAAAAACATTATTGGCTAGTCTTATTGTTGTGGCTGGAATTCTCGGCCGATTGTTTAATGGTGCCAGAGATTGAATTGGCTACACTTATAAAGTGGTTTTTGCGTGAATTGCCCTGTATACAAATAAAAACGAGCTTCCATGAGGCGCATAAAACGCCCCGAAGCCAATTACAAAATGAGTTTCCTTGAGGTGCATGAAATACCCCGAAGCCAATTACGAATGAGCTTCCTTGAGGCCCATAAAACGCCTCAAAGCCAATTACGAAATGAGCTTCCTTGAGGCCCACAAAATGCCCCAAATCCAATTACGAAATGAGCTTCCTTGAGGCGCATAATAAAACACCCCGAAGCAAATTAAAATAAGCTTCCTTAAGGCGCATAATAGAACGCCCCAAAGCTAGATAAACAATAAAGCTTAATCAAAACGCATAATAGGACGCCCTGAATCAATATTTCTTGTATTTACTATCATTCTCCAATGGATCTTATTACAACGATCGGGCTAAATTTATTTTGAAAATTATTTTCATATTTAACTTTTAAATTTTTGAGAACCGGTCTACAAAACCCGTGATCCACTTTAATTCCTAAATATTCTAAGGATATTCAGGAATTGGGGGGCTGCTGATGGAGGAAAGAATTAGCCAAAAAAGGAAAGGTCGTCATTAACGAAAAGGAAGGGGTTGAAGAAGGAAAAAAATTAAAAGGAAAAAGGAAAGGTTGACTTACCAAATTGATGTGAATGTAGCAAATTACTGTAATGGCCTCGGCCAAATAATTCTAGCTGTGTGATAGTGGTTAAGTAAGGGATAAAGTAGTACTTTACCCTTACCTACTTTATAAATTAACGTTAGATTTGTATTAGTATAAATATGCCACACTTCTCATTGAGAAGGAGGAGAAAAAAATGAGAGACATATATTATGATGCAATATTTATATTATTCTAATAATTATCCCCGACTATTTTTTGTACCATCAGTTTTCGATAATTATCCGACGGCTTTCCCAACGGACATAGTTTCATGTGAACGAGCATTCCAACGAATGTAGAAATTCATCAGAAATTTTTTTACATCATTTTGTGATGGAATTCGTTGGAAATACCATTTGCAAATCATTAGGGGTATAATAACGTCGAAAAATCTGTGACAAACTATATTCCATCGGTTCCTTTGGGATAGATTTCTTGAGCGCAAACGTCGGAAAATTAGTTGGAATTTTTGTACTTTTTTTGTTATTATTATTAATTATTTTTAATATCCCATAATAAATTTTTAATAGCAACTATATGTAAAATTGAAGACAATTGCTTTTAATTGATGCGTATCGGGTCCAGCAACACCAAAAGGAACGAAAAATCTTTTTGAAAATTCTAAGATTATCGGAGGGCTACCCTGGAAAATAGTGGTTAGCATTGCGATGTTTAAGTCGGTAAAGTATCTGATGGAACAAAATGGGAAAAACTCAAATTAACTATTGAAATAGGTGACCAATAAGCAAATGAGATGGCACCTGTAATCTACTCTAGAGGACAATCTTTTTCAATACAATGTTAATCTAATGAGAATTGTTGGGGAAATTAAACTTTTTATTCCATAACTTAGAGCCTTTCCACTTTTGGTCCCATTGGTTACGGGATTCTCAATTTTGGTGTTGTAACTTCTAAAAAGTAGCACTTTCGGTCCTATGACACATTTACGTTAGATAGTTTAACGGAAAATACCACGTGCTTAGCATGTGGCAGTTAGGGTCTTTACACTTTTGGTCCCATCCGTTACAAGATTTTCACTTTTTGGTCCCATAACATTCAAAAAATAGCACTTTTAGTCACATGCAGTAACAACCACGTGATATTTTTTTATGAAATATCTAACGAAAAGGTGTCATGGTACCAAAAGTGATACTTTTTGAAAGTTATGGGATCAAAAATAAGAACTCCTAACCAATGGGACTAAAAGTGAAAAGGGCCTAAGTTACTGGACGGAATATGCTATTTCCTCTGAATTGTTCTTAGGTCAAACTTCATTTTTAAATTCAACATTTCATATATGTGTATAATGGTTGAAGCCCCTAGATCTAACATGCTAATGAAATTGGTTTGCACATATTATGAAGACTATAGAACCAACTTTCGTGAGTTGATCTAAAACGTTTCAAGTTAAAAATCCTCAAGAAGGGGCATGATAGGATTCTATAGAAACTTGCACTAAGTGTTGCATTCATACGATTAGTGTCAAGTTTCATCGACGATAGGCTTTTAACATCTTTGCACCTTAGTGGGTGCATTGAGAAGAGGTTATCAAGTTCACTGAACTAACTC
The DNA here is from genome assembly GCA_034509735.1 of Sesamum alatum. Taxonomy (NCBI): domain Eukaryota; kingdom Viridiplantae; phylum Streptophyta; class Magnoliopsida; order Lamiales; family Pedaliaceae; genus Sesamum; species Sesamum alatum. The sequence goes on along the minus strand of JACGWO010000001.1, from coordinate 36,465,891 downwards.
AGAGTTGTCATATTGAAACCCTGTGAGGCCAATTGGTATAACTAGAAATTCTAGTCTATAATAGTGCATAAATTAGTTCTTAGACTTGACGTTCCACAATAGTCTTGTGCATAGGTCGGCTATGATTTGATCATGCGCAACGTTGTCCAAGGTTTTGTCCTAGATTGCAGTACGGTCATGTTTATGACATAACCAGAGCATGCCTGAAGGTCGGTGAGTTCCAAGCTAGGATCTCGTGCTTATCATGAGATGATAACGAACCTCCTATGTTCTCTATAGTATGAATTCCCGAATTCCATGGCGATGGCAGTTGATCAAATAGGAAAGAGTGTTTTCTTGTGTTGATAAATAGGAAGCACAACTTGGGGAATTGAAGCATGGTTATCAGGTCAATAATGGGGAGCAATAACCAATTCCACACCCTAGAATTTTACCGAAGGTTGGTCGCAGAAGGACTGTATCTACACGGTACGTTTAGCTCTTCGATAACCCTTTAGGTCTCCTCGAGGGAGCAATATCATCCATCATGTTGTCCCTTCTCCTTTTGAAAGTATGACCCTTTCCTACTAGCTAGGCTTCCTCTAGGTTGATGTATTTTTCAGCTCGGTCCAATAGGCTCTCAAAGCTAGTGGCCGCTTTCTTGGCTAGGGATTCGAAGAATCCTCCTGCTTTCTGCCCTTGTGTGAGGGCACTGACTAGTACCTCTTAGTTGGTAGCAGGTACTTCTAGAGCTACATTAGTGTATGCAGGCCCTTAAGGTATCTTTTTCTTTTAGTTTTATTCTGAAGAAGCTTAGGCTGTCTTTTGATAGTTATTGTTGCTTGCAAAATAATGCAAAAATAATGAACTAGATTATGCAAAATAATATGCCGAACTAGGCGGAAGCTGGTCGAACCACTGTTGTGCATATTCAAATAGTATAGTAAGAAAAAAATGACATTTAATAACTTTAGTATACTTGTGCAGTAGTGGAACATTTTCAAACTTACTGGTGTGTAGGATTAGTTATACAGTTCTAAGATGATAGGCTAATGGTGCTCTGAAATGACCAGCGAGTTCTTCATCCATCACCTCTCCCTGCATCTGCTAGCGAAGCTGCAACAAACCTCATGGAGAAAGGCTTGCCATTCGCTCATAACCTTGCTGGTGCTTTCAGCAGGGTTGATTTCATCCTGCTGCAACGCCAATAGGTAGTGCAAGAGCCAGTCTGCTATGACCTCGTCCTCCTGATGCACCAGTTGTGTCAGATGAAATGCTTAACATGCTCCTATGTCAGCAGCAAGAGTGGGAAGACCTGGAAGGTTATGCTGATAGCCTCGACTCTGCTTGGAGGAAGAGATCGAAAGAAGGTTAGACGTGATCATGAGATCGGTTCTATTAAGGATTCGTACCCCACCTATCTTTGGACAGCCCCACCATCTGGACCTCTTCCAGAACTTTTTATTCTCTATTTTTTTAGTTCTGCCTTTCTTTGACTTTGTATAGAGTCTGACAAGTAACTGCTCCTCCTTTCCTATCTATTCCATCGGGCAAGGATTCGGATTATGAACCGTGATGAAATCAGTTTCGTTGCTCACTAGAACTGGTTCTATTCGAATTTAGTTCCAGGGCGCTCAATGAGCATGCTAAGAGAGTGAGTTGGTTTCAGATGGTAAGTCCAGTGCATCAAAAATAGGGAAAGGAACATTGTGATCCCGAAGAAGTTGTTCTTGTTGTGGTATAGTGGATCCGACTCTAATAGGAGGAAGTGTTCCCTTTAAAGGAGTCCTTATCACCTCCATTGTCAGAACTAGCCATATCTGACGTCTTTAGCTCAAGAATTTCCATAAACGGCACAAATGATGTGTAACAGAGTCTAGCAATACCACCAGGATCGAAGGATTTTCTCGAAAAATCCTAATATTATTTGAGGGCTAACCTGCAAAATAGGGTTAGCACTCCATTATTTTAAGCCAGTGTACAATTCGACGAAAGAAACGTGAGATTGAGATGAAATAAATTATGTAGTTGAATGTGGAGTGTTTGAATATGAAAAATGGTGCCAAAGTTCATGTAGAGAATGTAGAAAAATGGGAGAACCAAGCAACCTTGCTGTTGAAAAAGTTTAGTTAGCTTAATAACCTGGTGACTTACTTGGGCCCCGATTTATAAGAGCAAGTTTTGCAAAATTTTGGGGTAGGTTGGAAGTGGTTAAGATATCCCCGCAATCCGTGGGATTTCATTTTTTAAGGATAGTGCCTATCCAGCAGTTAGAGTCATCCTCTAGGAGATATGGCAACAAAAAGGGATCGTACTAGGTGAACAACCAGATTCATCTAGCTGCAATGTCCCTACTGGCACCCATTGAGGGTGATGTAGCCGAGATTTATAGAATATTGCTAAGGTAGTAGTTGAGGAGGATGACATTCGGCCTGCTGGTACATGTCACGTTTTTTAACTATCTCATCCTTTACAGCAACAACCCTGCCATTGCTAAGTCTTAGGACCATCTTTCTTGGCTTTCTACTCCTTATCACCACCTGCTAACCATTCGCAAATTATGATTAACTGGTATCAAATACAAAAATGTAGAATAGTTATCATGTTAATACTCAGTTCTAATGTTACCTTCATCGGAGAGGAGCTTAGGGCACTCTCTCTTCCAATGTCCCTTTTCCCGGCAGTTAATGCATACATCATTTGAAATCTTTGACCATCAAACCCTCTTCCTCTTTCCTTTACCTCCGTCTTGCCGTGTAATAGGAACAACACTCGAAGTGCTAGCAGCAGTGGATGTTGTCTTAACCTTTTTTGTCTTCTGGCGTCCAACAGACTTGCATTTCGCTCCAGATGTTGAAGCCTCACCTACTAATACCGCCGGCGTAGATTTTTCAATCATTTTTTCGTACTGGACCTACATATTTATCAAGTCATGAAGGTCTTTGTCAAGCCCATTCATAATTAGTTGTCAAGCCAACTGGCGCAAGGTTAGCGCTAGCCTTTTTCTTTCTTTTTTTTTAACCTCCGGCGCCGGTCGTTTTTTTCGGCGTTATTTTCTGGCAAGAACTTAAAAAAATTATATCTAAATCATTTTAAATAAATTTTGATGAATCAACACTGTTTCGAACCTCTTTTCATGCCCAACAATACAAAATGAAAATATTTAGATAAAAACAATTAATCCATGTCCCATTTTCTGTTCAAAGAAAGCTAATTTTAAAAAAGTAGAGTTTCATTTTTTTGATAAACATTATCTATTTTAACCATTTGATATTCTCATTAAGATCTACATATGGTAGGAAAAAACTGCGAAACTTCCATGAATTCCAGTGAAAACAGATTTTCGATTTTAAATAAACAAATTGGTTTAAATTTTCGAAAATACCCAATATGTTTAACATGTACAAAAATTAACACATAATCTACAGAATAGAGTACATGTCATGCTAATTACATATTTAATCTCATGCTCCATAAAAAATATTAAAAATATTCTCATAGCATAAAATTAAATACACACATGCTTTGTAATATAAAGCGAGTACAAGCCCTAATGGATCTGATACCACTGTTGGAAATAATGCACATAGGTATCACACGTTAATACACATTGCACGTAATAGGTTTCGGTGATTACCTCAATTTGGTATAAGACTACGCAGTGGAATTAATCAGCGAATCCCAAACCTTTATGGCTCGCCTACAAACTGCCTACGATCCCGTTGATTTGCACATCCTTTCCAAGCCATGTCACAAGCACCCTATTCTCGCTGCAAGAGGATTGCCACAAGAGCTATCCACCCAATTTACACGCCTTAAACCCTCAGAGACTTTGGTGATTGTCCAAGAGAGAATAGAGAGAGTATTTTGTGAGAGGCTTGAAGAGAATACACGTAGAACTGAATGTGTACCTTTGGATCCATAGAAGCATCATATTTATAGGTGTACACATGAGGAATCCTGATCCCAATACCAAGATTAAGAAACTACAAACACTACATCCAAGAGGAGTCCTGTCAACCACAAGTTTGGAAGACTTCAATGTAACACCCCGCAGTTTCCTTACACTACAAAAAAATGTGGGAATAGGAACGGTTAGGGACGACCGTTCCAGTTACCGCTCCAAGTAGGAACGTTTGTAGGAACTGTTGTGGAACGGTAAACCGTTGATGACGTCACAGTCGTGCTAATTGTAATACAAATTAATAGAAACGGTCCGACCGTTCCTATTAGAGTGGCAAAAATGGTGAGCCAATTTGTACATCTACAACCGCTCCTAAAGGGGACTTGATATATTTTGGACTTCAATTTGAACACATGTGTGAGATTTGGAACGGCCGGCCGACCGGGAACAGTTACCTTTTATTATATGTGTTCCAACGACCGCGTCAATTTGGACCGGTTGACTGACCGTTCCAACATGTAGTCCTACAGAAGGCCTTTTTACGCCATGGGAAAAAAATTTGATGCAATTACCATTTCAAATTACGGGTATATAGTAAGTGCAATAGTGTTACAAGTACCGGTCCAAACTGTACTCCAAGTAGGAACGGTCCATTTTTGTTGTGCCTCATACCGTTCCTAATATGCGCTAACGGCTATATTACAACGGTAACGTTACCGTTCCTGTTTCCTCTCCTGAGACCGTTCTTAAAGCTGGAACAACGGCTATATTTCAACAGTTAGTTTTGTGTTCCAAATAATATTCCAATGCCTGTTCCAATGTTTTCTATATATATGTCCCCCTTCTTTGTCATTGTTCTTATACTTACTCTCCAACTCATTTTGTGTTTGTAACTCCCCCCCTTGATTCTTTATACGAAAAATCGAACATATCAATTACCGAGCGCGAATTTTGCATTGATTGCTAGGTGTTTTGCTCAGGTAAATATGCAAAATTCTGTTATTTTTGTATGTATATATTTATATAAATAATTTACTCTCGTCATTTAATTGCGTACTGTTGTGAATTATACATAGGACCAATCATGTTAAGACAGTTGAGGAAATGGATGTATGATCGAGACGTCCTGGGTGTGACGCCGGAGTTTGAGGATGGTGTTACAACATTTTTAGAATGGGCCCAGTCTCAGCGTGCATATATGGACGAGGACAAGATTAAGTGTCCCTGCCGGAAGTGCAAAAACGAACGGTTCAAAACACTAGACGAGGTAAATTTTGATTTGTGTATGAAAGTTTATGCCAGAGTATTACAATTGGACTTCGCATGGTGAGGAGAGGGTGTAGGAATACTTTAAAGCATTGAAGCGCCCCCTGTGCAGCAGCAGCAAACGCCACCCGTTCAGGAGAAGGGTAGTTCGCATTGGGGTGATGCAGCTCAGATGGATTGCGCGCAGAGGATGGTATTGGATGCCGCCGGGCCGTCATTCTAGTCTTCGTACAACCAGGAGGGACCGACTGATGATGGTACTCGGTATTGTCCATCTGATGTGGGTCCTAGTTCATATTACGATTTGGGGCCCTATGATTATGTGTCTAGCTTGTCAGACCGTTTTTTTGCATGTAGTTCATGCTGCGGACCAACCTTTGTGGGATGACTGCACCACCTCTCAGTTGGCGTCAATTGCCTCTTTGGTGAATATCAAGGCCGAAGGGGGTTTTTCCGAGCATACATATGATCGGTTATGCCAGTGGGCTGATACTGTAATGCCCCGCGATCACACTTTCCCCGCCAATTATTACAATACAAAGAAATTGATAAGAGAATTGGGTTTTACCAGTTCAGAAGATTGATGCTTGCAAAAATGATTGCATGTTGTACTGGAAGGACAATATTGATTTGGAATATTGCAAGTTCTATGGAGACGCTAGGTACAAGCTTACCAGGGATAGAAATCCTAAACGCAAGAAGTCCCCGTATGCCATTCTTAGGTATCTACCGATTACCCCTCAGCTGCAGAGGTTGTATGCGTCGGAGGTCACAACAGAGCATATGACTTGACATGCGAGCCATCAGATGGAGGAAGGATTCATGTGTCATCCGTCCGATGCAGAGGCTTGGAACTTGACCTGACGTATCCTGATTTTGCAGCTGAACCGAGGAATGTTAGACTTGGATTGTGCACGGATGGGTTTGCACCGCACGCCCAGTATGGTAAAACTTACTCATGTTTGCCCGTGATACTTACACCGTACAATCTCCCACCGGGAATGTAAATGAAGTCTGAGTATACGTTCCTAACGTTGGTGATCCCTGGCCCATCGAATCCGAAACGTCTTATCGATGTTTACTTGGAGCCGTTGATCGAGGAGTTGTAGAATTTATAGCATGTGGGTGTACGTACGCACGATACTGCGACAAACCAGGCATTCATGATGCATGCCGCATTGATGTGGACAGTGAACGACCTTCCTGCTTATGGTATGGCATCTGGATGGAGTACCGCCGGTGTTATGGGGTGTCCAGTTTGTATGGAGGACACACGGGCATTCTATTTACAGCACGGTCGGAAGGCATGCTATTTTGACTACCACAGGCAATTCCTACCACCGGTTCATCCTTAACGCAGGAACAAGAAAGCCTTCACTAAAAACCGAATGGAGAGGAAGGTTGCACGTCCGAGACTGACTGGAGAACTGATCTGAACCCGTGTCGATGCATTTATTGTGGCTGTCGAACAACCGTTGAGTGAACCGGAAGGCTACGGTGTCGACCATAAGTGGACAAAGAAAAGCATATTCTGGGAGCTTGAATACTGGGGGGCGCATTCGATACGACACAATCTTGATGTCATGCATATTGAGAAGATTGTGTTTGATAATATATTCAATACTGTGATGGACATCAAGGGAAAAACGAAGGACAATCTGAATGCACGGAAGGATCTGAAGGTTATATGTAATCGACCGGAGCTTGAGGTGGACGAAAGGATACCAAACGTGATGCCCAATGCGGTATATACACTGACGAAGGAGCAAAAGAAGAAGATATATGAGTGGATTCGTTGCCTTAGGTTTCCTGATGGGTATGCCTCTAACTTGGCCCGTTGCATCGACCTGAAGGAGTTGAGGATGCACGGCATGAAGAGCCATGATTGTCATGTATTCATGCAGAAATTGATTCCGGTTGCTTTTCGTGAAATGCTTCTAGAGCACGTGTGGGGGGCCTTGACGGAAGTGAGCCTTCTATTCCAGATTCTATGCTCAACAACACTAGATGTGGCCAAGGTAAAAGAATTGGAAGATAGTGTAGCCGTAATCATGTGCAACCTCGAGAAAATTTTTCCTCCTTCCTTTTTTTTGACTCAATGAAGCATCTAATTGTTCACCTTCCATATGAGGCGCGCGTTGGGGGCCCTGTGCAATATAGGTGGATGTACCCATTCGAATGGTAATTAAATAATTAATACTGTTAAATATATACTTATTATTTGCATTTTAATAAATTGCCATATGAATAGATTCCTACGCGATTTGAAAAAAAAGGTGAAAAACAAAGCACACGTTGAGGCGTCAATTGTAGAGGCTTATATTGTCGAAGAAATCGGACTTTTCTCCTCGCACTACTTCAAACCGCACATTCTCTGCAAGCGAAAAAGACCCGGTCGGGATGATGATCTCACGAGCAACGACGATCGAATAGTTCGGTCCATTTTCAATTACCCAGGCCGAGCAAGTGGAGCTTCGAAGAAGAGATGGCTGAGCGGGGAGGAACTTCATGCTATCGAGACATACGTCTTGTGTAATTGTGAAGTAGTTGCACCGTACTACGAGTAAGTGTCTTATACAAACGTAATTATCTCGTATAAATCATTTCAATTTCAATTACATGTATATTTATAACTATCAGTTTTACTATAACAGGTCATTCCTGAATGAACTGTTCGAGTAACACAATTTGGAGGACCCGATAATTGATCAACTAGTGGTGACACAATTCAAGGATTGGTTCAAGGCTTGTGTAAGTATCATCGGTTTCTTGTAATTAATGCGATATGCTCATTAATTTGTAATCAATTATTTCAATTGCTATATATATCATTAATTGCAGGTGAAACCCGAATTGAATCACACAAACGACGAATTGTTGAAGTTGCATTATTGGGGGCCAAGAGCAGAAGTGACGACATACCCATCTTACTTCGTCAATGGCTTCAATTTTGCACACTGAACGTCACAATGTCGGGAAGTCAACAATGAATTATGGTGTTTGTGTCAAAAGCTCATCATATACAGACACGGATTCTGACTTCTATAGAATTTTGGAAGAGATAATTCAGCTAGATTGCCCACTAATTCCGAACATGCACATTGTACTGTTTAATTGTTGTTAGGTCGATCCGATCAGAGACATGAAGATACGCCTTCGTTATCACGTCGTTGATGTCAACTTCAAAAAGCTCTACCAAAAGAATGAACCATTCATATGGGCACAACAACAAGCAGTACAAATATACTACGCGGATTACCCGAGCATGAAGAAGGACAAAGTCGACTAGAAAGTTGTTTGCAAAATCAAGGCTCGAAGATTAATCGATGACTCGCGATGAACGACTGAGGTCGCTTATCAGATAGATGAAGTCGTACCTAATCCAGATGTTGTAATAGATAACCAAACATTTGAACTGCATGACCCAACGGGAATACAATTGGTCGTTGATCATAGAGCAGGGCCATTGCGCTCGCCAGAAAGTGAATCCGAAGACAAAGATGAAGATAGCTTTGACGAGGCTGAGTCCGATGAAGAGACTGATTGAATTTTCCAAAAAAAATTTGTAATTTTTTTTTATTACAGTTATTGTAAAAAAATTTATTCGATAGATGTATTTTGATTATCAGGACCGTTCCTATTTGAGGTATAATATTTCAAATATGGCGGCTAATTAAAAAAGATTAAGAAAATTTGAATTAGGAACGGTCCAAATTTATCAGGACCGTTCCTATTTGAGGTACAATATTTCAAATATGGCAGCTAATTAAAAAAATGACGGAAATTTGAATTAGGAACGGTCCAAATTTATCAGGACCGTTCCTACGTGAGGTACAATATTTCAAATATGGCGGCTAACTAAAAAAAATGAGGGAAATTTGAATTAGGAACGGTAGGTGAAAACCTACGACCGTTCCAAACTGTAATCCAATATTTCGTTTTGGCGCCCAATGAAAAATTGGTGGGAAATTCAACTATTGGAACGGTAAGTTTACACATGAGCGTTCCAGATTATAATAGGAACGGTAACTACGTGAGTGCATTAAAACGACATCATTCTTTATAATAGGAACGGTATTGGGAACACGTTGTCTATTAGGTAACCGTTCTTAGTATTACAACTCCAACCAATTTATCCGATATCTCAACATCCGTCAGCCGGATCGACACCATTTTTTAACACATACAAGGTTATGGATATGAATTGATGTCCAACGGTCTGATTTTCAATCAGTAACCCAGATTTAAGGATGCATCTATTTTTGTTACGATGAATATTGATCGGATACGATACCTCGACATCCGCACACCGAAATATTTCAAAATGACATATAATGTATTCTTTTGTGTGTTATATCATATCTAACGGTCTGATTGGAATTTTGACTGTCTGATTATACCGTGCAGTACAACAATATAGAATGCTAGTTACATCTGTGAAATACTAACAAACGTAAATATACAAAAATATTTCATATTGTGAACGTGTGTCTATTTTTTAGAAATTATTACAGATTTTTAAAATCTTTAAACATCCAATTGTATACGTTTATTTAATAAAATAAGTGTTCGAAACGTGTTTTTCTTAATTTATATTTATTATCTAAGAAAATAGCAAAAAAATTATAATACATATAGGAACAATACGATATAGAAATAGGAACGGTACCTGTAACACTGGACATATTACATGACCATTCCTAGTAAGTTTATTATAAGTAATATGTATTAAAACGTCGTCATTTTTCAATTTAGGAACGGTACCTAGAACACAGGGCATATTACATTACCGTTCCTAGTAAGTTTATTATAAGTAATATGTCGTAAAACGTCGTCGTTTTAATAGCAAAACGATGTCGTTTTGCAACTTTGGGCTGGGCTTAGGAACGGTCACTACAAAATGTTACCGTTCCAAAATTCTAATATAAATTCACCCCTTCGCTGATTTTTACCCATTTTCTGCCTCTCCCTCTTCCCCCTCAATGTCCCTCTCCCCCTCACACTCTCCCCCTCAATCTCACTCTCCCACCTCCGCCGCCGGCCGCCATCAGCGCCTCTCCCACCGACGCCTCTGACTGCCGCCATACCCCGCATCAGTGCCCCCTCCCCCCACAGCCGCCAGCCGCCATACCCCGCGTCAGTCGCCGCTGCCAGCGCCCCCGTCGTCAGTCGCCATTGCCAGCCGCCGCCAGTGCCCCCGCCACCATCCCTCCGCCGTCGTCGTACTAAGTAGGGTTTCCAAAAACCCTACTTTTATTTTTCTTTTTTCTATTTTTATTTTCTAAAAATGCATGTAAGAATTTGGTTGTAATATTTGTAATTTTATTCTATAATTTCTGTAATTTTTGAATAGTTAGGGAATTTTTTGTAATTTCCATTTAGTTAGGGGAGTAATCTGTAAATTCTGTTAGTTGTCGTAATTTTCTGTAGGATATAGGATATTATGTTGTAATTTTCTGTAAATTTTCTGGGAATTTTCTGTAAATTTTCTTGAAAATCTGGAACATATGCTATTATTTCCTGTAATTTTGTAATTGTGTAATTTATGTAATTATGTAATTTTTGTAGTTGAGTAATTTTTGTGAATGTAATGTAGTTTATTAATTTTCTGTAATTGTAGGTAATTTATGGTAATTTTGTGGTTAATTTTTTGAATTTTAATCAAATTTCTGTAAATATGATGAAATATAGGAAATTTGTATTTTCGGAAAATCTGAAATTTTACTATTTCTGTAATTTGGGTATATTTCTGTAATTTATGAAAATTCGGAAAATATGAAAATTTGGATTTTTTTAAAATTCTGAAAATTTGGACATTTTTTAAAAATCTAGAAATTTGAATTTTTTTGAAAATCGGGAAATTTGAATTTTATAAACATTTGAGATTTTGAATTTTTTAAAAATCTGGAAATTTGAATTTTTTAAAAATCTGGAAATTTGAATTTTTTTCAAAATCGGGAAATTTGAATTTTTTAAAAATCTGGAATTTTTGAATTTTTTAAAAATCTGAAAATTTGAATTTTTTAAAAATTTGGAAATCTAAATTTTTTAAAAATGTGGAATTTTGAATTTTTTCAAATTCTGGAAATTTGAATTCTTTTCAAGATCTGGAAATTTGAATTTTTTAAAAATCTGGAAATTTGAATTTTTTAAACATCTAGAATTTTGAATTTTTTTGAAAATCCGGAAATTTGAATTTTTTTAAAAATCTGGAAATTTGAATTTTTTAAAAATCTGGAAATTCAAATTTTTTTTAAAAATATGATAATTTGAAGGATTTAGTGCAATTTTAGGGTAAAATTATGGTATTTAGTATAAATATATATAGTTTTAGAATTTACTTTGCATATATATTAGAATAAATTAGAAAAATTTTCATTATTGAAATAAATTGATACTTACATGGGGCAGTTTGCGCAAGGTGCCGCCAGAGCACCAGCATTTCTGGTTTGAGAGTTTGAAGGTAACGGCAATTAATTTTTGTTTTTAAATATTTTAACAATCTAAGTTCATATATATATATATATATATATATATATTTAATACAGATGACGTACTGGTAGGACGCCGACGACGCGTCGATGTTCAAGATCTTCCACGTTTGGGTGGGAAAGTTCCTGAGGAAGAAGTTCGTCTGGCGAACGAGGGCTGGCGGTAGCTCCTCCTGTACTGGGATTCCCCGGAGTTCAAGCAGGAGTGCGAGAAGAACAAGGCGAACCGAAACGCTAACCCAGCCGCATCCGCTACTGTGTACCGCGGGGGATCTGTCTCTGTCGGTATGCACAAGCGGAAAATAGTAAGATATCTAATATTATTTCAATTATTTATTACTATTAAATTAAAATTGTAATAACTGTTTCCCATTTCTTTTTACAGGAGGAGCAGCTCGGTCGGCCAGTGAAGCAGATGGAGTTATTCTCCAGATGCTACAACAAGAAGGCCGACGGCGGCTGGAGCGGGTTGAGGGCAGCGGAGGTGGCGGTAAGTTGTAATTAATACATTCGACTTTATTTTTTTAAATGTTTGAAAATTTTCTAATTTATTGTAATTATTTTTGCAGGAGATGTTCCAGAAGATGATGGAGGATCATCATCTCAGACCCCGTGCAATCCTGAGGATCCTGCTTCCGAATCAGAGGGCTCGGTAGCGCAGATCGAGCAACAGATGTGGCTCACTTGCGTCGGGAGCAAGAACAAGGGCCGAGTATTTAGTCTTGGTTCTGAGGCCCTGGGTCTCAGCCAGACCATTACCTCGCCATCACCACCGTCACCGCCACCGCCACCGCCACCGCCTTCGTCAAACGTGGAGGGTCGGTTGGGCCACCTCGAGGAGATGATGGCGGTCCTGATGGGCATGATGAAGGACATGCAGACCAGTCGCTCCGGCGTCGACCCGTCACGGCCTCCTAGAGACCCCACCCTTCCAGACATTGACGAGATGGACGAGCCCGATGGGGACGAGGAGTAAATTATGTATTTTTTTTATTTTGATTTTTTGTAATTAAATCAGATAATATTCATATTTAATATAATTTTTGTTTCTAAATTATGCATTTTTTCATATTTAAACATTAATTATATAATCAAAATATTATTAATAATTTAATTTATATTTAAATAATAAAATTATTAATATAAAACAAATAAATATTTCATTATATAGGAACGGTACTTTAGACGGTTAATCAACGCAAAGTACCATTCCTATATTTGACTGTTTCAAAAACTTACCGTTCCCAACCGATGAAATAACCATTCCAACTATACATGTCAACCGTTCCTAAAGACAGGACTTACCGTGCCTACTTGTATTTCAAAATCAATTCTTTCGTGGTTAGGCTTTCGTTCTAAAGACAATACCAAAAATCGGTCCAAAATGGTATTCCAAAGTTAGAGTGCTAAAACCGTTCCTAAGTCTCGCGACAAAATATATTCCAGTTGCCGATCCTAATCTCTACAACTAACCGTTCCTACATGTATTCCAGACACCATGCTAAATTTTATCTACAACATAAGGGGACTATTCCAAAAAGTATTCTAACTACCGTTCCTAATTGCGCGATTTAGTTTCGATGCTACCGTTCCTAATGTTTATAAAGTGTTCCAAATACAAAAAATATAAATTCATACGTACAAAGGTAATTAGGAACGGTAGAACCAAAATGTGCCAAAAACCGTTCCCAAATAGGAAGGGTAACCTTGTTACCGTTCCTAATAATTAGGATCGCCTCTTATTGCCACGAAAAGCCTTCCGTTCCTCAACCGTTCCTAATTGCAGTCCAAAAGATTCAAGTGAAGTATTTACCGTTCCAAAAAATAAAAAAATCATTCCTGTTACCGTTTCAATTCCCGTTTCTTTTTGTAGTGTTAGGATATCCAACGAACCTGTGCAAACTATATCTTGGATGTAGTTTGTCTCCCACTAGTCTCTTGACATAGGTGGAACTTCCCCATACCCTAAGGTATTTATAGGAATTAGGCTTGCCATGCTATATCGCATATGTTGTATGGGCCACGGTCTTAGATAGTGTCATGTTCAATAACTTGGTTGTCGTCTGAAGAGCATACCCCAAAAGGATAGACGTAGTTCAGTGATCCTCATAGATCGAATCTCCAAAAGGCCTATCCCTCGTGGGCTTCATCTCCATGAAACGCCTTGGACTCCATCAGCATGGGTTTAGGCCTCCTTACAGTGTAAAAATCCCAATCAGTAGTTGGAGGAAGGTACAAAATAGGGAGGAAGAAATCTTTGTTATTCCAAAGCTAAAAACGAAAGAGTGCTCAAAATAGAGAGACACACAGTGTTCAAAATGCAACATAAAATAAAATCATTCACTAACGGTCTCGCGCTTTGTCACATGAATAAATTCACATATCAAATATGCATCACCAAAAATATATAGAAAATATTTATTAGATATCTAGTATCATATATATTTATTTCATACACAAAACACACGTTGATCTAATCAAGGAATTGAATTAATAATGGGCATCTTAATAATTCCAACAAAAATATTTAATCAAATTAAAGAATTTGGTGAAAATAATTCCAATTAAGATTCTAATTTCGGAGCTTCGAAATCAATTTTAATTTCCATGGAAACATTTTCCGATTCGATTGAAAAGTCAAATATTTTTCAAAATATGCTTTTAATCATATTAAATACAAAATCAGAAAAATATCATAGACCTTCAAAAATATTGGACATTCCAAAGAGAACATATTTTATTAAGAAATAATCCTACTTAATCACAATTAATTTGACACTACTAAAATCATATTTTACAATAACGAAGAAATTTCATAATTAAACCAGTAATCAGAAAAACATGTGAAAACCAACACAAAATATCAAAATAGAGTTTTTACAGCAGTCGCCGCCGCCACCAGAACAGTTCTGACATGGTGGCCAGCCACACCAGCACCGATTGCGCAGCCGCGCATGCGCGCAACACTACCGAGTCGAGCGCGCGCTGCGCACATCAGAATTGCACACAGACCTAGGAGTCGTGAATAGGCACCCATGCATGCGCGTCTGATGTCCGTGCACGGTTGCGCTTGTTGTGCCATTCGCCCATTTTTGAGCTATTTTGTAGAAAAATGAATATCTCATTAATATAAATCATATTCATGCAATTATATATGCATGCTCAAAATTAAAGCAACTCAACATGTATTTTTTAACACATAAAATAAATATAAAAAATGCATTCATGCTTTAAATCGAATTTAAACATATAAATCACATAAAATAATTTGCCATGAATGTCGAACTGGGTTTTCATATCACTCGAAGTTTCGGTATTGTCCCGGGAAATCAAGGCTATGCAACGAAGCAGAAATAAATCAAATTTAAAACATGCCAATGGAATCAAATATTTTCGAGCGTTCAAGTATTCAAATAAAATGAAAATTAACATGTGTGGCTAATTAAACCAAGAGCTGGAAATATAACAACGAGTTCCAACCTCTTAAGAATTCATAGACTTCAACTTCAGAAACTTCTTGAATTTCTACGCAAGAACAAAAACACGTTGTCTCTAACGGTGTCCACATCATCTCCATCAAAGCCATCTCCTCTATGTATTAGAGCTTTGAAGTAGTAGGATGAGTGTCATACACTAACTAGAAGAACAATAAGCATAATTGTTATTAATTAAATAATCTTAGTTTCTTTTCTCTCAGCTAGTGAAACTCTTTCACTAAGAAAACAAGAGAGAGTGATAATTTGTGCACTAGAGAAAAAATGAGATTACGAATGTGTTGAAGGGTGATGGTCGACTTTTAGGCTACATATTTTTAACCACTCGACCATCATGGCTCCTTAGTGGTGGAATTACAACTCCTCCCCCACCACCCTCTCAATCGCTCATAACCTCTCCCCCCATGAACTTGGTGTAGGGCTCAAATGTGGGCTTGGACCTTTAAATTAAATCCTATTTAATTAAAGTTCAAGTCGAACAACATATGAGCCAATCCAATAAATTAATCTCATTTATCAAGCCCACCCATTATTAGTTAATCAAATTAATTAATTCTTTGGGCCTTCTATCAAATAGGCACTCTGTATTTGTATAATCCGATTATTCTAAATATGATTTATTTGAAAATTTTAAATTAATCACGTTCTTCTAGAATTAACAATAAATTCTCCTACTTTGTTAGGGATTTGTGTGTGACCCTTTAGGTCCTCATTCATCTAAATTTATTACACAGTGTAATTCGACGACTGATTTGTACTAGATTAATTAAATTATATTTAATTTATCATTCTTGATTAACACTTAATCTAGGAGTACCAACTACAATAGGCGTTCATATGACAACGGTTCATGGCACTAGAGAATAGGTGAATATGACATATAAGTACGGTCCTTCCATAAGTCATCTCTCATTCTTAGTCTAGGGCATGGAGTTAGATATCAATTTCCATCCTGGACTAGACTTTTGTGTATCAACTCTAGTTCATGTCACTAGCTCCCTTAATCAACATACGAAACCCCTTTCCTATTTGATCCACAACTATGGTCAAAGACTTTTGAAGCTTCACACGTATCAGAGAACAAAGGAGATCGCTATAATCTCATGATAGGCGACGTATCCTATTTTGGAACTCACTAGCCATTATACATGTTTCCACTGCGCTGAATTGGTTGGATTTTCCAAAATTTAATTTATTGATTTATGGGTTTGGGATTTTAAATTGATTGAAGCGATTCAATTGGATTTATAAACTAGAAGAGAGTGAGCTTGTGACTTTTTTAATTAATTAAAGGACATGGGGATTTGTAGGATGTGCTTGAAAATAGGATTGAATCTAATTAGTAAAGCTCGTTGGACCTTGGGCTTGATTTAATTCAGTCTGAAATGAGCCCGGTCCAACAAGCCAAGCCCTAGCCGATTTTAGGTCAAGAAGAAGACTTAGTAAGTAGGTTAGTGGATGGAAGTTACCTTCTAAGTGGAGAAGACTAGGTCTTCCTTCCATATCCACTAACATACGACCAAACACAGTCCCGCTCACAAAGAAACTTGATTTCTCTCTCTCTCTCTCTCCCTCTTGGTAAAAAATTCTCTCGAAGAAACCTAGAGTACTTCGTAATTCTTGAATCAAAGTTAGAACAAAGAAGATTGAAGATGTTAATTCAATAACGCTCGTTTGATCTTCCTTCTTCCCGATTCCTTTCTTGCTAGAGCGAGGAGGTTTTGATTTCTAGTTAATGGTGTGGACATTTTAGAGGATTTTTATCTTGAAATCTTGTGGTGGACGATTTGAAGGAGAGGAATAAAAGCTTGAAACCAAATAAAGAAAACAATAAAGGTAAGATATGATTTTAATACATGTACCTCGTTCTTCCTTTGATTCTTGGCCAAGCATGTTAGATGCTTTATCTACATGTTATTATACACCAATCTCCCAGAAAAAATCAAGGATACACCCCTTGATCCGTATTTATTTTAAATGTATGTTTAAATTTTGAATTTTTCACGCTTTCGCCAAGTTTCCCCAACCAATCCACGATCTTTCAGTGTTATACACATATATATATATATACAATTTAATTGGCAACTTTGTTTTACTCATATTAATCCGATCCTATCAAAATTAACCACTCTTAATTAACCCTTTAATTTAAGTGTACCCGTTGCACATGGGTGATGATCTAGCAATGGTCCATGGCACTAAAGTAGGTGAGTTATGCATGAACATGTGAGTTACGAGTCCCAGGTAAATATTGTCCTTCTATTGCAAATGTGTCAACCAAAGTCTAGGATATGGAATTTAGTATTATTCCCACTTCAGACTTCAATATTTATATATCCATTCTTTACTTGTGTTTTCAATTTTCTCACTGATGAAAAACTCATTTTCTTATTTGATAAACTACCATGGCCATGGTTTTCGGGGAAAACACAATGTAGAGAACTTATAAGATTCATTACCATCTCATGATGAGATATAAATCCATTGTTGTAACTCACCAACCTCGATGCATACCCCGATTATGTCTGAATGTCACACCTAGAATCTGGGGTCATGACATAGCCATGCCACCAAGTCCATAGCCATCATAGCATGAAACCCTCATCACCGAATAATAGATTCAAACTCAACAATACTCATACTTAAACCATAAAATCCCAAAATATTTTTTGTAGCAAAAATTCATAAAATCTGAAGGTTTTAACTCTAGCATCAAGTCCAAACAACTAAATAAAGGAGAAGTAATTCCAAATAGGAGATTGTCCATAGAACTTATTAATTGAAGCCACGTGTGCTTTCCTTGACTAGCTACCAACCTGAGTATAGGTCCTCCTCACACTCCTCATACACTTCGTCTGCAAGGTATGGTAAATGGCATGTGCGACTAAATCGCCCAGTAAACGGGGTCCTTACCTCTTGCCAAATGCGAGCGTAACACATTGATAACACATAAATATCATTTTCCAACACGCAATCGTAACTAAAAACCAAATGATATAAATGAGGACAATGTGAAATTTCAAAACATTTGCTGGAAAATGAGAATTCTAAACTTTTCGATCGAGCCAAAAACATACAAGATATTGTGTGTGGCAACCACAATCTTGATCGAAGTGCAAGTCTTTTCGTAATTCGACCTTTTAGTTAAGTAGGCATGCTCTCATTCACTAGCAACACAATAGATCATACCTATTTGCGACAATTATTATAACCCATAGTTCAGACCTCAATCTTTAACCCCGATTGAGAAGGTTTTAACATATGGTCTCAGTCTTTAACCCGAGTAAGAGGGTCTTAACATATATATTCTCAGTTTTAACCCCAAAGGGGAGGGTTCAGACATAAGTTCTCAGTTTTTAACCCCAATTGAGAGGGTTCAGACAACTCTAGTTTTTCCAGATAACAGAGATTTCATTAACGGTTGAGCATGTTCTGTTTATCAGTCGATGAACTTGAGCATGCTTTTTCATTACTTAAAAGTAACGTGACATTTGTCACACATGTTTTAGTTTCAAATAGAGGTAAAAAAAAGTAGATAATAGCATAATTTTGACACAACATATTGGCTATCAAATTTCAAAATTTACCAAGTGCTTACATTAACATTTCATAGGAAAATCCTACCGCGTGCATCTCAAATTTGAACTTACAAAATCACCATATGCTCTCACTGCATTTGCTTTAAATCCAAAACTATCATTTGAAATCAGAAAATATTTAAGAAAACATTGTGTAAGAGGGAAGTAACCACTTACTGGAACCTTCTGGGCTCGAGTCCATCCACTTGTTCAGAGACTTTTGAATCCTTAAGTCAATTGAATATAAGTCCTATAAATAAAAAATTACTTAAATCACGTTCAACCCAATAAAAATAGGTTTTCAACCTATGTAGTCCTAGAGAAATAAACCATGAAAAACTTTTAATTTAATTCAAACCTAATGATCATCTGGACTCAAATCCCTAATTTAATACAAAATTGGCCTAAAAAAATTGATACCCAAAGTAAATCAATAAATACCTGAGCCAATTGATGATCCTAGTGAAGGGACAAGCGGATCCGCCCGGGAGCTCGAGCGGAAGCATGAAACGATTAAAATTGCGTAACTTAAAGCAATGATCACAAAATCCCAAGGGGTGTACCCTTGGGTGCTCAACCGGGCGTTCGATGTAGGATGTGACAATATTATAAACATATATTTCACATAGAGTATAGAGATGAAAAGAACTACAAAAGCATAAAACTGAAATTACCTTTGTAGTTATATGGCTTGCATGGCTACGAGCGTTGTTCCTCTCCGGAAATGCTCACCAAGTTCAAACATAGAACTCACTAGAGTAGTCCACACCACACCGGAAGAGTTGCACATTTTTCTTGCTATAGAAAAATGGATCTAGAGGACTCGGTTCAAGAAATTACAACACTATTAAATTAGTGTCTTTTCTTCAAAATGATCCAACATCAAAGGAAGAAAAAAGGGGGAGTGTAGGAGAGTGGCTGAAAAAGAGGAGAGAATGAAGTGTGTTTTTCTTCCTTTTCCTAGAAAAAGATGAAAATGAATTCTCTTGCATTGATGATTGTATATACTCATATATATACAAAATTAATATGATTATTGAAATGTGTCTAGATTCATCCAAGAATGTCTAGATACATCCCAATCAATCCCACTAATTCATCAATCAAGCCTACCATCTCATAAGGTATGATCTAATCATATCAAATAGGAGAGGCATGATTGGAATTGATTTGTCCCTCAACAAAAGGGACAAGTCAACATCACCAAGGCCATGTATGGCCGATTTTTTCCTCTCCAAGAGTGGTAATTTTCGGTCGTACCATTATAGGGAAGAAGTCCAACTTCTTCGTATTACGAAAGTGGAATTAACAAACCTCTTGTGCCAAATTCAGCAGACCGGGTTCCACTGTAATTCAATTACAATGAACTCAAAATTAAATCCGATTTAATTCAAGATGCACTTAAATAATTCCCCTTGATCTTTTAATCTAATTATTGTTAGAGTAGGTGACCAGAAAGCCAATAAGGTTTGGCATTATGTAACCTATTTGACAACTTGATGTAATGTAATATTATGTGATGAATAAAATGAGTGTTCGTCAGCAATGGTACATACTTTGTTGCGCTCATTTATCATATGTTAAAAACGGTGTTTTACTTATATCGCAACAAAGTCCACAGACCACGGTTAACAACTCATGCAGTTGGGCCACGCATTGGATGGTGGTCATGAAATCAACTGATTAAGAGTTGGGTCTGAAACGTTCCAAGTCGAGGACCTCGAGACAGGGCATCGAGAGTACCATGGAGACTTGCATCAAGAGTCGTGTTCATTGAATAAGTGTCGTGTTTCATCGGCGACAGACGTGGGACGCCTACACGACTGGACTGACTCGCGGGGATCATCATATGGAAGCCTTGGAGGCTTGGTCGGTATGATTAAATTTTTCCAGTTCCGATAGTACGGGAGTAGTCCTCAGACTTAAGGAACCATGGCAGTCACGTGCACAGGACGGTTGTATCTTGGATATGGTGAGAGGTGATCATTCTGTAAAATGATCATTATAAGCCTCGTCCAGTGCAGTCGAAATGTGTAGCGAGGACAGTGGGTTCCAAGAATAGGATCCGTCCCCTGTCAGTATGTGACAGAGGTATCTCCTATGCACTCAGAGACATGTTCATGGTGTTTAAAACTGTGGCCACAGTGGTCGAACAGGGAATGGTTCTTATGTCGACGCAATGAAGCATGCGTGGTCTCAAGTATTAACCATAGATGCCTAGTCAAGGATGGGAACCGACGCCCAATTCCATATCCTAGACTAAGGCCGGGAGACGGTAGATGGAAGGACCGTACCCGTACAAAATCGGCGCCTAAATGTTCACGCCAACATTCACCTAGTCTCTAGTGCCATGGACCATTGCTAGACGACCACCCATGGTAACGGGCCCTTGTGGGACACGGGGCCAAGTCTATCTTAGGGTGAACCTAAAGGGTCACACACAAATCACCAAGAAGGTTGAGAGATTGACTTGGAGTCAAACTCGAAGGATAAATAAGTAATTGGATTACTTAAGGGATTGTCCATTGGATTGACGGGCCAATATTTTATCGGGCCCTCGTTTAATCGGTAAATGGGATTTATCGATTAAATATGGAAAGTCGAGATGTTGGATCTTTTGATTGGATTAAAAGATCAATAGGAATTATTTAAGTGGACATTAAATTGGGTTTAATTTTGGGTTCGTCGTAATTGGATTACAGTAAAACCCGGTCCGTTAAATTTTGGCCGAGATGAGAATTAATTCCTATTTTGGAATAAGAAGAAGTTGGACTTCTTTCCTAATTGAGCATCGCCGAAAATGCTCCCTTGGAGGAAGCAAAATTCAGCCATGTTTCATGCTAGGTGGTGGTTGACTTGTCGCTTTTGGTAAATGACAAATCAACTCCAATCAAGCCATTTCCTTTTGGTATGATTTGATCATACCTTCAAAGTTGGTAGGCTTGATTGAAGAATTAATGGTGATTGATTGGGATGTACCTAAACATCCTTGGATGAACCTAGACACATTCCAACAATCACATTAATTATGTATATATATGAGTATATACTAACAATCACAATAAGAGATCATAATTCATCTTTTCTAAGAAAAGAAGAAGCATAATTCTGTCTCCTCTCTCCCTCATACTCTCGGCCTCTCTCTCCCTCTTCAACCATTGTCCTTCAGTTGATCTTGGATCAAGAAGGGAAGAACAAAGAAGGTTTAAGAAGAACCATTTCTTGCTCGACCAATCACTGTGGCCACAAGTTTAAGCAGCATGAACGTGTCTCCGAGTGCATTACAGATACCTTTGTCACATACTGACAGGGTACAGATCCTCTTCTTGGAACCCACCGTCCTCGCTACATATTCCGACTAGACTAGACAATGCTTATAATGATCATCTTACAGAATGACCACTTCTCGCGAGATCCAAGATATAACCATCGTGTGCACGTGACTGTCATGGTTCCTCAAGTCTGAGGACTAATTCCGTACTATCGAATCGGGGAATCCAATCATACTGACCAAGCCTCCAAGGCTTCCATATGATGATCCCCGCGAGTCAGTTCAGTCGGCTCGACCCCAGTCGACCAACCCACCAAGATCATATAGACGTCCCACACCTATCGCCGATGAAACACGACACACATCCAATGAATACGAATCTTGGTGCAAGTCTCTATAGGACTCTCGATGCCTTGTCTCGAGGTTCTCGACTTGGAACGTTTCAAACCCAACTCTTTAACAGTTGGTTTCATGACCACCATCCAATACGTGGCCCAACTGCATGAGTTGTTAACCATGGTCTGTGGGCTTTGTTGTGATATATGTGAAATTACCATTTTAACATATGAAAAATGAGCACAACAAAGGAAGTACCAATGGTAATGAATACTCATTTTATTCATTACATAATATTACATTACATCAAGTTGTCAAACAGGTTATAAAATGCCAAACCTATTGGCTTTCTGGTCACCTATTCTAATACCTAGAAACTCAATTAATTCTTTACGATTCTAGTCAAATAAAGAACCTAGAGTGATAACCCCAACTGGCAATCTAATTATGTGAATTTCATAAAAGTATATACTTAGTATATGACTATGAAAAGTTTGTAGAAAGTGTTAAAGATACTGAATAACATATATAAAAATATATTAGATGACATTAGTTGAATAAATAGGTGTAAGAATTTTCAAATGGAATTCGAGAATAATTACATCACTGACTGGCAGTTTAGATGAACAAATTTTTAAAATTCAATCATACATGAAAAAATCATACAAATTTTATATGTTACTCAACACTCATATTAGTTAATACAAAAAATAATTAATCTTTAGAAATAATATTTCAGATTATCATAAAATTTTCAAAAGAGTAGGGTTCTAAAGAAAAGAATATTATGTCATGACTCAAGGATTTTTGCAATTATGTTTAACGTAAAAAAAATTCTGAGAACTAATATTTATCCTTTATATGATCTCTTAAGTATCTATAAAAAATTTATGACTAAAAGACATCTAGAAGTAAACCAAATAGGGTTGAAAAAGGAAATTGTCGGGATTTACAGCCTAACTTCTGGCAATCTATTTTGATTATTTTGCATTCTTTAGAAATATCTTTATAATAAAATACGCATGTTTCAACTCTGAATATAAAGATATATTTCGAATTTCAATTTCGGTAAATCATTATTAAAGACTGCATCAAATCTTATCAAGATTTAATCTTTTCCTTTAAAAACTCATTCTTTGTAAAATCTATAATCTCCAATGAATTGAAGTTTGAAGGTTCTAATTCATACAACCTAAGTTCTAGTCCTGATATTTTCTCACCAATAACTCAAGACTTAAACAAATCACACAATTTCGAGAGCATAACTTATCTAGTAACTAAAAAATTAACATATCTTATCACTACTTGATTAAACTAAAAATATTAGTTTATGGTGATTGAAGGTTGATTTTTTTTTATTCTCGCCTTTAGAGAGGTGTGTGGAAAAAAAATAGATTTGAGAGTAGGGTTTTTTCATAATTTTTGGATGGTGGTTGGGTATAGATAGGCTTGGGAGTTTGTATTCTACCAAAAGTCTCCAAAATATTTTAAAATCCAACTTTTAAGAGGAAACAAAAATAAATCCAAGAATAAAAAAATGCTAGTCAAGCTGTGTTGTAATAAAGGTTAAGCTAGTTGGTTTGACTCGACTGTGTGGGCATTACATTCACCCTTCTCTCCCCCCCACATATAAAGTTTTGTCCTCAAAACTTGGCGTTCACTGATTTTCTTAGAGGTACAGGTTGCTATCATATAATTCTTTCTCAATACATTGTATATAAATTATTAGGCAACTAGACCATAATAACTTTGATTTTGTATTCTATAGCCAAAACTCATAATGCAACATTTAGTATCAATTAGGTATATAAAGCGGGTGCATCAGATGGTCTGTAGGCTTGACTTTGTTTCTTTATAAAATACCACTAGCAACCATTAATTCCAACATCAGGCATAGTAAAAAGCCTTTGCTAATTGTTAAAATCTGATCCTCCCATATGAAAAAGTAGTAGATATATTTTATGATTTGGTCAACCCATTTTCCTCTAAAAGTAGCCTTAAGCCTAGGCAAATAATCTATTGACCCAATAATCTAAAATTACTTCTCTCACTAAATCAATCATGACTTATGAAGCAATTCTTAGTAGAGACTTATCAGGCATTTCGGAAATGAAAGGTAAGATACCAAACTTACCAGTACATCTACAAATTAAATAATTTTAAGTCACTTGATATTTCCCATTAAAGTAAATTAGTTATGTTCCTTTCCTGAACAAACGAAATTCCCAATCTCTGCATACCCTTAAAGTTAACATTCCAAGTATCTATAAAAATCACAAATATATTTGATATGAGCTATAAGAGCTCGTTCCGGGGCTTGGGTGGAGTGGACTTTGATATTCTGCAAGCTATAAAAAGGGGACCTGCAAAAGAAATATTAGCACTCCGACGCTCAAGTCAGTAAACAATTGTAGAAGAATAAATGAAAATAAAGTAAAAAGATGATGGAATCTTGTGAACAAAGAGCATAAAATGAACTTAATGCTAGTGTGAGAGGATAAATTCGTGTGTTAGAGTGATAGAAAAACTTTACTTGAGCCAGCCAAGTAAGTCGGTATTGATAGAGAAGAGCCACAGTTGGGAAGGACACTTCATCATCCTGGATTCTGGAAGGACCGAAAATTGGCCTTCCTAGACTTCTGTAGCCTGGGAACTCCTTGAAAGTAAGGAGTCGGTTGGAGTGGTCTTCCGCGGATAAGGATGAGTGATAGAGCCAGTTAACCCTTATTCGTTCTTGGTGAGTTTGGGCCTCCGCCTTGGGCCTCCTTGACGGGGCTTCCTCCTAGGGCTGGGCCTCCGCCTTGGGCCCCCCTGATGAGGCTTCCTCCTAGGCCTGGGTCGGAGTTGTTCCTTATTGGGGGTAGGCCTGGTCAGTCCCTCCTTGGGCTAGGCTGGTGTCCCCGAGTGGGCCTCTTCCTGAATATAAGTGGGCCTCTGTGTGGGGCTCCAACACCTCTCCTTGGGCTCCTAAATGTCTCTTTGAGCTTTTGGGCTCACCCTTTTAGCATATATCAATGTGTCTCCCTCACTCCGAGAGGGAGGGTTTACTACCATTCCCACTCAGAGTAGAGGCCTTCTGGCGTCAGTGAGGGAGGTGTGACCTCCTTTCCAGCTTGCTAGGCTCCAGGCGAGCTTCCTTCCTGGCTAAGCGAAATGGAACAGTCGTCTAAGGTTACGACATCTGACGTCACGCTTGGAGGCTGCCTTTATGGCAGGCTAGGGCGTGGGCCTCTATAAAGGCTACACGTGTGAGGGCCACGTGCCCTGCATGGAGGGCAGTTATTGCTAAGTGCCCGTGTCGGTTATTTTTGTGGCTTGGTAACCGCCCAATGGGAGGTAGTTTCTTGCACGATCTCCAGGTAATTGCATCTTCCCCACCTCTTCTCCCTTGATCGCATTATCATGCCTTTCCCCTTCCATTCTTCCGCCTAATCACGTCTTTACAAGAGGAAAACTGCAACTTTATATATCCTACCATCTCTGTAAGAGCAATCTTCCATTCTCTCGTATTTCTTAGCATTTTTCCTTTCAAGAAATGTCTTCTTCTACTCCTTCGAACGAGTCTATCCAGTTTATGGGGGAATGGGTTGGAGACGATGATCCCTCCGTCGCCTCTTCCATGGGGGCGGCTTCTGGTCCCTCGACCTTTCAAGGTGGCAGAAGGTGGAGCCTGTGGAACCTTTCCCCCATTCCCCGACGTGTGATTGATGAGGAGGGGGATGAAGTGTTTGAGGAGGCAGCGCATTTGGCTGAGGGAGACGATGAGGAAGGGTCTTCCTTGGAGGAGGAGAGAGATGAGCCGCTGGAGGAGGAAGAGATGGAGGAGGAGGAGGAAAGGGAGGTGAGTCCCATTCCGCTAGAGAGGGCCTCCTTCAGGACTTCTGACCCCGCCTGCCGGCGGGAGGAGTACGGGATCCCCCATGGCTGCACTATTTATGTCTCTTCTCCTGATAGCTCGCCGAAGTTTCCTCCCTCTCGTTGTTTATGCTTTTATTAGGCCCAATTGAGGGCTGGTCTTAGGTTTTCCCTCCCTTCCTTCTACCAGGACGTTGCTAGGTTATCTAGTTGGCCCCTAACTCCTTCCACTTCCTTGCCAGTTTCGCCATGATCTTAACGTACCATAGTTGGCCCCTCACTAGCCAAAATTTTTCTTTTTTTTTTTTCAATTAAGAAAGTCAGAGCCTGGCTCCTTCCACTTCTTTCCCCGAAGGGGGATTCGTTTCCTGCCAGTCCCGAGCGCGCCTAAGTCCTGGAGGATGAACTTCTTTTTCATTCGCCCTCCCCTTCCTTGGTTCTTCTCCTGCGAATAGATTTCAGATCTTTCTTCTGCTGACCCGCATCTGGGGAGGACAGGCCTCCAGCCCTCGCAACCCTCTTATAGGAGTTGAATGAGGACCCTTATGATGTCTGGGGCCTCATTGAGGAAAGGCTCTTCTATCGTTTGGGTTGAGCCCCAAGGAGGTCCCCTTAGAGGAGCCCCTGAGTATCCTTCATGTTTTGCTTCTTGATTCCTTTGATGCATGTGGTGTGTTTTTTGAAATTTTATTTCTCCTTTTGTGCAGAGAAAATCATGTTTGACAAGCTTCTCAGATAGACTGCTCAAGGGAGTCCAGCAAGGACTCCTTCTACCGCCCGAACTCTAGAGGGGACGTCGACCCTTGGCGATGGCAAGGGGAAACGCTCGGTTGCTCCCTCCTATGATGGGTCCTCCAAGAGAGTGAAGGGGAGTTCGTCTAACCATCCCACCTCAGGGAGCTCCTTGAGGGTGGCCACCCGTTTGAATGTCGCGCCTCCTCCTCCCCCTCCTCCCTCTTCTAGAGGCTCCTCCCCCTGGCTCCAGCAATTTGTCTCTGATTGTGGGGGTGTACACCCACCAGTCCAGATTGAGGGAGAGGGAAGGAGAGTCAGGGCTATCTATGGAGTTTCTACGAGGGCTGATCCTTCCAATGGACCCTTATTCGTTGGCCTCCCTTTCCAAGGAGGAGTTGGTTGGGGCCTTTGCCTGCCATATAGCAAAGGTATGATGTCTTACCCCGCCTGGGTTTTTTGTATTTGATTTTGACTTTTGTACTTATTTTTTCCTTTCAAGTGGCCTTGGTGGCAGGTGAAGTTTCTGAGTCACCCCATGGAGACCCCTCCTCCTCCTCCTCTTGCCGACTCCCAATGGAAGTGATTGGAGGATCGTGTGGAGCGGTAGGCCTCCGACCTGGCCAAGCTCAAGGAGGCCAAGAAGGAGGTCACTAGGAAGTACCAGCAGGCGGAGAAGGAGAGGAAGAGGCTACAACAGGACTTCCTGGCCCTGTCCCATGATCAGTCAGAGGCTTTGAGGCAAGCTGCTGATAAGGCCCGCCTAGACTTATTCCATATTAAGGAGGGCAAGAAGTTACTGGCCTTGTATTGGGAGAGCTGCCTCTTGGAGTACAAGAAATCTGAATATTTTTACAGAGAGGTGGCTAACGTGGTAGGGCCATTCCTGAGGTATGGCTTCGAGTCCACCAAGGAATTGTTTGTGGCGCAGGGCTATCCTCCAAAAGGGACGGATCTTTCCTTCCTGGACTATGAGGGGGTTCTGAAGAAGGCCCCGAACCCCTTTGCTCCCCCTCCCCCCGAGGCTGAACCTTACCCCTTGATCTAGGTAACAAGTTTACCAGATTATCTTCCATTTTATTTAGAATTTCTAGGCTGGTGAATGATATGGTTGGTAAATTCTTTTCAGAGGGGAACTAGATCAAGTGCTGGAGACGGTGATGGGGGAGATCCGAGCCCCGGAAGGAGGAGATGTGGAGGCTCCGGGCAACGAGCCCTCTATGACTGACTTAGCCTGTTCGGCCGAGCCTGCTGATGCTATTACCCCCTCCCTTGAGCCGGAAGCCCTGGAAGAGCCTGAGAAGACCCGTCTGTGGGGAAGGATGCTTGATTGTAACCCCCTTCTAATACATTTTGATTTTTTTTTGTTGTGCTTGCCCCTATGGTGCATGGGGATGAAATAATTTTTGTTCATTGTTTTTTCTTCTTTGGATGTTGCTACAGCTTCTTCCCCTCCAAGCTAGTTTGGCTTGAGGGTTTGTTATGATATGCTTTTTACTTTGCTTCATATGGATGTGTTTGTGATTCTGATGATTGGGTTGGCTCCCCCATGCATGTTTCTTTATAGCTCCTGAAAGGGAAAAAGAATAATTTTGTTGATGACTTGGATAATACCTAAGGTAAGAAGTGATTTTCTTCCTCTCTAGGGGGCATTTAAGTATGCCTTGATTCGATTCGAGGTTTTGTTGCCTCTATCTGGGTATGGTTGGCTTGAAAAAGCAGGATTTGCTTCACTTGAGTACTTGCAGTAAGGTAGGATTTGTTTTTAAGATGTGCTTGCAAAGTGACAGGTCTTGCCTGAATGCCTTCAAGGAGGCAGGACTTATTCGATAGACTGCCTGTAGCTTGACAGGGCTTTTTCAAAGTGGTGCCTGCAATGCAGCAGGGCTTGTTGGATGGACTGCCTGCAATGTGGCAGGGCTTGTTGGATGGACTGGCTACGGGATAAATGCAATAATGGTCCTCAAACTTTCCAACTTATGCAGTTTCAGTCATTAAACAATTTTACGTTGCACTTTTAGTCCTCAAATTTTTTTTTTGGCAGTTTTGGTCCTTCCGTTAACTTAACCGTTAAAATTAACGAAAATTTCACTTTTAGTGCCAAAAATTGTCATTTTACTCCCATTTTGTACTAATTTTTAAATTTTAGTCCAATACACTTATTTTTTTTTATTTTTCTTCAAATTTCAAGATAAATCAAAAAACAAAAAAAAAAAGATAAATTTAAGCAACAATATTCTATACAATTTTACTATAATATTGTCAATAACCTATTTTGTGTATAATGCAATACCTACAACATGTGTAATGCAAAAAAAAGAACATAAATATTGAAAAGTAAACATCATTGTATTAATTAAACATCGACATGATTTAACATAACATTCCACAATCTCAAACATTAATAGATTATGAACTGTTGAATTTGATTATGACATAACATCCACAATTTCAAACTTAACATAACATTCCACAACAATATTTTAGTAAGATTATATAGAAATTTTGTTGCTTAAATTCATCTCTTTTTTGTTTTTTCTCTTTTGAAGTTTGAAAAAAATTGGAAAAAATGATTGCATTGGACTAAAATTTGAAAACTAGTACAAGATGGGAGTAAAATGACAATATTTGGCTCTAAAAATGAAATTTCCGTTAACTTTAACGGTTAAGTTAACGGAAGGACCAAAACTGTCAAAAACCTATTAGTTTGATAACCAAAAGTGCAACTTAAATATGTTTAAGGACCGAAACTGCATAAGTGACAAAGTTGGAGGACTAAAATTGCAATTATCCCGACTGGCTACAATGTGGCAGCGCTTTTTGGATGGACTACCTGCAACGTGACAGGTTTATTCCAAGGCATACCTGCCAAGAAAGTCGTCTTGCTTAGCACGAAGGGCATATTTATGATGAGGATGATTTTACCTTTTCTGGAGAGTCTTGTAATGGCCTTTCTTGGCAGTAGGTAGTGGGATAACTATAAGGTCCTACTTTTATGCAAGAGGAAGGTGAAGGAGGCTCTCTGAGAGCCACACTCTATTGTTTATTTGGGGGTTCCCTCCTTAGGAGGGGAAGGAAGATATCCTTCTGTGGAGAGCCTACATCGGCAAGCAAGATTAGTCTTTTGTTGGGGAAGGCACGACGATGTCCTTCTCCAAATAGGTCCCGCCTACACGGAGGGACTTATGAAAGACAAGCGGATCCGCCCGGGAGCGCGAGCGGAAGCGAAAGAGCGATAAATTGTGCACATATTTAAATCTAATTTAAATGTGCAAATCCCAAGGGTTGTGCCCTTGGGTGCTCAACCGGGCGTTCGATGTAGGCTGTGTAAATATTGGAAATGAATATTAAACACATAGGGCATAGATAAATATATATAATCAATCAAAGCGTAATAAACCGTTACCTTTGATTGTTTAGCGTATGCTCCCGGCTACTTGCGTTGTTCCTTCTCCAAAATGCTCACGAAATCCAAACGTATGGATTCTCCAAAGGTGATCCACACCACATCGGAAGAAACACACGTTCTTCTTGCTAGAAAAGAACGGGTTTAAGAAGGAATCGGTTTAAGAGAAGAACACTATGAATTAGTGCTCTCTTAAACTTACTTTGTTCTTCTTCTTGATTCAAAATCAAGTGAAGAACACAAGTGAAAGAGAGGGAGAGAGGGCCGAGAGTTGATATAGAGGAGAGGGATTTTTTGTCTTCTCTTTTTCCTAGAAAAAGATGAATAATGAATCACTTATGCTGGGTGTTGTATATTCCAATATATATATATAATTAATGTGATTATTGGAATGTATCTAGGTTCATCCAAGGATGTCTAGATTCATTCCAATCAATCACCATCAATTCTTCAATCAAGCCTACCAAAATTTATGGTATGATCCAATCATACCAAAAGGGAAGAGCTTGATTGGAGTTGATTTGTCTCTTTCCAAAAGAGATAAGTCAACATACCACCTAACATGAAACATGGCTGATTTTGCTTCCTCCAAGGGAGCATGTCGGCTATGTTTAATTAAGGGAAGATGTTCAACTTCTTCCTATTCCAAAATAGGAATTATTTCTCCTCTCGGGTATAATTTAACGGATCGGGTTTTATCGTAATCCAATTACGACGAACCCAACATTAAATCCAATTTAATGTCCATTTAAATTATTCCTGTTGATCTTTTAATCCAA
Organism: Sesamum alatum; assembly: GCA_034509735.1. Taxonomy (NCBI): domain Eukaryota; kingdom Viridiplantae; phylum Streptophyta; class Magnoliopsida; order Lamiales; family Pedaliaceae; genus Sesamum; species Sesamum alatum. The sequence goes on along the minus strand of JACGWO010000001.1, from coordinate 36,434,800 downwards.
TTAAAAGATCCAACGTCTCAACTATCCATATTTAATCGAAAACTCAATTTACCGATTAAACGGAAGCCCGATACAATATCGGCCCGTCCATCCAATGGACTTTCCCTTAAATAATTCAATTACTTATTTTATCCTTCGAGATTGACTCCAAGTCGATCTCCCAACCTCCTCGGTGATTTGTGTGTGACCCTTTAGGTTCACCCTCAGCTAGACTTGGGCCCGTGTCCCATAAGGGCCCGTTACCATAGGTGGCCGTCTAGCAACGGTCCATGGCACTAGAGACTAGGTGAATTGGCGTGAACATTTAGGCGCCGATTCCGTACTGGTACGATCCTTCCGTCTACCGTCTCCCGGCCTTAGCCTAGGGTATGGAATTGGGCAACGGTTCCCATCCTTGACTAGGCATCTATGCTTAATACTCGAGACCACGTATGCTTCATTGCATCGACACTGAAAACCATTCCTTGTTCGACCAACCACTGTGGCCACAGCTTCAAACAGCATGAACGTCTCTCCGAGCGCATAGGAGATACCTCTGTCACATACTGACAGGGGATGGATCCTCTTCTTGGAATTCACCGTCCTCGCTACACATTCCGACTGCACTGGACAAGGCTTATGATAATCTTCTTACAGAATGATTACCTCTCGCCAGATCCAAGATACAGCCATCATGTGCACGCGACTGCCATTATCCCTCAATTCTGAGGATTACTTCCGTGCTATCGGAACCGGGGAAAACCAATCATACCGACCAAGCGTCCAAGGCTTCCATATGATGATCCCCGCGAGTTAGTCCAGTCGACTCGACCCCAGTCGACCAACCCATCAAGATCGTGTAGGCGTCCCACGCCTGTCGCCGATGAAACACGACACTCATCCAATGAACACGACTCTTGACGCAAGTCTCAATAGGACTCTCGATGCCCTGTCTCGAGGTCCTCGACTTGGAACGTTTCAGACCCAACTCTTAATCAGTTGGTTTCATGACCACCATCCAATGCGTGGACCAACTGCACGAGTTGTTAACCATGGTCTGTGGGATTTGTTGCGATATAAGTTAAACACCGTTTTAACAAATGTGAAATGAGCACAACAAAGTAAGCACCAGAAGTGATAAATACTCATTTTATTCATCACATAATAATATTACATTTACATCGAGTTGTATAATAGGTTACAAATCGCCAAACCTATTGGCTTTCTGGTCACCTATTCTAATAACTTATGCGAAGAATCTTTTGAGATTGTGTATGTTCCATGGGCGAGGGAGTGGATGTCCATCCCCGTCTTCTAAGTCGTATGCTACATTGCCAAGAATTCCCCTAACTTTGTAGTGTCCTTCCCATGTAGGGTCCAGATTTCCCATTAGCTTTGATAATTCCATCTTTCAGAGTACCAAGTCGCCGACTTGGAACTCCCAGGGCTTAACCCGCTTATTATAGGCATTGATCATTGTGCTCTAGTATCTTTACATTTGAAGGAAGGCTTTTTCTCTGAGTTCCTCGATGAGATTGAGATTCTCGTCAAGCAAATTATTGTTGTCCTCTTCTGAATAACACAGTATCTGGTGGGAAAGCACACCCACCTCGGCTGGTATTACAACATTCGTCCTGTAAACTAGGGAAAAGGGGCTTTTGCCCGTGGAATTTTAGGTGTGCTCGATAGGCCTACATGATGCTGGTGAGCTCTTTGGCCAGTTGCCCCTAGCTCTATCGAGTCTTCTTTTGATACCTTGTAGGAGGGTGCAGTTGGTGACCTCCACTTGACCGTTGGCTTGAGGGTGAGCCACAGAGGTGAATCATTGTCTTATTCACAACCCCTTGCACCAATCTCGTATCTTGTTTCCTTGAAATTGTCATCCATTATCCGAGATGATCTCACGGGGTAGCTCGAAGCGACATATGATGTTTTTTCCACAGTTATATCATGACCTCTGCCTCAATAACGCGGGATAGGGGTTTGGCTTCCACCCATTTTGTGAAGTAGGTTACAACGACCAGCAGGAATTTTTGCTGCCCAAGGGCCACAGGGAACAGCCCCACGATGTCCATCCCCCATTGAGCAAAAGGGAATGGGTCCAACAATGTGGCCAATGGTTCGATAGGTTGGTGTATTAGGGAGGCATGCTTCTAGTATCTCTCACACTGTTTGACAAGGGCCTAGGCGTCTTGCTTGAGCGTAGGCCAGAAGTACCCTGCTCTCAAGGCATTGTTGGCTAGGGCCAACACTCCTATGTGTAATCCACAACATCCCCCATAAATCTCTTTGAGGACATGTATCACCACTTCTTGTGACAGTCATCCCATGAGGTGATGCGTGAAGGATTTGTTGTAAAGGATGTCTCCTACCAAGAGAAATCGGACGGCCTGCTTCTTCAAACTGGCAGCCTCCCATCTGTCCGTAGTGAGGCGGCCTTCCTTCAAGACAGGCTGTCTCCAACCCTCGCCCCCCCCCCCCCCTAAGGGAGTGTAGCCTGAACCTCTAGGGTGAGACCGGGCTTCGGTAAGTGGTATATTGTTATCCGCCTAGTTCCGCAGTCATCCATGGTGTTGGCCAACTTTGACAAGTAGTCGGCTTTGTGTTTACTTCTCGAGTGATTTGAATGAGTTGGAAGGTATCAAACTTGGTATTCTATTCCTCTATCCTTTGAAGGTATTACTTTATACTTTCCTCCTTGGTTTCATATATTCCCTCTGTTTGCTTAAAGATGAGCTAGGAATTGGAGTAGGCTACCAGGTGTCTGGCTCCAGCTTCCCAGGCCATTCTCATGCCCAAAGCCAGGGCTTCATAGTCGGCCTTGTTGTTAGAAGCTTTGAACCCGAATGTGATTGCAAATTCCATGTCTACCCCCTAGGGGGAGGTAACAACTACGCCCGCGCCACTTCCTTGGGCAGTAGAGGATCCGTCCACGTGTAGGAGCCAAGTCCCTTGGTCGGGGGGAGGAGATGTGATTACGGAGATGAAATCGACCAATGCTTGAGCTCTGATGGCTGTTCTGGGGAGGTACGAGATATCGTACTCGCTGAGCTCGATGGCCCACTTGATCAACCAACTAGATGTGTCCAGCTTTCCGAGAACCTATTTTAGGAGGTGATTTGTATGGACCCCTATTGGATAAGATAGGAAGTACGGGCGCAACCTTCGGGCAGTTATCACCAGCGCGAAGGCTATCTTCTCTATGAGGTTGCACCGTCCTTCCACCCCATTGAGGACTTTGCTAACGTAGTAGATGGGCGTCTGTTGCCCGCTCTTCTCCGAAGGAGGACTGAGCTTACCGCCCGACGAAGTTTTGACCAGCAAGGGAAGGCTGACCAGGTATTGCTTAAGCTCTTCAAAGGCTTTGTGGTATTCTACCCCCTACTCAAAGTTTTTTGCTTTCCATAACACTTTGAAGAAGGTTAGGCTTTTATCTGCCGACTTGGCAATGAACCGGCTGATGCGCCGCTATCCTCCCGGTGAAACGTTGCACCTTATTAATATTGGTGGAAGCTTTCATGTCTAGAACGACTTTGATTTTGAGGGGGTTGGCCTCGATCCCTCTCTCGATCACCATGAAACCCAAGAAACGCCCTCGTACCTCGAAGGCGTACTTGGAAGGGTTCAATTTCAAACAATACTTCAGAAGGATGGTGAACGTCTCTTCTAGATCTGAAATGTGATCATTCGCTTTTCTGCTCTTGACGAGCATGTCATCTACATATACCTCCATGTTCCTCCCTAGCTTGGGGCAAAAGTTCTTATCTACCAAGCGTTGGTATGTGGCTTCCGCATTTTTAGGCCAAAAGGCATGACCACGTAGCATAAGGTTCTTGCTGAGGTAATGATGATGACCTTCTTATGGTCTTCTGGGGCCAACATGATCTGATAGTATTCTTGTGAGGCATCCATCATGCTCAAAAGTTCACATCCGGAGGTAGAGTCAACCAGTTGGCCGATGTGAGAGGGCGGATAGAAATCTTTTGGGCAAGCTTTGTTGAGATCCAGGAAGTCCACACACATCCTCCACTTCCCCGGGGATTGGGTACGAGCACCACATTGGAGAGCCACTCAGGGAATTGAACTTTCTGTATATGTCCTACCTCCGTTAGTCTTTCTATTTTGGCTTGGATGATCTTGTCCTTGTCCAGGACAAAGCGTCTCTTCTTTGGTTTTAATAGCCTCATGGAGGGATCAACTTTGAGGTGGTGCATTATGACCTCAGTACTTATCCCTTCGAAATCCTGAGGGGACCAGGCGAATATATCCATGTTGTGTTGCAGGCACCAGATCAGGTCCTCCCTCAGGGCTCTTTGTAACTTAGAGCCTATCTGGGCAGTCTTGCCAGGGTTTTCTGGGCATAATTCGATGCCTACAGTTCTTCCGCCGGCTGGACTTTAGAGTGGTCCTCCTTGCTAGGTAGGGCTTCAAGGGAAGGTGCCGAGCCTACCCCCTCCTTCTCCTCCAGGGGTCCTTCCCTTGTCTTCAACGAGATTCCTCCGGGGGGACAGTTCTATGGTACCCTACTTCTGTCTTTTCCGGATAGCCTCTAGATAGCACCTCTGTGACTGTTGTTGGTCTCCACCCACTTCCCTGATTCCACCTGGCACAAGGAATTTGATCTTCACGTGGAAGGTGGATGTGATTGCCAGGAAGGCATTTAGGAAAGGCCTCCTAGAATTATGTTGATGCTAAGGGGGCGTCCACCACTAGGAATTTGATTAGACAGGTTCGCCTTAACGATCCCTGTCCCAGGAACAAGGGAGGGCTATGGCTCCTCTTGGGCGTATCACCTCTCCCGCGAATCCGTACGATGAGGTATCCACCTTCTCCATAGTGGTTTCTGCCAACTGCATCTGATCATAAGCTTCTCCGTATATAATGTCCGTCGAACTCCCTGATTCTATGAAAAATCTATTGACTTTGTAGTTGGCCTCTGTGGCTGTGATTACTATGGCGTCGTTATGGGGGATGATGACTCCCGCTCCTTTTGGTTGGCCCAAATTGGATTACGGGCGTGCCCATCCTCGCACTTACATACAACACTTCTTCAGGAGGGTGCTCTCGGCTTCTCGAGCTAGTGCCTTTCTGAAAGAGAGCGTGGATCGTCCCGGAACGGAGCGCGAATGCGGAAGCGCGATAATTTAAAACAAGAAAATTTAAACATGCTCTAAACGGAATTAAAGAACACATTCAAGGGGCGTTCCTTTGAACCTCCCGGGCGTTGGTGTATCGCATGAATAAGGAAAATAAAACATGCAATGTTCATGGTGGCATAGGGTTGCAACAAAAGAAAAACGCAAAGAATGAGACATACCCGTTGTAGTTTTCGTCGTACCGCGACACGCATTATTCCACGTTTTGCCACCAACGTTCCAAGTTAGGAACCCTGTAAATCGTCCACCCAATCCGTCGGCTCTTGATCCCTGTGCTAGCAAGCAACCAAGAGGAAGATGGGAGGACAAATCGGCCTAGCGTTATGAATTAACGTGATCGATTCGTCTGGAGTTCACTTGTATCAAAGATAAGGAACTAGTTTATCTTGGAGTGATGAGAGGAAGGGGACGAGAGAGAGAGAGAGATGGTGGCGTGTGTGTGTGTTGGTATTTGTGCATGAGATGATCACCATGTGTGTGTGTCTCTTTGAGATTTATAGGAAAGGAATCTCCTATTCCTTTTCAAACTCTCATTAAGAGGCATACATTGACTAGGATTTTGACCTAGTCAAATCCTGTCAACTTAGGCTAAAGACTAAGTCAAACTCTAATCTTGGCCCTTCATCTCTCCATTCCATCTCGTCCGTCCATCACTTGATGGATTTTGTGAAATATTTAAATCTTATTTAAAATAATCCATTGGGCTTCTAATAATTGAATAATTATTTTGAGCCCATTTCCTCAATTCTAATAAATCCTATTTACTAGTTAATTCCATTTAATCTAATTAAAAGAATTAACAATCCAAGAAAAAAGGAATCAATTTAATCTAAACAATTTTTTCCATCTCCCGGAATTAATCCCAAATTAATTCCTCCGTTATCGGTGGATTGTGTGTGACTCTTTATGTTCACCCTCAGCTAGACTTGCCCAAATTTCCAATCATCCTATGATGGGAATTCATCCGTCACCATCAGTGGTCATCTAGCAACGGTCCATGGCACTAGAGACTAGGTGAACATTATGTCATGAACGTTTAGGTTCTTCCGCTTGTCCTTCGAAAATTCTTAACCACTATTGATCGAAAATGATATTTTGGATCATGCTACATACATAATAACAGTCCTCTAACTCTATCCTAACATGATCACTAACTACTAAGCTGGCGTTTCCTATTGCTTCTGCAGTAACAGCCGCGCCATAGCTAAGCTTCAGGACTATTCCGCCTTTACTTAGTTTTCTGCTTCTTTTCAACACCTGCAAGTCATTGCAAATGTGACCTCCACAGCCGTTTTCCAATACCCAAGAGGCATAATTAGTGACCATATGAACCATAACCACAAACGTACCTTGCTAGGAAAGGAATTTGGGGCAATCTCTCTTTCAATGCCCTTTCTCACGGCAATGAACGCATATGTCATTTGCCCTTGACTGTTGCTTCGAGTCAACATTCCTCTTCCCCTTACCTTTCCCCACTTTGACAACGGGAATGCTAATAGCGTTTGCAGTGGCTGTGACGGCCTTTCCCTTTCCCTTCTTCCTTCTCCAACATCTGCCACTCTTGTCTTTCATTTTGGAAGTTGAAGCCTCTCTAATCAACACAGATAGTGCAGACTTCTTGGTCGTTGCCTCGTATTGGACCAACATACTAATTAACTCATGTATGCCCTTCTCAAGTGCATTCATGTTGTAGTTAATAATAAATTGCTCGAAGGAGGGGGGAGTGACTGAAGGATCACATCAATGTACGTCTCGGTATCGAGCCCTGCTTTGAGGTCTTCGAGCTTTTCTACCAAGGTAAGTATCTTGATCCCATTCTCATGTACAGAGGATCCCTTGATCATCTTAATTCCAAAGAACGCCTTTGTAGTGAAATACCTAGTATGCTGGTCCGGATTGCATAGCAAGCGAGCCATTATGGAAGGAACGTCGTCTAGCCTCTCATACCATTTCTGCATCTAATTAGTCATAGATGCTAGTATGATACTACGGACTTTCCGGTTATCCTGATGTCAAGTTTCGAACGTCTCACATTCTTCTGCGTGGATTCTGTCGGCAAAGTACGAGGGAACGGCTTGTCCATGACATAGCGTTGGTTCTCATAATCGAGGACTATCCTCAGGTTGCGCAACTAGTCATTATAGTTTGTTCCATTGAATTTGTTTATCTCAAGTATGCAGGATAGTTGATTCTTAGACATTGTTTTAAATCTACATTATAAAGCATACAATCAACATAAATAAAGTGGTGCTAAATAACAATTAAAGACTTGGACTTCAGTTATTTAATGCTCCCACTATTTTTACGAAAATACGTCACTCTCAAACGTTGTTTTCGGGAAACCTTTTTCTAGTGGGCTTGGGATCCACAAATGAATTTTTCATACCCCGCTTTTACGATTTGCATGAAAAACAACTTTGTCGGAGGTACTCCATACCATTCTCGTCCAACGAGATTCCCAAGATGTTTTTGCCTCACTCTTTTATGTGATCCTGAGGACTCCAAGTGAATCACGTTATTCAGGCGTTAGACCCGACCCGATCAACCGAATCATAGCACTCACTGCTACCCCCACGACTCATGAGACAAGTACTAGGAGTGTTTTCATTTTGTTCACAACAAATGTGCCCTTATTTTCAGAATAAGAGATGTGCCTGGACTCGTGAGACCACGCAATTGACTGAAACTAGCTTCCTCACTTTGTCATGGATGGAAGGCTTGGATGAACAACTTATGTTCTAGTCCATTTATTAAGGATCTAATATCTTACCTTGGTCCAACCAAGTGAGAGTTTAAAAGACCGAGACCTCATCACACCACATACATACATCTATGCATAATATATTTCGCATGCTATAGATATAATACGATAAATAAACCATTCATCCATCAAATATGCCACATGCAAAATAAAGCCTAGCACGCCCCTGTCGGATGATCACAAGCCCGAATCTTATGCCATCCACTGAGCCTACAGTAGATCTATGATCAATCTAGGATTGGTTCTACATTATTAAATTTTACAGTAGATACCCATCAATACACTGATGGGCCTTGCATTTTTGTCCACCGGGCCACCATGGCTATGGACGTTCATGGAACTCCTTGGAATCCTCCTTCTGGGCCATCCTTTATCTTCTTCATTTAATTAAAAAATAAATCCTCACAAGTATTCTATGCTCATTACAACATAAAAAGTAACCCCAACGAACACCCAGGGGAATACATTAGGAGGGAGATAGAAGGCCTTATTATTCCAAGGCAACCAGAAAAGATAGAGGAAACAATAAAATGAGGCACACTGGCCCAACACAAAATAAACCTTACATACGGTCTAAGGCTTTGCGATCATTTGTTCTCATTAATGCAAATAGCATTTCACATAATCAAGCAAACATGCCATTCACATAATCTCATGATAACCAATATCATTAAATGCATAATTTCTACACTAAAATTTTGACCATCAAGGCAACCATTGTAATTTTCTTGCGAGGAAATCCTTTTTTAGACAATATTAATTTTTAGGTGGTCCCAAACCAAACCCAAAATAGAATATTTCTAAATAGTGTCTTTTAAGAAAAACATGCAGAAAATAATCAAAAAAATAACCCCAGAAAAATAATTTCGAAAAAACAACTACGAAATGGAAAACGAGCAACGGTTGTCGCTGCCGGCATTGCCCTGGCCGGACGCGCGAGTTGATTGGCCCAGCCTGCCGCCTCCACGTGCACCAGGCTCGCCTGTCTGCGTGCACGCACACCTGGACGCGCCTCTTGCGTGTGCAGCCGCAAGCAGGCCAGATCTGTCGCCTGAGCGCGCTGGGCGCGCCGGGCGGGCAAGCGCGCATCTTGCGCGCGCGGTCGACTGGCCATGCGTCTGCCTATCGTGCTCGCTGGACGCACTGGTCGAGCACGCGTGCGGGCACCTCTGCCTGCGTGCGCGTGCGCCTGGCCGTGCCTCTTGCGCGTGCATCGGGCAGCGCCTGCCTGCTGCACTCCCCCAAAATGGATTTTGGTTAGAATCATTAGGAGACTGTGCGCGCCTTGTTGAGCGACTGCATGCAGGATCCTCTTCGACGAAGAGGCACGCGCAGTCAGCCGACGATTCCCGCGATTGCTGTGTTCTTTTTCTGTTGGTATTTCTGCCCCATTTTTCTCCAAGAAACCAAGAGAATATTTCAAGAAAACTAAAAATTCATGATCCAAACTTTACGTGCAAAATTAACGCAATAAACCCTAGTATATAAGGCATGCCTTAAAACATAAAACGAAAGCAACATAAAACATGCTTTACATGAATAGCACATAAAACTCTAGGCCAATACACTGAACCAGGCTCTGGTACCACTGGAAGCTAGAGTGGATCGTCCGAGACGGAGCGCAATACGGAAGCGCGATAATTTAAAATAAAAAAATTTAAACATGCTTTAAACGGAATTAAAGAACATGTTCGAGGGGCGTTCCCTTAAACCTCCCGAGTGTTTGGTGTATCTCATGAATAAGGAAAATAAAACATGCAATGTTCATGGTGGCCATAGGGTTGCAATAAAAGAAAAACGTAAAGAACGGGACATACCCGTTGTAGTTTTCTTCATGCCGCTACACGCGTTGTTCCACGGTTTGCCACCAAGATTCCAAGTTAGGAACCCTCTAAATTGTCCACGCAATTCGCCGAAACATGATCCCTGTGCTACCAAGTAATCAAGAGGAATATGGGAGGACACATCGACCTAGCATTATGAATTAACGTGATCGATTCGTCTAGAGTTCACTTGTATCAAAGACAAGGAACTAGTCTAGCTTGGACTGAAGAGAGGAAGGGGACGAGAAAGAGAGAGAGAGAGAGAGAGAGAGAGAGAGAGATGGTGGCGTGTGTGTGTGTGTTGGTATGTGAGCATGAGATGGTCACAATGTGTGCGTGTCTCTCCTTGAGAATTTATAGGAAAGGAAATCTCCTATTCCTTTTCAAACTCTCATTAAGAGGCATACATTGACTAGGATTTTGACCTAGTCAAATCCTAATCAACTTAGGCTAAAGACTAAGTCAAACTCTAATCTTGGATTTTATGGAATATTGAAATCTGATTTAAAATAATTCATTAGGCTTCTAATAATTAAATAATTATTTTGAGTCCATTTCCTCAACCTAATAAATACTTTTTATTAGTTAATTCAATTTAATCTAATTAAAGAATTAAAAAATCCAATAAAAGGAATCAATTTAACCTAATCAAATTGTTCCATCTCTCAGAATTAATCCCAAATTAATTCCTCCATTACCGGTGGATTGTGCGTGATTTTGGTTCACCCTTAGCTAGACTTGGTCGAATTTCCAAATCATCCTATGATGGGAATTCGTTCGTCACCAATGGGTGGCCGTCTAGCAATGGTCCATGGCTCTAGAGACTAGGTGAACATTATGGCGTGAACGTTTAGGTTGTTCAGTACACTAGTCCTTCCGTCTACCACCTCACAGCTATAGTCTAGGGTATGGACCTTGGATGTCAGTACCCATTCTTGACTAAAGAGTTGGCTTGTGCACACCAAACGTCACAGGGATCACATCCTACTGTTCAGTCTCTGAGTCTTTCGACATGGTAGCTTCTTGCCAAATGTAAGATACAGGCATGGTGTGTATGTGACCACAATATTCCCTCAAGTCCGAGGACCAGACCCGCACTGTCGGAACTGGGAATCTAAGTCATATCAACCAACGTACTCAAGGTTTCCCCATATGACGACCCCACAAGTCACCTCAGTCAGCCGGCACTGAGCTGGCCAACCCACTAACATTGCATGGACGACCCTAGTCACTTGTCGATGAAACGCGACTCTAATCGCTTAGTGCAAGTTTCAAACGGGCTCTCGATACCCTATCTTGAGATCCTTCGACTTGGAGTATTTCAGACCGATCCACAAAAACTGATTTCATGACTTGCCATCCTATGCGCAGTCCAGTTTCTTGGATTAACCTCTCAGTCTGTGGGCTTTGTTTGTGCATTGAACAGTTTATAGTATAAAGCAGTAAGTGAACACACAAAGTATTAATGCCTAATATGAATATCACTTTTATTCATAACCTTTATTTTAAACACCATATTGTTAGAAATAGGTTGCATAAACCTAACTAGATTGGCTTCACGGTCACCTATTCTAACACTTTCGGGCCCTATGGGAGTCTCCCCCCGTAGGTCCTTCCGCGATCATGCATATGACTCCCTTCCAAGGAGGGTTCGTGTCCACTAATGGCCCGGCAGGGGCTTGCTTACGTCATTCTGTCCAGGGAGGTTCAGAACTGGCCTCCACCGGGGCTTTTCCTTGGTTCTGGTAGGGACCCATGCCTTAAGACTTCTCTCTGCATACAAACTCCTGGAGGTATCCATTTTGGAAAAGTCGCTCGATCTCGTATTTTAGATGTCGGCATTCCTCTGTGGAGTGCCCATAGTGGTTGTGGAATCGATAGAATTTGTCTAAGTTGGCCACGTGGGGCCCTCCCTAGCCCTTCGAGGTCGTATCAACAGTCCCTTCCCTTCTACCACCATGAGGGTGTGAGTGATGGGGGCGTAGAGGGAAGTGTAGACAGGAGGTCCCCTTTGGAAAGGGGGCTTCCTATCCGCCCATCAGCACGGGGCTTATTGGTGGATCCTTCCTCGTGAGTGTCCTTTCTCTTCTCGCCCCGTCCTTCCTTCTTAGAGGCTTGAGCCTCCTCCATGTTGATGTATTTGGCCGCTCTAGCCATCTAGTGTCGACTTCTTGGCTAGGGATTTGAAGAAATCCTTGTCCAGAAGCCCTTGAGAGAAGGCGCTTGTCTTGACTTCCTGCGTAGCTATAGGGACCTCCAAGGCGGCAGCGTTGAAATGATAGAGGTAGTCCCTCAAGGATTCGGAATCCTTCTGGTGAACGGTGAAGAGACTAAGGGAAGTCTTGCAATGTTTCCTGCTACAAGTGAACTGGTGAAGGAACAGCGAGCGAAACTCCTAAAAGCTCCTCACTGAACCGGCAGGTAGCTAGTTGAACTACTGTTGGGTCGCTAGGGCGAAGGTGGTCACAAAGGCCCAGCATTTGATCTCATCTGTGTATGGATGGAAAAGTGCGGTGTTCTCGAACCATGACAGGTGGTCCTATGGATCAGTAGTGCCATCATACTCTGCGATGGTTGGTGTCCGACAGTTGGGAGGAAGTTCGTTCGCCATAATCTCCATGCTGAACGGGATGCCTCCCTGCACCTCAAGGGGGACTCCTATCATCCTATGTTGCACATCTTGCAGGCTTTTTTGTAGATGCTCCAGCTAAGCCTCCCATCGTGGGGGAGCGTCATCCCGTGCCGGGGGAGGGGGAACTGGTTCCTCCTTCAAAAGTCCGAGAAACCTCTATCCTGGAATGGCCTCACTATCTTCTGCCGGCCCGACGAGCACTGGGGAACTCCCCGAGGCCCAGGGACCACTGCTACCAAGGGGGCAGTGTTGATCATTGTCATCTACGCCCGTATAGCGGACGTAATCATCTGTTGGATGACCACCATCAGTCCTGGGGACAACCTATGTGAGGAGGTGACTGAGGGGGTACTGTCCCGCGGGGTGTCCGACAAGGGTTTAGAGGGACCGAACGATCCTCATTCCCCCTCCTGGAGGGAGACAAGGGGGTTGCAAACAGCACTTGCAACGCCTGACTGTCGGCAGGAGCATCCGCAACCTTCTGTTTCCCTGATCCGCTGTTGGGAGTTTCCATAATCCTCACGTCTTAGTTTTGTGTTCTCACAGATGATGCTAGTTGATGTGAGCTGAAAGAGCTCCTTGCGGGGCTTCAGTGGAGTGGACATTGGTTTTCTGCAAGCTATAAAAAGGAGACCTACAAAAAAAACATTAGCACTCTGATACTCAAGTTAGTAAATAGTTGTAGAATGATAAATGAAAATAAAGTAAAGAGACGATGGAATCTCGTGAACAAAGAGCATAAAATGAACTTTATGCTAGTGTGAGAGCATAAAATCGTGTGTTAGAGTGCTGGAAAAATGTTACTTGAGCCAGCCAAGTAGGCTAGTACTTATAGAGGAAGAGCCACAGCTGGGAAGGACTCTTCATTATCCTAGACTCTGGAAGGACCGAGTACTGGCCTTCCTAGACTTCAATAGCCTGCGGACTCCTTATCCGGAGTGGACTTTTGCGGATAAGGATAAGGGGTAAATCCAATCAACCCTTATCCGTTCATGGGGAGCCTGAGCCTCCGCCTTGGGCCTATTTGATGGGGCTTCCTCCTAGGCCTGGGCCTCTGCCTTGAGCATCTCTGATGGGGCTTCCTCCTAGGCCTGGTGTCACGGGCGGACTCTTTTGTCGCAGCGAAATATCTCTTTTTCGCCCGTGATGCCTCTCAGGTTGCTCACAACCTTCGACAGGCCTTCCTCCATTCGAGTTCTCTCGGTCTCCCGACCATGTGTCTTCGACACCCACATCTTACAAGCGCGACATCCAAACACATCCCTGTGCGGCGCCTTGCGCCCAAGCACTCGCCTATCCGGAATGCCCATGTTCGCAGAGGGTCACAACTCTCGCGCCTTGCGCGCCTTCATGTCTGGCACCAACTAGCTAGCTTGCCATCATTTATCTCGCCCACAATCTCGGCCTTGCCGATACTTCTCGCAATGGCTCGGAGCATCTTCGCCCCGTCTCAGCACTATGGGCCAACTTACACCCACAACGTCCATCACACGCACAACAATCACTCGGTGCATTACCGACGCATGTCTTCGCCATGCCCGTCTCGCATGCCTTGCCCGAGTAAGGCAGCATCACCCGTCCGTGGCTCAACTCTTTATGCCAACATCTCGCATCAATCCCACACGGCATGCCCAAAATGCCTTCTTGCCTTTCGGCGTGGCCTCATAATTTGCCCACAGCGCGGCGTCGCCCCACGACCGCGTATCTTAGCCAACGGACCATCGTGCATGGCTAGAGCCCGATAGCGCATGACACCAGTAGCTCACGAGGTCTTTCAATGCTTCGCCTCGATCGCTCATTCCGCCCGAGAGGTGTTGCCTATGACTTCCTGCAGCCCGCGGGGCCTCCTCGCAATCACACGAAGCCTCTCGGCGCATTGCTTTCCCAACGTGTGCAATCCTGGCCCCACGCCGCCCGTTCGGTTCCCATACTAATTGGGGACTTTAGCCCTCCCTTCGAGGTGCCTAAAGCCGGCCCTTGAGGCCCCCAACTTGCCCCAAGGGAATCGCTCATTTAGTGCCTCACTGCACGGGGGGGACTGGCTGGAGCTCACCACTGTTGTCCCCCTTATAATAAGCTTAAAAACATTTTCCCTTGTTCTAGCAGTAGATATTCAAAGTCCTTGAAATGGCCGAGGAGCGCACCTTTTTCACAACTCCCTCGTCCAACGTCCGAATCGCGTACCGCTCGAACCATTGCGCTCCCGCGTGCCAGGCCGACATCCCCTTATCGCCTGCACGTCCTCCGCAAGTCACTACCGACACTCCTAGTTAAGGGGCGGCATGTGACATCCTGCGCCACTCCATTTGTTAATGTCCTCGCCAACACATACACAAAGAATTGAAGTGTATGTAGTGCCTGATACTCCTCCCAATATCACGCAGCACCAGACCGACTTCTGGCTCTTTCAATCCCATCTTTGTGAGTGCCTCTTCAGCACAACACGTTGTCTCCACCCCGATGGCGCCTCATCTGCACCCCATAGTGGCCTGCTCAACACAAGTGGAAGTCCGTGTACTTCATCTACACCCTCTCCCTCAATTGTGGTTGGCTCCCCCGAATAGTGCCACAATGCACCCAATTCGACACAAAAGTGTAAGCTGGAAGTCTGTACCCTCATTCTACACTCACTTCCTCAGTAGCTAGGTTGCCTCCACAAATAGTGCCTCGATGCACTCCATTTCACATTTGACACAAGCTGGAAGTCTGTGTACGCCCCTACACTCTCTTCCCAAACTGAACACAAGCTGGAAGTCTATGTACGCCCCTACACTCTCTTCCTAAACTGAACACAAGTTGGAAGTCTGTGTACGTCCCTATACTCTCTTCCCAAACTGTTGCCACAACTGATGGTTGCCCCCACGGATAGTGTCTCTATACACTCAATCCCTCAGGCCTGAAGTCTGTGCCGTCATGTTGCACTCTCTTCCTCATCTATTGCTTCAACTGATAGTTTGCCCCCACGGATAGTGTCTCAATACACTCAAATCCCCAAGTCCGAAGTCTGTGCCGACATTCTGCACTCTCTTTCTGTGACTGGTGGGCAACAAACTGTGCCGCAAGTTTCATCAAGTGTGCCGTCATACTGTGTCGTCCCTCAAAATAGTGCCTCATATACACCTGGAATTGAGCTAGAATGAATCATGTCCCTCAAAACAGTGCCTCAATTACATCTGAATTAATCCAGAACAGGTTTGAGCTTGAAGTTTGTGCGTGTCGTACGCACTCTCTTCCCCACTCGATGTGTTGCCGTCCTCGGCAAGGACGCAATCCGCCTCTGGGGTGATCGACCACACTGAACCTAACTTGAGAACACTTGGGCCTCGCCCAAAACATCGGAACCCCGCCGCATGTTGGTCCCCTTCTCTCCTCAACGAGTCCTCTTGACTCTACACAAAGGTTGAGGTCTTCGCCCTCAACTGATTGCAAAAGATTGAGATGACCCCCCCCCCCCCCCGCCCAATCCGACGACAGGATGAGGATTCTTCTGGTCCCCACCCGACAAACAGGATCAAGACTGTAGTCCCGACCCAACCAACAGGATTGAGATTTTAATCCCAACCCAATACGACCGCAAGATGAAGGCTTTCAAGTTCGCACCCGACCCACACCACGCCGCTCATGATGCCACTGGAGCCTGATGCTCCTTCACAATCTCAACTCGGTTATCCCTCTCGAAATCCCTTAGACCAAAGAGCCCACATATGGTGTCTGAATCTCTTCAAGGAACGTTCTCAACTCAGCTCAACTTGTGCTTCTGATGAATACACAACACGGCTTGGTGGCCTTCTTCCACACAAGCTCCGGACAAGTTGCCTTAAATCACACATATGGATCTCTACCCTCTGGTTCTTGGAGCATGTCATCTTTTCGCTCGATGGACCCCCATCTCTTCCACGAGAACTTCATCCCAACATTCTCAGCTCTGCCCAAACACATTGTTCGAAACACTTTTCATGCGCAACACTGTCCACAAAGAAAAGGGGTCTAGGCGTCCACTCCTTGCAACCCCAAGGGTGGCTTGCTCCCATGCACCTCATCGTGCAACTGTGCCTCAACACCTCAACATTTGCTCGTCCTTCCCGCTGGAAGGTTTCTCAACAAGGTGGTACTTCACTCACCGAACGGCCTCAACGCCTTAATCGTCTCCTAACTTGCAGCATTCCTGCACACATGGTTGCTAAATCACGCAAACGTGGCTCTCGCAGTCCACCCGACTCATCGGCATGTCTCCCTCTCTCATAGGGAAGTCAAGATGAATTCTGAAAATCTGATTTGCACATCATTATCCCAAAACAAAAATTCCGGGGACGGCTGATAGCTTGCTCAAACACATATCATGCCAACAACACTGCTAACCCACACATCACATCACAAGGTTGGACTGTTGCTACTCACTCACTGAAGCAGCTCCAACGCGCGCAAAAGGATGCCACTGATTTCTCATTCTGTGGCGAACATCCTCCAAAACCATTCCGTCTTACAATCTGCTCACTGAAACATCAAGCGCAGCAACCCTACACAACTGTGCCGTAATTCGATTTGATTCTGTCTCAAAACGGTCTCAACTGACCTCTACATCAGGCAGACCTCATGTGCCACATTTTCCCTTCAAGTGCGCACTTCGTCCTCTAAGAGCCCGGGATTATCCGGGCTCTGATACCACGTGTCACGGGCGGACTCTTTTGTCGCAGCGGAATATCTCTTTTTCGCCTGTGATGCCTCTCAGGTTGCTCACAACCTTCGACCCGCCTTCTTCCATTCGAGTCCTCTCGGTCTCCCGACCATGTGTCTTCGACACACACAACTTACTAGCGCGACATTCGAACGCATCCCTATGCGGCACCTTGCGCCGAAGCACTCGCCTATCCAGAATGCCCATGTTCGCAGAGGGTCACGGCTCTCGCGCCTTGTGCGCCTTCATGTCCGACTCCAACTAACTAGCTTGCCATCATGTATCTCGCCCACAATCTCGGCCTTGCCGATACTTCTCGCAATGGCTCGGAGCATCTTCGCCCCGTCTCGGCACTATGGGCCAACTTACGCCCACAACGCCCATCGCACGCACAACAATCACTCGGTGCATTACCGGCGCATGTCTTCGCCATGCCCGTCTCGCATGCCTCGCCCGAGTAGGGCAGCATCACCCGTCCGTGGCCCAACTCTTATGCCAACATCTCGCATCAGTCCCGCACGGCATGCCCAATATGCCTTCTTGCCTTTTAGCGTGGCCTTATAATTTGCCCACAGTGCGGCGTCACCCCACGACCGCGTATCTTAGCCAACGGACCGTCGTGCATGGCTAGAACCCAATAGCGCATGACACCAGTAGCTCACGAGGTCTTTCAATGCTCCGTCTCGATCGCTCATTCCGCCCGAGAGTTGTTGCCTATGACTTCCCGCAGCCCGCGGGGCATCCTCGCAATGAAACGGAGCCTCTCGGTGCATTGCTTGCCCAACGTGTGCCATCCTGGCCCCACGCCGCCCGTTCGGTTCCCATACCGACCGGGGACTTTAGCCCTCCCTTCGAGGTGCCTAAAACCGGCCCTTGAGGCCCCCAACTTGCCTCAAGGGAATCGCTCATTTAGTGCCTCACTGCACGGGGGGGGGGGGGGGGGGGACATGCTGGAGCTCACCACTGCTGTCCCCCTTATAATAGGCTTAAAAATATTTTCCCTTGTTCTAGCAGTAGATATTCAAAGTCCTTGAAATGGCCGAGGAGCGCACCTTTTTCACAAATCCCTCGTCCGACGCCCGAATGGCGTACCGCTCAAACCATTGCGCTCCCGCGTGCCAGGCTGACATCCCCTTATCACCTGCACGTCCTCCGCAAGTCACTGCCGACGCTCCTAGTTAAGGGACGGCATGTGACATCCTGGGCCGGAGTTCTTCCTAATTGGGGGTAGGCCTGGTTAGTCCCTCCTGGAAATAGGTGGGCCTCTGTGTGGGGCTCCAACACCTCTCCGTGAGCTCCTAAATGTCTCTTTGGGATTTCGGGCCTTGCTTTTGGGCTGATCCTTTTGACATATATCAATATTCTTGAAAATCTTAAGAATCACAACACTTAATTACTTCCTAAAGAGAATGTGGTCTTTTATTTGTACTTTCCACTCGAAAGTATGGGGATATCTAACAATCAGAATTCCTAATGATTGATTACTAACGAACCTCGTTTTCTTTTTATTTTTTCTATTATTATAGTAACTTTCTATCTTACTTCTTGCAATATCTCATCATAGTTTAATTTTCTTCACTCATTCTTCTACTATGCACCTTATACTTCCTTAAAAAACACTCTAATCCCATTGCAAGTAATTATACTTATATATTATAACATGTTTTACTTTTAGTAACATATATACCACCCCTAAACAATTTTTTTCTTTGTTAAAATTCCTGTCATTGTCAAAATACTACTTAAAGCCATTTTAGAGTTTAAATCCCATGTGGTTCACATGTCTAACCATTAGTTAGTCCCTAATTTCTCAACAATTCGTTTTCAATAACCTCACAATCATAGTTTTGTGCTTGCTTCATTTTTATGTTCCAAATTTTATTTATTTCACTAGTGGTTCATACTAATCCTATAATCACTAGAATAGGATCAATGCTTATAATGGTGCTAATTTCCCACATTGACTATTGTCAAATGATTTGACCAAAATAGATTGAGATAAATCTTCAAATAGACACAAGCATCATAAACCAATCATTCTTAGCTCCTAGTAGAGTCATTATTATTGTAAAACTCAACAAGACCTTAATAGAATTGTGGAACTTATCAAGACCTCAATGCAACTATGAAACTTGCAAGATCCCATGTCTATTAACATGAAAGGTTTTGTATTCCTAAGTTTCAGTTGTCAAGGAGTTAAACTAAATCTTCGTGGGGAATTTATATTGAAAAGAAAAAACATTTTCCATGAAGAAAAACATTGCTACCGAAATCCAGTCCTTAATCATTAGCCCTGACTGAGAAGGTCTTAACATACGGTCTTAGTCTTTAACCCCGACTAAGAGGGTCTTAACATATATATTTTAAGTTTAACCCCAAGTGAGAGGATTCAGGCAGAAGTTCTTAGTTTTTAACCTCAACTGAGATGGTCAAACAAAAGTTCTCAGTTTTTAACCCCAACTGAGAGGGTTCAGAAACTCTAATTTTCCCGATCAACAGTGATTTCGTTAACGGTTGAGTGTGTTATGTCTATCAGTCAACAAACTTGAGCTAGCATATTCTTGCTTAAAAGTAACATAACATTTATCACACATGTTTCAGTTTCAAATAGAGGTAAAAAAAAAATAACAAACAATAGCTTAATTTTGACACAACATAATGGCTTTCAAATTTCAAGATTGACCACATGCTTGCATCAACATTTGACAGAAAAATCCTATCGCATGTACCTCAAATTTGAACTTATAAAAATATCATATTTCATATTGCATTTTGCTTTAAATACAAAATTATCATTTGAAATTAGGAAATATTTAAAAAAACATCGCGTAAGAGGGAAGTAACCACTTATTAGAATCTTTTGAATTCGAGTCTATTTAGTTGGCCAATTGTTCCGAGACTGTTGAATCCTCTAAATCAAATGGTCATAATTCCTATAAATTAACAATTACTTAAGCAACATGCAACCCAATAAAAATAGGTCTTCAACCTATACAGTCCTAAAGAAATAAACTATGAAAAACTTTTGACTGAATTCAAACCTAATGATCATATGGACTCAAATTCCTAATTCAATATAAAATTGGTTTTAAACAAAATTTCTATCCAAAATAAATCAATAAATTCATAGGTCAATTGATGATCCTAGTAATTCAATTAATCATTAACGATTCAAATCAAATAAAGAACCTAGAGTAAACGGATAATTAGGTAACCCCAATAGGCAATCTAGTCCTATGAGTTTCATAAAATTATATACTTAGTATATAACTATGAAAAGTTTATAGAAAGAGTTAAAAATACTGAATAACATATATATAAAAATATATTAAATGACATTTAGTTGAATAAATAAGAGTAAGAGTTTTCAAAATGGAATTGAAAAATAATTACATCACAGACTAGCAGTTTACTTGAACAAATTTTTAAAACTCAATCATACATGACGGTTTACTTGAACAAATTTTTAAAACTCAATCATACATGAAAAAGTCGTACAAATTTTTTGTTACTCAAGACTAGTATTAATTAATACAGAAAATAGTTAATCTTACAAAGAGTATTTCGGATCACCATAAAATTTCCAAACTTGTAAGGTTCTGCAGAAAAGAATATTGCCACATGACATGACTCAAGCATTTTTATACATTTATGTTTAACGTAAAAATTTCTGAAATTAATATTTATACTCTATATGATCCCATAAATATCTATTAAAAAATTTATGACCAAAAGACATCTAGAAGTAAATCAAATAGAATTAAAAAAGGGAATTGCCTGGATTCGCGCATAACTTCTGACAATATTTTTTAATTATTTTTGTAAAATCATACGTAAATCAGTAACTTCTGAAATTTAATATATAAAATATGAACACATGAAGTATTCTTCAGAAATATTTTTAGAATAAAATATTTAACGTTTTCAACTCTGAATATGTATTTCAAATTTCAATTTCTGTAAATCATTTTTAAAGACTATATCAAATCCTATGAAGATTGAATCTTTTCCTCTAATAACTCATTCTTTATTAGATCTGTAATATCCAACAAATCAAAGTTTGAAGTTTCTAGTTGATACAATTCACTAAGTTCTAATCTTAACGTTTTCTTATCAATAACTCAAGATTTAAAAAAATCACACAATTTCAATAGCATAAGTCATCTAGTAACTAAAAATAATAATCTATTTTATCATGACTTGATTAAACTAAAAGTTTTGAGTTAGAAGTTACTTCAAATTTGAAGCAATGGCGTGCCTCGACTTTTTTGTATCTCCTTTTTACCACGATACTGTTTAGATTCAATAATTTTTAGCTTTGAAATATGAGTTTATGATGATCGAAGGTTTATGTTTGTTTATTCTCTCCTATGGAGAGGTGTGTGGAAGATAATTGATTTTAGAGTTTGAATAGGGTATGTATACATATCTTTTGGATGGTGGTTGGGTATAGATAGGTTTGGGAGGTTGTATTCTGCCAAAAGTCTCCAAGAATATTTTAAATCCAACTTTTTAAGAGGAAAGAAAATAAATCCGAAAATTAAAAAAAAAAATTGCTAGTCAAGGTGTGTCGTAATAAGGGTTAAGCTAGTTGGTTTGACTCGATTTGGGTTCGGGCATTACACTGAAGCATGATCATATTGTAGTTAATATTGAAACCTATGACCATGTTAACCACGATCAAGTCATAGCCATCATAAGCACAAGATTATTGTGGGACCTCAAGTTCAAGGACTACTTAATGCATTATTGCACTCGGAGAGAGTGTAGTCAAACTGATCATGCCTCATTGGGCTTCCGAATGACATCTCCTATTGGTCGGTCCAGTGAACTTAACAACTTCTTATCAAACACCCACTAATGTGCGTCGACGTCATATGTTAGTCATTTATGAAACACTATAATTATCATATGTATACATCACATGGTGCAAGTCTGTATAGAATCCTTCGATGCCCGTCTTGAGGAATTCTCGACTTGGAACGTTCTAGATCAAACCATAGAGGTTGATTTTATGATCATTATCAGCTGTGCAAAACCCTGTAATATATATGATCTAAAGGCTTCAACCAAAATACGTACTAGCTAATGCATATGATGAAGTAAAACTAATTCTCAATAATTAATACTTTTATTGTAAAATATTGTTCACAAAAAATATTACAATGAACCAACCATTGACAAACTGATCACCTATTCAAAGCAGATTAAAAATTGGAAATGAAAATCATATATAGTTGTTGAGTGAAAATCGCGAATTTTCTATGACAATCTAGAAAATTTTCTTATCACGAGTAAGTTTCTGAAAACAATATTATCAGAAGACTTTGTCGCTTAATATATATCCAGCTTGGTGCCAAGTTTGAGATTATCACCTAATATTTTGTTGTTATTATACTTTTTCCCCATTTTTTATTGATTTTTTTCTTTTATTTTTTTCTTTATAGGGATAAATACAATTTACTCCCTGTAATATAAGAAATGAGCAAAAATCCCCCTATAAAAAAATAATTAGCAAATTATCTCATGTGATCTTAAAATGAAGCAAATTACCCCCTTATGTTTTTTCTTAATAGGGGGTATTTTGCTTTATTTTTCAAAACACAGAAAAATAATTTACTAATTATTTTTTCACATGAATTTTTTGCTTATTTTTTATATCATAGGAGTAAATCGCATTTATCCCTTCTTTATAAACTGTGGATTATGTCACATTACCACAAAATATAAAATTTGTCGCTAACATAGTTTAATTGTCTTTATTTGATCTTTCTTACCCAATTGATATAAAAAAAAAAAAAAAAAACTCTCATTTATCACGTGGATGAAAGCAAGATAAAGGAGAAGGCCATACGGTTTGTAAAGTTGAATCTCACAAGACAAATTCTAAGCCAAGTATGACAACTGTAATAAAATATAATATTAATAACAAATATCACATAATGATTTTAGAATTATTATTATAAATAATTAGTGGCACATTCGGACAACAGAATCACTATTTATATGTCATTAATAGTTTTTAGTTTATGCATAAATTTTCTTTGTAACTAATTCATACTAGTAAAATGTTTACAAAATAATAAAAGTTAAAAATATGACAAAGCAAAAATTATTTTTGTCAGCAATAAAAATTCTTGTAATGGGATACATATAAATAATGACACTTAAAAAAATATTACTTAATTTTTCGTTTAGGCTACTCATGTGTGGCAAGCAATAACTCTCGACTAGTTGCTTTCAGAGTTGTCAGCACTACTTACAAGTTACAATTCATTGCAGTTGGGCTCCATTCTCATTACTCCATATTAGAGGTTGGTGACACATTTTATGTATGCGTAAAATATTTTTAAAATTATAAATGAAAATTAAATCTTTCACTAAAGTTTCTTAATTTATGCATTTGTTTAACTGATTTTATATAAACAAAGAACAATAAATATAATTTGAAAATTAATAAAGAGACACTAGAAAAAAATTTACGATTTGCTACAAATTTATTGGCCACGACACTAAAATCATGCTAAATAATTATTATTAACCATGATTAAACAAAACCCATTATAAAAACTTAGATTATCCACCATAAAAACTCTTTTTACCATGGTTATGAGCCATAACAAATGTTTTTGCCATAGTTTTTAGCCATGACAATTGTTTTAAGCATACTCGCAAATACCACGACCAATAACCGTTGTATAACTGTGGTGAATGATTATTTACTGTGGTTATTTATTTTTAACCATGACAATTAGCCATAGTTAAATGTTAAATTTTTTTTAGCGAGAAGAAAAATACAATACGTTAATATAAAACTACTAATTTAAAAGAAAAAACTATCAAATATTTTGTAATGAAAGGGAGGGGGAGGGGGGTTAACAATTAAAATAAATACAAATAAGTAACTAAAACTCAATTTTCTAACTGAAAATAGTGAGACGACATATGTCGAAGACAAGTGAAAAACATGAAAGTTGCAGGGTGAAAACAAAAAAAAAAAAAAAAGCTTATCACTAGCACCATATTTCTCTACTTCAATTATTAAAAAATTAAATTTTTATACCCGCTTTGTATAGGCTCCGAATTTCCGACTCCAACGACCACTATAGATCACTACGTACTCCCAGGGCTATAAGATGCTTATAATTATCCATTAATACATTCGGATATCAGTAGAGAAAATCAAATTCTTAATCATCATTTAATTAAAATAATCAATTCTTATCAACCGAGCTAATAAAATATTAAGGTCACCACCTTCCACAAATGAAAAATGCCCCTCTGTGTTAACCAAAAAGAACAATTACCCTTCTATGAAAAAATAACTAGCAATTTACCCCCTTGTATTATTCAAAATGCTGCAAACAACTCCTTCACAGGAGTTTTTTTCTCCGTTTTTAGAGAGTTTTTTGCTCTATTTTTTTAAAATACAAAGGATAAATTGCTATTTATTTTTATATAGGGGGTTTTTAACATATTTTGCATGTTAAAGGGGTGTGATTGCATTTTTCCCAATGAAAAAAAGACATGTACATATCACGAATGTCGCTGTCCCAACATAAAGTTTGATGAATCTTGCCTGGAGCGGACGAAATCCCAACGGGTGACGGCATTATAGTTTTCTAGCAGCCACATGTTTCTGTACTTTCGTGCACTATGCTGAACTGGGCTGATGTTTCTGCCGCCCACATGTTTCTGTACTATGGGAGTGGTTGAGAATTTAGTTTTAGCCTTGTAGCTGCGTTTTCCATGACTGGTGTGATAAGCATGGAACTCGTAATGATCAAATTTCGGGTAACTTACAATTTTAGTCATATAAATATGGATGATAACTTTGATTCTATTGAAATTAATTTTAGCAATTTGATCTTGATATTAAATAAAAAAATCGATAATTTGAGGACTATTCTGACCGAAAATTCATAAATTGATCGAAAATTTTCAAATTAGTGTGTGACATGCAACACATGTACTTTTTCGGTCCATTTATAAACTTTCGATCAAAATTATATTCAAAGTATAAACATTAATTTCAATGGGACTAAAATAACCACCCTCCTATACTTACACGACTAAAATTGCAATATCTTCTTAAATTTGGATGTAGTGTAATGGATTATTTTTCCCACACAATTTTACGTTTACTTTTATCAACAACTAATCGACATGGCACGTCGTACCTGTGTGCATATAAAAAATAATATTTTATATTTTAAAATACATTATAAATAAGAATATATATATATATAGATCAACACATTGCATTTAAAAAAAAAATAAAGAAATAAAAGAAACTAACTTAGGGGTATTATTCGTATAATAAAAAATTGGTGTCGCCGTGTAAGTAACTACCTTTCGTGAGTGAAAATGGGATTTTTTTACATTAACTAGCCATCTTGGCACGTCGTTCCTACATGCATATAGTAAATAATTTTCCACGCTTTAAAATATATTATAAATAAGAGTAAAATATATAAACTATCACATAACATTAAAAAAAAGAAAGAAAGAAAGAAAGAAAACTAATTTATCAATTAATATAAAATTTGAAAAAGTGAATAAAATAATTATCTTATCAATTGAAGGTTATTTTTGACATTACAAAAAATTTGGTGCGGCGGTACCATTAACTGCCATTTGTGAGTAAAAAAGGGATTTCTTGTTAATAATAGTATAGATTACAAAAAATCGGTGCGACAGTGTCATTAACCGCTATTTGTGATAAAAATGAGTTTCTTTTTCATAATATATAGTATAGATATAGATTACTTAGATCTAAATAATTTTGTGTTTACTTGTAGCAAAAGTTTTGGATAATAAGATGGACAAAATTAGCTAATGAGGTCTAGTTCAATTGGCAAAGTTGAAATCCCATAATTACAAGGTCATGGTTTTGGATCCTACCAACACGTGTGATATTATTCTACTTTAATTGTGGGTGTTGATTAGATATAGTTATATACTATTGATGATTAATTATTATAGGTGTCATTGTTAGATATAGATATTATAATTAATTTATTTCAAAAATTAATAGTTCATGGGTTTTCCATAAAAATGAAGGGGACAAAAAAAAAAGAAAAGAAACGGACTGAATTACATTTTTCATCTAGATTCGGTTTATTGTACTCCAAGCAAACCCATTTTAATTATTATGGCCGAACATAAGATTTCACAACAGCAATTCATTAATATTACTAATACTTTTTTGGTATTTAAATTGATATATTCCTTGTAGATGTTCCACGGGAATATTTTTATTCATATATAGTTCATAGATTGGACTTTAGTCATTCTATAAAATATATATATATATATATATATAATTCAATTTACTCATACACATTAATCATAAAACAAATTTCAATTTCAATTTCAATTTTGTATAAAAACTTCGGCGGTTCAGGTATGTAATAATTAAATTAGGAAATTTAATACAAATGTACGATGAACAAGTCAAATTAAATCCCCCACCTACCAAATGCCAACCATAAACAGCCACACCTACCCATAAGCCCCAGCCATGCATTTCTGCGTTAGTTTCTCGAAACTGGTGATACGCAGGTGGGCCGGAATGAGCCCAATACCAGGGGAGAGGAGAGAAAGCCCAACACTGAGTTAGGCTGGGGGCACTATGCAAGGGAAGATAGCCCAGAGCAGGAACTTAGCCCAACTAATCCTGGGCCTAGACGTTCAAACAGAAGGAGCAGCCGGCCTGTTAAGTTGCTGGACTATTACTAGATTAAATAAACTGTAATGGACCTCTTGGTTCTTGCTCGGGTAATTTTACAGCTTAGAACAATATGATGGAAACACTTGGCAGTGGATCCTTAGCTTAGTAATCTTTGTATTTGAATGCAGCACTAAATGGAAAACGACAGGAATTTTTTGCCACCAAAATTCAATCTTTCTCTCTAAATTTTCTGGAGCTATCCTAGCTCGAATAGGATCACAAATACACTTCGTATCAACTGGTCACATCACTCTTATGTTTTTCTAGACCTACATCTTCAATGTGGCTTCTGCCACTTGAAGTCAAATCCAACCCCCTACTCCTAAATTTAGACAATAATCTTATAAATTCTTATATCTTATAAAATTATTTAGAAACTTATAAGATATTTTTAGTTTAAACATAAGTTTTTAATGTATTTGGATAAATAAGATGTTAAAACTTATAAAATATATTCATATCTTATAAAATGTTATGGTGTTTGTAAAAATAAGCTCTTTTTATTGGTAAAATGATAAAAAAGGACATGATACCATTAAGATAAAGTAAATACTTCTTGACAGAGTAAATTACATTTTTCCTCGCCATATATTGTTAGAATGGTTGACCAGAAAGTCAATGTGGTTGGCTGTTCTGAGAACCATTCGTCAATCTTTGAATAAGTAATATTATGTTGTTGAATGTAGTAAGAATTCATCATTGGCAACGATAAGTTTGTTGTGCTTACTGCTTGCATTGAACGTCGTTTCGATATCACAACAAATGCCCACAGACCGGACGTATGAATCCAAGAAGTTGGACTGCGCATAGGATGGCGGTCCTGGAACCAACTTCTATAGATAGGTCTGAAACACTCCAAGTCGAGGACCTCGAGATTGGGCATCAAAGGTCCTATAGAGACTTGCACTAACGATTGCATTCATTACATGAGTACCGTGTTTCATAAGTGACAGACGTTGGACGTCTAATGCAATATTAGTGGGTTAGTTGACAAGGGTAATGTCGGCTGACTGAGGTGACTCGCGAGAATCGTCATATGGAAGCCACACGGACTTGATCGGTATGACTTGTATTCCGGGTTCCGATAGTACGGGATTAGTCCTCGAACTTGAGGAATTACGGGAGTCGCTCACATATGAAGGTTGTATCTTGGATCTGGCGAGAGGTGGTCGTGTTATATGACATGGCCATCATAAGCCTTATTCAGTGCAGTCCGAGTATGTGGAGAGGATGGTGGATTCCAAGATAGAATCTGTCCCCTGTCAAAGAATATGACAACGAGATCTCCTATGCGTTTTGAGATGGTTTAGACTCTCAAAGTCTATGGACGTAGCACGTGATTGAGTGGGAAAGGATTTCCTACATCAATCATAGAGTTAAACCCTATCTCGAGTATTAAGCATAGACGCCTAAGTCAAGGATGGGAACCGACTCCCAATTCCATGCCCTAAACTAAGGCCAGAACACAGGCAACAGTAGGACCATCCCCATATGTAACAGGCAACGGTAGGACCATACCTGTATGTAACTCGGAGCCTAAACGTTCACACCACATATTCACCTAGTCTCTAGTGCCATGGACCGTTGCTAGACGACCACCCATGGTGACGGACTACTTTTGTTATGAGATAACAAGAAGTAGGTCCAAGTCTAGCTGAAAGTGAACCTAAAGAGTCACACCCGCTACACCAGATGTGAAAAAAATTAATTTAGAATTAATTATGGGAGAAGGTTTAATTTAATAGGATTAAATTATACTTCTTGGAGATTCAAGCCTCGATGGATTAATTGGATTAATTGGGCTTGAGTTCATAAATTAGATTTATGGATTTAATAAAGTATGGGCTTCCCTTTTAATTAGATTAAAAGGGTGAATTAATTAGTGGGCTTTGTATATTAAATACGATTTAATATAAAGTCCATTGGACCTTGGGACTATTTAATTTAGAATTAAATAGGTCATACCATAAAGCCCATAAAAAATGGATGGACGAGATTTGATCTAGAGATTGATGAGAAGGGCCATGATTAATTTGACTTAATCAAAGCCTAGTTTGATTAGGATTTGACTAGGTCAAATCCTAGTCAAAGTGTGCCTCTTTAGAAGAGGTTGAGTAGGAATAGGAAAATATGTTTCCTATAAATACTCGCACACACACACACACACATGCACACACACACACACACACACCTACTAATCTCTACAAATGATTTCTCATCTCACAACTCTCTCTCACTCGTCCACTCTCTCACAATTCTCTCCAAGTTTACTTTTGTTCTTCTTGATTTTTTTCAAGGTAGAACATAAGAGGCGTCGATAGCATTAATCAATAGCATGTATCGATGTCTCTTCTCCCCTAAACGATTTCTTGCTAGCACGGGACTTCGTTGCTTTTCGGTGTAGCGTGTGGACGATTTAGAAGGTCTCTACTTTGAGATCTTAGTGCAAAACGGGGAACAATGCATGTAACCGAACGAAGATGACTACGAGAGGTAACGTCCTCTTTTACATTTCTTGTTCTAATTCTATGGCCTCTATGTTGTGTTTTCTTGAACATGAGATACATCAAACGCCCCGGGAGAATCAAGGGCACACCCCTTAATCCGTTTATGTATTAACGATGCATGCTTTAAATTCCATTTAATTTACGCTTGGCAATTTTATTATTCAACCCATCGCGCTTCCGCATTCGCGCTCCGAATTCTATGTGCTATATGTGTTTAAGCATGATCAACGTGTTTTAATTTATGTTTGAAGCATGTTTAGCGTATAACTTAATTAGCGTTTAATTTTGCATGAGATTTTGGATCTTGAATTTCTTGAATATGTATATACATGTTCTTAGGTTGGATTATCTTGTGGTTTAGAAAATTGCATGAAAAAGTCGAAAAGAGTGAAAAAATGGCGTACCGGCAGCAGCAGCATGCTGGCTGCGCGCGGCAGGCGCTGCCGCCTGCGCTGGGTGCGCCTGGCCGGGCCGGTAGTGACGTTTTTTATTTTCTCCCGTTTTTGGCTCGTTTTTCAAAACTGTTTTTCCTGAATTATTTTTATGATATTTTTTGCATTTTTCTGAATTCGTTGACTTGGGATATTTATTTTTTGAGATTTGGAATTTTCTAAAATAAATATTGCTTTGTTGATGAGGAAAGAGTTTCCTAGTAAGATTAAATTCTTGCAATGATTGCACCAACGATCAAAATTCAAGTGTAAAATTTCGCATTAATTTCTACGTTTTATAATGTTGGACATCATTGTCATTTTTATAGCATGAGTATGTGTAGATCTTGACATCTATTAATATTGCACAAATGTTTGATTTTAGGATTCTTGAATATGTGGCTATATTCTTGAATCAATGAGTTTTGTCTTTTAGAAAATTAATTGCAAGAAAACATTAAAACATGAAAAATGATGGCGGCCGGCAAGGAGGCTGCGGAGCAAGCAGCAGGCGCGCGCGCGGGCGAGGGCCTGTGCACTGCGCCTGCGTGGGCGCACTGCTGTGTAGCGGCCGCACGAGGAGTGCGCACGCGCGCGGGCTTGGGCGGTGGTGCTGGTCTGTTTTTCTAGTTTTTGTCGTTTTTCGTGCGTTTGCAGAAATCTAAATTTTCTGTATTATTCTGGGAATTTTTCTAAACTAATTAACTTGAGCCATTGTAATTTTGGTTGAGATTGGTTATTTCCTAGAATTAAAATTGCCTTGTTAATTATGGAAAAGGATTTTTCAACAAAAATCATTGTGCATAGGTTGCACCATTATTCAATTTTTGGTGTGTATATTTTGCATGTAATTTCTACACTTATTTTATGGTATTGGATATCATATATGTTTGAATAGCATGTTTTACGTGAGATGTATATATGTGCTATTTGTGTTAATTGGATTAACAAAGGATGATCACAAAGCCCCTAGACCGCGTGCATGATTTATTTAAATTTATTTGTTGGGTTATGGCTTGCGTGCCTCTTTGCATCTTCTTAACTCTCTCGTTTTTGCCTTGGAATATAAGGCTTTCTTTCTCCCTCCTAGTGTACTCCCCTGAACTGCTGATTGGGGTTTCTTTTTTATGATGTAATGAGAGTAGAATTAGTGGTGAGATTTTATTTTTTTTGTAAATAAAAGCTGCAAGAGAAGACAAACCTAAGACGTTGGAGGCCCATAGGGGATGCTATCGGTTAGCCCACGGAGGATCCATGGAGAAGAGGCCCGGTGTAGGCCCACGATGGAGAGCCCAAGAAGATGAAGTGGAATTACAAGGCCCATTGCATGTAATGGGTTATTAAAATCTTGTAATAGCATAGGGCCTACCCTTAGAAGAATGACTAGAAACTTGTTAGGCCTATAATCATGATCATGTTAGGACAGTTTATAGGAATTACGTAACCTAGCATGATCAAAAGTATGTCTCTTTGGTGGACAAAGATTTTATTTGATACATATTTGATGAACAAAATTATTGAATATTGATTTATGTTTGCTAGTGTTTAAACGTAAATTCCTAGAACACCATCCCATAAAAGGTTTATGAATACTCAAAATTCAAATGATCTAAATGGATTAATCAAGACCAACTTACAGATTTGGCATCCACAACAGCTAGGCCGTTTTATCTTATTAAGGATAAGTAATTTGGAAAGTTCAATGAATCTAGAAATAGATTATTCGAATTGACTAAATTTACAAGTCTTTTCTGAAGAAGGAAAAGTCCGAAAGCTCTTTGTTGGACAAAGTTAGCTTGCAAAATAGTTTATTGGATAGGATCCAACAAGACAACTGTAGGTTACTGAATACACAAGACCATAAGGGGGTTCAGAAGTCTAAAGGTCCTATAGGAGGTTTGGGAATTAGACTTGAGGTGGTGAACCATAAATGGTTGCAAAATTAAACTTGTTTCGATAGGATCGAAAAGGCCGTGTGTTTAGTGGGAGCTCTTGAGAATCCAGTTGAGAATAGAATTCTCAATGAAACGTTTCGTGTAAAGGCCAAGTATGACGGTCTCTGGTAAAGGGAGCGATTGGGCCTCGTTGGATGAAGTTTCACCAAATTACCGTAGCCCTAGTAGTCGAAGACTCAAAAATTTCCAATGTAAGGAACGTGGCATTTTGCTAGGAGTCACGCACATGGTGCCATGGTTTGGTAAGCATATGTCCCGATAAAGTCCTTGAGCATGTAGGATGATCCTACATATGTCAACAGACTAGTGGGAGACAAATTAGACTTAGTGTTTGATTTGTACAGGTTTACGGTAGAATAATGCTAACGTTGCTTATAATTGCATTTCTTACTTAAACTGATCATATTCCAGTTCCCTTAAGAAGAAAGCCGAATATCGTAGAGGTACGAGTGATCGGGATAAGTTTGGTCAAATTTGGACAATGATCCAAACGACCTGTGAATGTGATGTTGGATATCGTAGGCGGATTTATGGAGAGGATCCATAGAATTCACTAAGAAATTCAGATAAGGTTTGAAACACCGCATAACTGGAATAATCGTTTTGACGAGCTCATACGGAGTATGACTCAGTCTCAAACGACATAGGTGATTAGTGGGAGTAGAAATGGAGTTTCAAGTGTTTAAGTGTATAAAGTGTTGTTCATCATGGATGAATTCAAGACGTTAGGAATCACTAAAACACAACCGTAGCTCACGAAAATTCTCCATGACATTTTAGGGTTCCCACATACATATCGTGAATTGATAGAGAGAGTTCAGATATGTAGAGGATAAGTTGTTCAAAACTTAGTCACGGTAGACTAATGAGAAGACTTGGATGTTGACTATCCCATACGTCTTAACCCTAGATGAACATGAGAAATGTTTACTCGGTGCATAAGATCCGATATTGAGTGTGCTTTTTTCATAACTCAATAGAAATTGGTAATGCACTGAGGGGTTGAAGACAACATTCAAGAACAATCCTTAGTACCTGAATAAGGACTAAAAGATGTGTTCTCGATGCACCATCTGTGGAGAGTTGTTTTTGAAGGCTAAAGCAATACTAGCTTCCAAAGCATGGTGAAAAATGGTTAGTCTCAAGGGTATGTACAGTCAGGCTCAATGACGATTGCATTAGATAGTGGTTATGGATGAAAACCGCGTCCATAGGATGGGCGTGGTGCCTTGCAAGGCCAAGCCGATGGTCGCCTTGATGGTGGACGACTAGGCTATAGCAAAAGTTTTGGCACGAGATCTCACCACAAGAACCACGAAAAATTCTTAGACAACCACCATCTCCGGGCGGAGATGGTGGATAGAGGTAACACGGTTAGACCGTATTGCTTCGGCAAGGAAATATAGCAGACTCATGAGACCTTTGTTGGTATCATAGATCACTCATGCTCTGAGGATTCTGAACAAAGTGGGTAATTGACTTAATGGTCAAGTGGGAGATTGTTAGAGTGGGTGACCAGAAACTTAACGTGGTTGACTATTCTGAGAACCATTCGTCAATATTTGAACAAGTAATATAATGTTGATGAATGCAGTAAGGATTTATCATTGGCAACGATAAGTTTGTTGTGCCTACTGCTTGCATTGAACGTCGTTTCGATATCACAACAAATGCCCACAGACCGGACGTATGAATCCAAGAAGTTGGACCGCGCATCAAAGGTCCTATAGAGACTTGCATTAAGGATTTCATTCATTAGAACCGTGTTTCATCAGTGATAGACATTGGACGTCTATGCAATATTAGTGGGTTAGTCGATAAGGGTAGTGTCGGATGACTGAGGTGACTCGGGGGAATCGTCATATGGAAGCCACGCGGGCTTGGTCGGTATAACTTGTATTCCTGGTTCCGATAGTACGGGATTAGTCCTCAGACTTGAGGAATCACGACAGGCGCTCACATAAGAAGGTTGTATCTTGGATCTCACGAGAGGTGGTCGTGTCATATGACATGGCCATCATAAGCCTTGTTCAGTGTAGTCGGAGTATGTGGAGAAGACGGTGGATTCCAAGATAGGATTTGTCCCCTGTCAAAGAATATGACAGAGAGATCTCCTATGCGCTCTGAGATGGTTTAGACTCTCAAAGTCTATGACTATAGCACTTGATTAAGTAGGAAAGGATTTCCTATCTCAATCATAGAGTTAAACCATATCTCGAGTATTAAGCATAGACGCCTAAGTCAAGGATGGGAACCGACGCCCAATTCCATGCCCTAGATTAAGGCCGGGAGACAGGCGACAGTAGGATTGTACCCGTATATAACAGACGACGGTAGGACCGTACCTGTATGTAACTCGAAGCCTAAACGTTCACACCATATATTCACCTAGTCTCTAATGCCATGGACCGTTGCTAGACGGCCACCCATGGTGACAGATTACTTCGGTTATGAGATAACAAGAAGTAGGTCCAAGTCTAGCTGAAGGTGAACCTAAAGAGTCACACCCGCTACACCAGATGTGAAAGAAATTAATTTGGAATTAATTCTGGGAGAAGTTTAATTTAATAGGATTAAATTATACTTCTTGGAGATTCAAGCCTCGATGAATTAATTAGATTAATCGGCCTTGAGTTCATAAATTGGATTTATAGATTTAATAAAGTATGGGCTTCCCTTTTAATTAGATTAAAAGGGTGAATTAATTAGTGGGCTTGGTATATTAAATAGTATTTAATATAAAGTCCATTGGAACTTGGGACTATTTAATTTATAATTAAATAGGCCCATTCCATAAAGCCCATCAGAAATGGCTGGACGAGATTTGATCTAGAGATTGATGAGATGAAGGGTCATGATTAATTTGACTTAATCAAAGCCTAGTATGACTAGGATTTGACTAGGTCAAAATCCTAGTCAAAGTGTGCCTCTTTAGAAGAGGTTGAGTAGGAATAGAAAAATATATTTCCTAAAAATACTCAAAAACACACACACACACACACACACACCTACTAATCTCTACACATGATTTCTCATCTCACAACTCTCTCCCACTCGTCCACTCTCTCACAATTCTCTCCAAGTTATTTTTGTTCTTGATTTATTCAAGGTAGAACATAAGAGATTTCGATAGCGTTAATCAATAGCGTGTATCGACGTCTCTTCTCCCCTAAATGATTGCTTGCTAGCACGGGACTTCGTTGCTTTCCATTGTAGTATGTGGATGATTTAGAGGGTCTCTACTTTGAGATCTTGGTGCAATACGGGGAACAATGCGTGTAGCTGAACGAAGATGACTACGAGAGGTAACGTCTTCTTTTACGTTTCTTGTTCTAAATTCCATGGCGTCCATGTTGTGTTTTCTTGAACATGAGATACACCGAACGCCCGGGAGAATCAAGGGCACACCCCTTGATCCGTTTATGTATGAACGATGCATGCTTTAAATTTCATTTAATTTACGCTTTGCAATTTTATTATGCAACCCATTGCGCTTTCGCATTTCGCTCGCTTTCATATATATCCACTTAATTGCTTTTGCTCTTTAATGTTTTATGTTATCGATCCAACCATTAAAAAAAGGTGTTAAAATTAAATGAGTTGGAGAACACGACCATGTAACATATGGGAAAGGCCAAAACTATACGACCTAGCCATGTTGCGCAACTAGGGGTAGAATCACTTCAAGAAAAAAAAAAAAAAGCGGCATTGTTTTGCAACAAAAAGATTTCCATTGCTATAGGTAACAATATTTTTTTTTCAACAAAACTGCAATATTTTTTGCAACGAAATAATTTGCTACAATCCACTGCAAAATTATTTTTCATTTACAACAGAAATTATTGCAAATTGTAATGCACTTTTTGCAACGACAATACGTGGCAATTTCGCTATAAATGTTTTGCTACAATCCATTGCAAAATAATTTTTTTTATAACAACATTTGCAAACATAAGTCATTGCAAAAAATTTGTTTCATAATTTTGAAACTTATATTAAATAATAAAATTATATTTGATTTGATTCTAATAATTTATAAAATTCAAATACGACAAAACATTTAAGCAAATTACGTATAATAAAGATTATTCAGTACAACCCACAAAATGAAAATGTTAAATTTTAAAGTATGCTTATATTTTCATAATTTTCTGGAGGTGGTTGGTTGGATCGAGATAGGAATTATTATCACTTGACCTATCTTATGATGCACTTGTATCTTCTTCTAGCGCAATCCCAAATTTATCTGCCATTAACCTCATTAGCTTTTTCATCTTTTTGTTTGTGGGCTTCATTTCTCAACATATGGCCTTGTTTTAACAAAGCAATTAATGTACCAACTCTAATCCATTGTGTTTTGACACTGGACTGAGAGTGGTAGTGTCAGTCGAGATAGAACAAGTGGATGACCTTGCCTTCGAGCCCATCCCCCAAACTCGACCTTACTTTGCTCCTCTAATTGCGTCCAGTCATGGTTGATCATTAACCGATGTGCTTAAAGATGACTTGGGTAGACCTTGAGAAGCAATGTTTCGATCATCACTCTGATTTTGAAAATTTTCCTATACATTAGAATAATCTAATTAGCAAACAATTTGAAGAGAATTTGAATTATTTACTTTGAATTCATTTTTTAAATAATATAAATTTACAACTGCATCTTCAGCTCTCGAACTAGCCCAATTGCCTATTTTTATTTTCCAACACTTTACCAACTGCTCAATAAGTGAAGGTGGATGCGCAGCTATTCCACCTCATATTTCTTTTAAGAATAAATATTAATTTTTAGTAATAAAATCAATTATTATCTATAAACTAAAAATAATGTTATTAATATGTTACCAACTTCCGTTTGGGTTTTGGAAAAGAAGCAGAATTACCTCATAGATAGTAGATGTAGATGCAATATTTGTTTGGCGGTTTGCTTTATTAACTAGTGAGATGGCCTGACATTTTTCATTAGCCCACCCTCTCTGCGCCTAGCTCAAACTTCTGCGGACGTCCAACAAGCTCTGTAGTTGTACTTCCCACATTGCACCATCACCTGAAAGCCTAGGATAGGCGTGTGGATTGTCCCGGGAGGAGCGCGAATGCGGAAGCGCGGTATAATATTAAAATTGCAAAAATTGAAAAAACATGCTATAAACGAGAATTAAACGTAAACATTCAAGGGGTGTTCTCTTGAACCTCCCAGGCATTCGGTGTATCTCATGAACAAAACAAAGAACGAAAAATCATGGAGGCCGTAGGGTTGTAAAGAACGAAACAACAAAACGAAGAACCTACCCAGTTGTCATTTTGTCTTCGAGCCGCTACTTGCGTTGTTCCCCGTTTTGCTCCAAGATCTCATATTGAGACCCTCTAAATCGTACACGCAATCCGCCCACGTATCTTGATCCTTGTGCTAGTGAAAAATCAAGTGTATGTTATTTGGAGAGGACGGATTGACCAAGCGTTATGAATTAACGTGATCAACCCTCTTTAGGTTCAATTGTATGAAACAAAGGAACCAAAATATTTTCTTGGGAAGAGGGGAGAGTGGCCGAGAGAGGGAGAGATGATAGTGTGCATGTGTGTGTAAATCCCTCCCTTCTGTTCAGTTACTGTGGCCACAGATTCAGGGACAAGACTAAGAGCATAGTGAGACGCTACTGTTAGCACCGTGACAAGAGACAAATCCTTTCTTGAATCTACTGTCACACTGCACATCATGACTGCACTAGATATGGTTTATGACTACTCAGTAACTAAGACTTGGTAATCTCTCACCATACCTAAGATACAGACACGGTGTACAGGTAAACTCAGCAGTTCCTTAAGTCCAAGGATTAACCTGTGCCATTGGAACTGGGAACTCAAGTCATACCTATCTGACCTTACTCAAGGTCCTCCGTAAGACGGTTCCCGTGAGTCACCTGAAAGAAATCGTGGATCGTCCCGGGAAATTGCGCGAATGCGGAAGCGCGATATAAAATAAAATACAAAAATTAAAGCATGCTTTAATGAATTAAAGAACACGCTCAAGGGGTGTACCCTTGAGATTCCCGAGTGTTCGGTGTATCTCATGATTAAAGAACATATAAAAGATCATGGAGGCCATAGGGTAGAAAATAAAAAGAGGCAAAAACGTAAACCGAGACCTACCCGTTGTCGTTTTTGTCTTCAACGGCTACACGCGTTGTTCCCCGTTTTGCACCAAGATCTCGTTCTTGAGACCCTCCAAATCGTGACACACGATCCACCCAGGTATCTTGTACGTCGTGCTAGCAACGAACAAGTGTATATTTTGGAGTGGATGAATCAACGACACGTTATCAATTAACGATATTGATTCATCTAAGTTCTAATGTTCCAAGAACAAGAGAACTAGAAAATAATTTCTTGGAGAGAGTGGAGAGAGAGAGGGCGGACGAGAGAGATGGGAGAGGGGGCCGAAAATTGTGTGTTGTGTGTGTGTGTTGGAATTTCATCATCCTTCAATTGTTGGATGCTAGAGGTTTATATAGAGGAGGAGTTTAATCCTCTTTAAACTCCAACTCTAGGAACTCTAATTTGACTAGGATTTTGACCTAGTCAAAGTCCTAGTCAAACTAGTGTTTGACCTAGTCAAATCAATCCTAGCCTTCCATCTCCCCTTTCCATCTCAACCGTTGATTTTAATTTAATGTTAAATCCCATTAAATATTCCAAAAGGCCAAATAAATATAATAAATAAATATTAATATTTATTCTAGGCCCATTAAATCAATTATCTTAATAAATCCAATTTATTAATTTAATTCCCTTTATCAAATAGAATGATTAATTTCTCCAAGAAAATATAGGACCCGATTAAATCTAATTTAATCATTCCTTTACTTCAATATTTAATTCCAAATTAAATACTTAAGTGTGTGTGGATAGTGTGTGACTCTTTAGGTTCACCTTTCAGCTAGACTTGGTCGGATTCCTAGAATCCGCCCGTTACCATGGGTGGCCATCTAGCAACGGTCCATGGCACTAGAGACTAGGTGAAATAATCGGGGATGAACATTTAGGCCCTAACAGTACACTTGTCCTTCTGTCTTTGGTCTCATCACTTAGAGTCTAGGGCACGGAAATGCAGGTACCCATTTTAGACCTAAGTGTCGGTCTGTCCTTACTAAACGCCGCAAGGGAAACCTTCCCTTCTGTTCAGTTACTGTGGCCACAGATTTTAGGGACAAGACACAGAGCATACATGAGACTCAACTGTCAATACCTCTTGACAGGAGACAGATCCTTTCTTAGAAACTACTGTCACTCTGTACACCCGAGCTGCACTAGACATGGCTTATGACTACTCAAGAGTATTTTGACAATCTCTCACCATATCTAAGATACAGACCTGATGCACAGGTAAACTCAGTAGTTCCTCAAGTCAAAGGACTTGACCTGTACCGTTGGAACCGGGAATACGTCATACCTTGCAGACCATACTCAAGGTCCTCCGTAAGACGGTTCCCGCGAGCCACCTCAGTCAGCTGCTTCCTAGCATGCTGACCCACTAACACTGCTTAGAGGACCTTCGTCACCCGTCGATGAAATACGACAGCAGATGCTTAGTCCAAGTCTCAAAGGGAATCTCGGTATCCATTTTCGGAATTCCTTGACTTGGAGATTTCCGGACTGATTCGGTAAGACTGATTTCATGGACCTACCTCCAAGCGTAGTCCCAGTCTCCGAAATTGATTCTCAGTCCGTGGGCTTTGTTTGCGTAGTGAACATATATGTAAAAGCAGATATAAGTGAACGTAAACAAAGTATTGCCATATGAACTTTTCACTTCTTTATTCATATATGTTTTATCAAACACCTGAAATTGTCTAGACATAGGTTACATATTCCTGCCAAAATTGGCTTACATGGTCACCTATTCTAACATCACCTCAGTCAGCTGCTCCCTAGCCAGCTGACCCACTAACACTGCATAAACGACCCTCGTCACCCGTCGATGAAGCACGATAGCAGATGCTTAGTGCAAGCCTCAAGTGGATTCTCGATACCCATTTCTCAAGATTCCTTGACTTGGAGATTTTCAGAACTGATTTCATGAACATACCTCCAAGCGCTGTTCTAGTTCCCAAAATGTGATCTCAGTCTGTGGGCTTTGTTTGTGCAGTGAACAATTATAAAGCAGTAAAGTGAACACAAACAAAGTATAAGCCAGATGAACATCACTTTCTCATTCATCAAAGTTTATTAGAACTTCTGAAACTGTTCAAATATAGGTTACATTTTGCCTAATAAAATTAGCTTCATGGTCACCTACTCTAACAATCTCCCACTTGACCTTAAAGCCAATCGTCCATATGTCTAATCCCTATCTTCTCAAGATGTTGCGTATGAGCGTTTTGCGATATAGGCTTTGTCAGCGGATCTGTTGTGTTGTCTGCTGAGCTGAATCGGTCCATGCGGACGTCACCTCTTCCCATCATTTCCC
The DNA here is from genome assembly GCA_034509735.1 of Sesamum alatum. NCBI lineage: Eukaryota > Viridiplantae > Streptophyta > Magnoliopsida > Lamiales > Pedaliaceae > Sesamum > Sesamum alatum. Next base: position 36,394,687 of record JACGWO010000001.1, on the reverse strand, counting down.
CCAGAAGGTGGTAGCGTCTAAGAATGTGCTTGGATCGATGATGGGATCTCGGTTCCTTTGCTTGTGCTATGGCTCCGTTGTTATTGCAGAAGATAACTACGGGCTCCGCAATGCTAGGCACCACACCCAATTCTTGGATGTAGTTTCTCATCCAAACCGCTTCTTTGGCAGCTTCTGAAGCTGCTATGTATTCGACCTCAGTAGTGGAATCAGCTGTGGTTGCTTGCTTGGAACATTTCCATGCTACCACACCTCCATTAAGCCTGAATACATAACCTGACTGAGACTTGGCATCATCGTCATCCGCCTGGAAGCTAGCATTGTTAAAGCCTTCCAGGATCAGCTCTCCATTGCCATAGACCAAGAACATTTCCTTAGTCCTCCTCAGGTACTTACGGATGCTCTTGACTTCATTCCAATGTGCCTCTCCTGCACAAGACTAATATCTGTTCGTTACACTTAAGGCGTAAGCGATGTAAGGTCTCGTGCAGTGGATAACATATTGGATGCTTCCTACGGCAGAAGCATAGGGGATGCCTTTCATCCTTTCAAGTTCCTCATCAGTCTTAGGGACTGTTTCTTGGATGACTTGATCCTATGCCTCATGGGAAGGAAACCTCGTTTGGAGTTGTCCATGCGAAATCTTTTCAGGATTTTCTCCATATATGAGTTTTAGGTCAATCCCAATATTCTTCTAGATCTGTCCCTGACGATCTGGATGCCAAGAATGTAGGAGTCTTCACCCAAATGCTTCATGGAAAATTGAGTGGATAACCATACTTTTGTGTTAGCCAACATTCTAACGTCATTACTGAAGAACATAGCAGATCCACTTGCTAAGCCCATGTCGCAAGTTGCCCACACTCACCATCTGAATAAGAGGTTTGAGGTCAATGGGTGATTGGCTTTAGGTCAAGTGGGAGATTGTTGGAATAGGTGACCAGAAAAGCCAATAGGTTTGGCAATTTGTAACCTATCCGACAACTTGATATGAATGTAATATTATTATGTGATGAATAAGATGAGTATTCGTCACCAATGGTACCTTCTTTGTTGCGATATAAGTCAAACACCGTTTTAACAAATGTAAGATGAGCGCAACAAAGAAGGTACCATTGGTGACGAATACTCATCTTATTCATCACATAATAATATTACATTCACATCAAGTTGTCGGATAGGTTACAAATTGCCAAACCTATTGGCTTTCTGGTCACCTATTCCAACAATCTCCCACTTGACCTAAAGCCAATCACCCATTGACCTCAAACCTCTTATTCAGATGGTGAGTGTGGGCAACTTGCGACATGGGCTTAGCAAGTGGATCTGCTATGTTTTCTGCGGAGCTGACTCGGTCCAACTAAACGTCACTCCTGTTATCCATCTCTCTAAGTAGATGGTAGCGTCTAAGAATAGGCTTGGATCGTGATGAGATCTCGGTTCCTTTGCTAGCGCAGGCGCCCCGTTGTTATCATAAAAGATAATTATAGGCTTAGCAATGCTAGGTATTACATCCAACCCTTGGATGTAGCTCATCAACCAAACCACTCCTTAGCAGCTTCCAAAGCCGCTATGTATTCAAAACTCTATGGTGGAGTCCGCCGTGGTAGCCTACTTGGAACCCTTCCAAGTAACCACGCCACCATTTAGTCTAAATACAAAAACCAAATTGAGACTTGGCATCTTTGTCATCCGACTGGAAGCTAGTGTCGCTATTAGCCTTCCAGTATCAACTCTCCACCACCGTAGATCAAGAACATGTCCTTAGTCCTTTTTCAGGTACTTCAGGATAGTCTTGACTGCATTCTAGTGTGCCTTCCCGGCACACGACTGATATCGACTAGTTACGCTCAAAGCGAAAGCCACATCAAGTCTAGTGCACTGAACAACATACTGTATGCTGCCTACGGCTGAAGCATAGGGATGTCCTACATCCGTTTAAGTTCCTCATCAGTCTTAGGAGGCTGCTTCTTGGATAACTTAATTCATGCCTCATATACGAGGACTGGGCCATTCCTAACATCCTTCTAGATCTATCCCTGTAGATCTTGATGCCAAGGATGTAGTATGCCTCGCCCATATCCTTCATAGAGAATTGCGTTGACAACCAAGCTTTAGTGGTACCTAACATCTTAGCATCATTCCCAATGAGCAAGATGTCATCCACGTAAAGCACCAGAAACGCAACTGAGCTCCCATTGATCTTCTTGTATACACAAGGATCGGACTCGTTCTTGATGAAATCATATCCCCGTATGACTTCATCAAAATGTATGTTCCAGCTTCGGGTTTAACCCCTTTTGGTGGATCTGCTAGGGTCCAAACCTTGTTTGTACCCATCGAGTCCATCTCGGATTTCATGGCCTCAAGCCACTTGTCCGAATCGATGTCCGACATCGCTTCTCCATACGTCTTTGGATCATTATCCAACTGACCGGTCAGGCCCAGAAATCCATACCTATCAGGTGCATGGGATACTCTGGCCGACCTACGGAGGATTGGAACAATATCAGTGGGAACCACTGGCTCAGATGTCACTGCCCGCCTCATGGGATACCTCACTTGATTCCTCAAGGAGTACCTCATCGCGTCGACTATCCGATGGAAAACCTTTTTCCAAGAAAACTGCGTTTCGCGAGACAAAAACCTTTTGCTCGGAGGGATCATAGAAATAATACCCCGCAGTTTCTTTCGGATAGCCGATGAACCTGCATGAACTAGACCTCGAGTCCAGTTTATCTCCCACTAATCTCTTGACATATGCGGGGCAACCCCACACTTTCAAGTATTTGTAGGAGGCAGGCTTGCCATGCCAAATCTCATATGGCGTCTGGGATACCTTTTTAGATGGCGCCAAGTTCAAAACTTTGGCCGCCGTCTCAAGAGCGTATCCCCAGAAGGAAAGGGGTAGTTCGGTAAAAACTCATCATTGATCGGACCATGTCCAACAAGGTCCGATTCCTCCTTTCAGACACACCATTAAGCTGCGGTGTTCCAGGAGGGGTCCACTGAGAGAGAATCCCATTCTCTTTTACATAATCAGTAAACTCACCATTCAAATACTCTCCACCTCGGTCCGACCGAAGGGCTTTGATCTTTCGACCGATTTGGTTCTCTACTTCAAGTCTGTATTCTTTAAACCTTCCAAAGGCTTCAGTCTTGTACCTCATCAGGTAAACATAACCATACCGTGAGTTATCATCGATAAAGGTTATGAAGTACGAGTACCCTCCTCTAGCCTGAGTATTTAGTGGACCACAGACATCTGTATGGATCAAATCCAACAGACCACTGGCTAGCGTACTTTGTCCAACAAAGGGTTTCTTGGTCATCTTTCCCTTTAGACAGGATTCGCAGGTCGGTAGGTTGTCCAAATCGTCTATTTCTAGACTCTTTGAGTCCACCAACCTTCTTATCCTATCTTTAGAGATATGACCTAACCTCGCATGCCATATCTGTGCGTTATTATGATCATCACGTTTTCGTTTGTGTTCTGCAATCATAATCTAATTAGACTGTTGAAGTATGTACAGACCATTGACCAATGTACCAAGCAAATGAGAAATACCATCTTTGATAATGAAAAAAACTGTTTTTTATTGATGGTAAATTCATATCCCTCCTTATCAAGGACCGGGATTGAAACAATGTTTTTTGATCATGCTAGGTACATAGAAACAGTCGTTCAGTACAATCCTAACATGACTACTAATGGCTAACTCTAGTGATCCTACGGCCTCTGCAGCAACGGCCTTGCCATCGCCTAGCCTCAGGATCATCTCATCCTTGGTTAGCCTTCTGCTTCTTTGCAGTGCCTGCAAATCATTGCAGATGTGAGCACCACACCCGGTATCCAATACCCATGAAGCAGAATTAGTAATCATATTAACTTCAACCACAAACACACCTGGGTTGGAGAGGAGTTGTGGGCACTCCCTCTTCCAATGCCCTTCCCTTGGCAATGCATGCAGACATCATTTGCCTTGGACCGCTGAGAACCACAGGCCTTCCCTTTCCCTTTGCTCGGTCCAATCGGAGCAACAGGGACGCCCGGAGCGCGAGCAGGGGCCGCAACCGTCTTTCCTTTTGCCCTTCTTCCTCTTCCAGCGTCCGGCCCTCTTGCCATTCGCCTTGGAGGTCGAAGCCTCTCCTATCAATACCGCCGGCGCCGACTTGTGGGTCGTTGCCTCGTATTGGACCATCATGTTGATCAACTCATGAATAGACTTCTCAAGTCCGTTCATGTTGTAGTTTACAACAAACGGGTCATAGGATGGAGGAAGCGACTGGAGGATTACGTCAATGTACGTGTCATTGTTAAGCCCAGCTTTAAGGTCCTCGAGTTTCTCCACTAGGGAGAGCATCTTGACCCCATGACTCTGTACAGACGCTCCTTCAGCGAGCTTGGTTCCAAAGAATGCTTTTGTGGCGGCATATCTAATATGCCTATCCGGAACCGCATAAACCTCGTTCATGCGGAGCATTATGGCGGAGACGTTGTCCAGCCTCTCATACTGCTTCTGGATGTCGTTAGACATCGAAGCCAGTATGATACTGCGTACTTTCCGGTTGTCCTCATGCTATTTCTCGAACGTCAAACGTTCTTCAGGCGTGGACCCCTCCGGCAAGTTGCTCGGTGGCGGCTCGTCCAAGACGTAGCCTTGGTTCTCGAAACCGAGGACAATCCTCAGGTTTCTCAGCCAGTCCGAGTAGTTCGTTCCGTTGAATTTGTTAGTCTCAAGAATCATGGTTAACGGGTTCTTAGATATATCTTCATTAATGAAAATGTAAAGCAGAATTTAGCAGATTATGATAATATTATTGTTCAAGTTGAAGACTTGGTCTTTTAGTCTTTAACCCTCCCACTATTTATACGAAAGTCCGCCACTCTCAAGCGGAGTTTCGGGAAACCATTTCCTAGTGGGCTTGGGATCCACAAGCGTAATCTCCATGCCCCGCTTTTACGATTCACATGAAGAAGACCTTGTGGGAGATATCCAATATCATTCTCATCCAATGAGATTCCCAAGATATTTTGCCTCACCTATTCACATGGTCCCGATGACTCCAAGCGAACCATGTTACTCAGTGTTGGGCCCGACCCATCAACCAAATCATGCCTCAAACTGTCGCCCCACGACTCGTGAGACAGGGAAACAGCGAGCGCAGTCTTTTGTTCACAACAATAGTGCAGCTTTCCTCTAGTCCAAGTGTGCCACGACTCGTGAGACCACACTTGGGTAGTGGTAGCTTCCTCACCACATTGCTGTGGATGGAAGGCTCGGACAGACCAAAATACCATTTTGATCCAAGTCCATTCTGGGCCTAATATTTAATTTGGTCCAACCAAATGAGAGTTTGTGTGTGACCGAGACCTCATCACATTATTGTGTTTTAGCATGCATAAATATCCAATATTTAAAGCGATAAATAAAAAACGCCGCATGCATAAAACATAGCATACCCCTGTTAGGACGATCACAAGCCCAACCTATGCGACCCACTGAGCCTGCAGTGAGTCTATGGTCTGTCTAGGGTGGTCCTAAATTATTACAATAATAATAAAACCCATTGTCATTCCAATGGGCCTTGAAGTGCTTCTTGTTTCATGCCTTGATGCTCCTCCTTGGGGTCTCCGACTCCAATTGCTTGTTAAAATTGAAACCTCACCAATCCTATATACTCTCATTACAACTGAAAGTAATACATCGGTAATAAAGATAACAAGCCTTAAGATCATGAGTCTGAAAATACGGGAGATGATAGTCCCCAAAGCAAGAGGCACGCAGGCCCCACCCAACAGAAAATAAATAAACATTCATTCATCCATACACAAGGTCTAGGGCTTTGTGATCATCTCATGTTGATTCCATCAACTCACATATAACATAATTATTCCAAATAATCATGCAATAAAACCAATGGATATTCCAAATATCCAAGTGATGTCCAACATCACAAAAGCATAAACATATAAATAATATGCAAAATTTAAATTTTAAATTTAATGGACATTTTACACAATGCATCCAATGCATGTATTAATCCCAAATTAATTAAGCAAAATTAATCCAAGGAATAATCCAATTATTCCAAAATCAAAAATCCAAAATTAATATATTTTCAGAATATTATGCAGAAAATACAGAAAATCGAATTTTCCGGAAAAAGTCGAAAAAAAAAACGGCCCAGCCGTTGTGCTGGCCGGCCGCCCGCGCGCACAGGGCAGCGCGCGCGCGCGCTGTGCCGCGCGCTGGCCCTCGGCCAGCAGCGGCCGGCTGCGCACAGCGCGCGCGCGCGTAGGCGCCCGCCTGCGCGCGGCCACTGCCGGCCCGACCAAAATATATATATATTTTTTTAAACTGTTTCAGCACAATAAAATTAATATTATTCTGAAAATAAGCATGCAATTTTAGATCCAATCTAACAAAATTAAGCATGCCAAAAGTCCATTAAATCCAAACAATTGAATCATCATATTATTCATATATTTATGTAATCTAACATGCCAATAAAGCCATTTAAAAGCAAGTAGATCATGCCAAACACATAGATCTATGCCCCTTACATCGAACCGGGCTCTGATACCACTTGAAGGACAAGCGGATCCGCCCGGGAGCGCGAGCGGAAGCGAGAAAGGCGAGAAAAGTGCGTAAATTTTAAATCAAATTCAAAATACGCGAATCCCAAGGGGTGTACCCTTGGGTGCTCAACCGGGCGTTCGATGTAGGATGTGTAAATATTAAAACATATATTTAAACACATAGGGCATAGATATACAAATGAAATCAATCAAAGCGTAAATAAACCGTTACCTTTGATTGTTTAGCGTATGCTCCCGGCTACTAGCGTTGTTCCTTCTCCGGAATGCTCACGAAATCCAAACGTATGGATTCTCCAAAGGTGATCCACACCACACCGGAAGAAACACACGTTCTTCTTGCTAGAAAAGAACGGGTTTAGGAAGGAATCGGTTTAAGAGAAGAACACTATGAATTAGTGTTCTCTTAAACTTACTTTGTTCTTCTTCTTGATTCAAAATCAAGTGAAGAACACAAGTGTAAGAGAGGGAGGGAGCACGAAATTTTGAGAGAGAGGAGAGGATTTTTGTCTTCTCTTTTTCCTAGAAAAAGATGAATAATCAATCACTTATGCTAGGTGTTGTATATGCTAATATATATACATAATTAATGTGATTATTGGAATGTGTCTAGGTTCATCCAAGGATGTCTAGATTCATTCCAATCAATCACCATCAATTCTTCAATCAAGCCTACCAAAATTTATGGTATGATCAAATCATACCAAAAGGGAAGAGCTTGATTGGAGTTGATTTGTCTCTTTCCAAAAGAGACAAGTCAACATACCACCTAGCATGCAACATGGCTGATTTTGCTTCCTCCAATGGAGCATGTCGGTTATGTTTAATTAAGGGAAGAAGTCCAACTTCTTCCTATTCCAAATTAGGAATTATTTCTCCTCTCGGGTATAATTTAACGGACCGGGTTTTATCGTAATCCAATTACGACGAACCCAATATTAAATCCAATTTAATGTCCACTTAAATTATTCCCGTTGATCTTTTAATCCAATTAAAAGATCCAACGTCTCAACATCTCAACTTTCCATATTTAATCGAAAATCCAATTTACCGATTAAATGAAAGCCCGATATAATATCGGCCCGTCCATCCAATGGACTTTCCCTTAAGTAATCCAATTACTTATTTTATCCTTCAAGATTGACTCCAAGTCGATCTCTCAACCTCCTCGGTGAATTGTGTGTGACCCTTTAGGTTCACCCTCAGCTAGACTTGGGCCCGTGTCCCACAAGGGCCCGTTACCATGGGTGGCCGTCTAGCAACGGTCCATGGCACTAGAGACTAGGTGAATTGGCGTGAACATTTAGGCGCCGATTCCGTACGGGTACGATCCTTCCGTCTACCGTCTCCCTGTTAGAATAGGTGACCATGTAAGCCAACTTTGGCGGGTATATGTAACCTATGTCTAGACAATTATAGGTGTTTGATAAATCATTAATGAATAAAGAAGTGAATTTCATTTGGCATTACTTTGTTTGTGTTCACTTATATCTATTTTCTATATCTGTTCACTACGCAAACAAAGCCCACGGACTGAGAATCAATTTCGGGGACTGGGACTACGCTTGGAGGTAGGTCCATGGAATCAGTCTTCCCGAATCAGTCCGGAAATCTCCAAGTCAAGGAATCCCGAAAATGGGTACCCGGATTCCATTTGAGACTTGCACTAAGCACCTGCTGTCGTGTTTCATCGACGGGTGACGAGGGTCGTCTAAGCAGTGTTAGTGGGTTAGCATGCTAGGACGCAGCTGACTGAGGTGACTCGCGGGAACCGTCTTACGGAGGACCTTGAGTATGGTCAGCAAGGTATGACGTGTATTCCCGGTTCCAACGGTACAGGTCAAGTCCTTTGACTTGAGGAATTGCTGAGTTTACCTGTACATCAGGGCTGTATCTTAGGTATGGTGAGAGATTGCCAGAATTCTCTTTGGTAGTCATAAGCCATGTCTAGTGCAGTTCTGGTGTGCAAAGTGACAGTAGTTTCCAAGAAAGGATCTGTCTCTTGTCAATAGGTTTTGGCAGTTGAGTCTCATGTATACTCTAGGTCTTGTCCCTAAAACTGTGGCCACAGTGACTGAACAGAAGGGAAGGATTCCCTTGCGGCGTTTAGTGAGGACAGACCGACATTTAGGTCCAAAATGGGTACCTGCATTTTCCGTGCCCTAGACTCTAAGTAATGAGACCGAAGACAGAAGGACAAGTGTACTGTTAGAGTCTAAATGTTCATCCCTGAATATTTCACCTAGTCTCTAGTGCCATGGACCGTTGCTAGATGGCCACCCATGGTAACGGAAGGATTCTAGGAATCCGACCAAGTCTAGCTGAAAGGTGAACCTAAAGAGTCACACACTATCCACACACATTTAGATATTTAATTAAGAATTAAATATTGGAGTGAAGGAATGATTAAATTGGATTTAATCGGGTCCTTTATTTTTCTTGGAGAAATAATTCCTTCTATTAGATATAAGGAATTAAATTGATAAATTAGATTTATCAAAGGGATTTATTTAATGGGCTTAAATAATATTTATATTTATTTTAGCCTCTTGGAAATATTTAAATAGGTTTTAAATATTCCATTAAATTAAATTAAATCAACGGTTGAGATCAATGGGAGAGATGGATGGCTAGGATTGTTTTGACTAGGTCAAAACACTACTTTGACTAGGTCAAAATCCTAGTCAAATTAGAGTTCTTGAAAGAGGAGTTTAAAGAGGATTAAAACTCCTCTTCTATATAAACCCCTAGCATCCTACAAGTTGAAGGATGATGAAACTCCAACACACACACTACAACACACACACACGGATTCTCTCTCCCTCTCTCTCGTCCGATTCTCTCCCTCTCCAAGAAATTGTTTCTTGGTTCTTTTTGTTCTTGGAACATTAAGAACTTGATGAATCAATACCATTAATCAATAATGTGTTATTGATTCATCCACTCCAAATATTATTACACTTGTTCGTTGCTAGCACGACGTGCAAGATACGTGGGTGGATCGTGTGTCACGATTTGGAGGGTCTCAAGAACGAGATCTTGGTGCAAAACGGGGAACAACGCGTGTAGCCGTTGAAGACGAAAACGACAACGGGTTAGGTCTCGTTTTTAGATTTTCGTCCTCTCTTTAATTTCCAACCCTATGGCCTCCATGATTTATTTTGTGTTATTCGTTCATGAGATACACCGAACGCCCGGGAAATTTCAAAGGCACACCCTTTGAAACGTGTTTTAATTTAAAAGCATGTTTAAATTCCGTTTTAATTTTAATTATACCGCGCTTCCGCACTCGCGCTTTTCCCGGGATGATCCACAATTCCTTTCACTCCCGGCCTTAGTCTAGGGTATGGAATTGGGCGTCGGTTCCCATCCTTGACTAGGCATCTATGCTTAATACTCGAGACTACGTATGCTTCATTGCATCGACACAGGAAACCATTCCCTGTTCGACCAACCACTGTGGCCACAGCTTCAAACAGCATGTACGTGTCTCCGAGTGCATAGGAGATACGTCTGTCATATACTGACAGGGGACGGATTCTCTTCTTGGAATCCACCGTCCTCGCTACACATTCCGACTGCACTGGACAAGGCTTATAATGATCATCTTACAGAATGATCACCTCTCGCCAGATCCAAGTTACAGCCGTCCTGTGCACGTGACTGCCATGATTCCTCAAGTCTGAGGATTACTCCCGTACTATCGGAACCGGGGAATCCAATCATACCGACCAAGCCTCCAAGGCTTCCATATGATGATCCCCGCGAGTCAGTCTAGTCGGCTCGACCCCAGTCGACCAACCCATCAAGATTGTGTAGGCGTCCCACGCCTGTCGCCGATGAAACACGACACTCATCCAATGAACACGACTCTTGACGCAAGTCTCAATAGGACTCTCGATGCCCTATCTCGAGGTCCTCGACTTGGAACGTTTCAGACCCAACTCTTAATCAGTTGGTTTCATGACCACCATCCAATGCGTGGCCCAACTGCACGAGTTATTATCCATGGTCTGTGGGCTTTGTTGCGATATAAGTCAAACACCGTTTTAACAAATGTAAGATGAGCGCAACAAAGAAGGTACCATTGGTGACGAATACTCATCTTATTCATCACATAATAATATTACATTCACATCAAGTTGTCGGATAGGTTACAAATTGCCAAACCTATTGGCTTTCTGGTCACCTATTCCAACAATTACCTATGAGTAGAATGTCATCCACATAAAGCACTAGGAACACTATGGAGCTCCCACTAACTTTCTTGTATACACAAGGGTCGCATTCGTTCTTGATGAAATCATAACCCCATATAACTTCATCAAAGTGAATGTTCCAGCTTCGAGATGCTTATTTGAGGCCATAGATTGACTTCTGGAGACGACAGAGTTTCTGCTCTTCTCCGGCGACTGTAAATCCCTCCAGCTGATCCATGTAGATCTCTTCCTCAACGAAACCATTGAGGAAAGCCGTTTTCACGTCCATCTGCTATATTTCATAATCATACCATGCTGCTATGGCAAGCAGGATCTGCGCGCGCGCCCGGCAGGCACGCCCATGCGCGCGCGCGCGCAAGGCTGACGGGCGGGGAGCCCGCACGCGGACGGGCACCAGGCGCGCCGCCAGGCGCGCGCGCACGCAGACGAAGGCGTCTGCGCGCGCGCGCCCGGCAGGCACGCCCAGTGCGTGTCTGCGCGCGCGCTCTGCGCACAGCGCAGGCACACGGCCGGCGGCCGGCAAGCCAGCGCGCGCAAGGCAGAGGAGCCTGCGCGCGCGTCGGCCTGCCGATGCGCTAGGCCGTTGCAGTGCGCTGCCGGTAAGGCGCGCGCGCAAGTAGGCAGGGGCCTGCGCGCGCGCGCCCGGCCAGGCAGCGCCTGCGCGCACGGCCGGCCGGCTGCTGCTGGTGGCGGCGGCCGGCGGCTGCTGCAGCTAGGGTTTTTGAAACCCTAGTATTATTTTATTTATTATTTACTTTTCAGTTTTAATTTTGAATTAATTCTGAAAATTCGTTTTTTGGGTTCAATTTTGCCTAAATTCCTAAAGACATTATTTTAGGAGTAAAATAAATTGGATTTGGAATCCCGGGGTTATTTTACTTAAAATAATGAGGAAAGGTTTTCCTAAAACGAGAAAAATATTATTACCAATATTTGTGTTTTATTTTTCACACGTTGCGCACATGATCATTTATTTCTGTTTGGGATTATTATGATTGGAAATCATGAATTATTGGTATATTGTAATTATGTGATTGGATCATGTGATTATGTGTGTTGGATGGAAATGGATGATCACGAGCCCTAGACCGCATGTATGGTTTAATTTTCTGTTGGGCCTGTGTGCCTCTTTAACTGCTTTCTCCTTCTCTCTTTCTAGTGCCTTGGAATAATAAGGCTTTCTACCTCCCTCCTTATGTACTCCCCCCGGGTTTTCGCTGGGGTTTCTATTTTTATAATGTAATGAGAGTAGACTAGGAGTGAGGTTTCCATTATTTTGTAATTGGTGGAGTAGAAGGAAGGACCACATGGAGAGCCCAGACCGGAGGTCCCATGGCGTTTTCCATGAAGTGAAGAAAGAAGAAAAGAGACCAAGGCCCATCAGCATGATGATTGGGTTACTATTATTGTAATAGTATAGGACCAACCCTAGATTGACCATAGATCCACTGCGGGCTCAGTGGATCGCATAGGATTCGGGCTCGTGATCATCTAACAGGGGCGTGCTAGGCTTTAATTTTGCATGTGGTTATTATGATGGATGAATGGCTTTTATTTATCATATAACTGCTATGGATGGATTTTATTTATGCATTATGGATGAATGTATGGATATATTATGAGATCTCGGTCATTCACTACTCTCACATTGGTTGGACCAATGTTGAAATATTAGACCCTAGATAAAGTGGACATGAACTCTAGGAGTTTGTCCATGCCTTCCAATCCATGGCACAGTGAGGAAGCTATTTTAGGTCAATAGCGTGGTCTCACGAGTCGTGGCACGTTATTGTACTTAAAAGAAGCTGCACTGTGTCATGAACGAAAAATGGGCTGCTGTTACCTGTCTCACGAGTCGTGGGGGTACTAGTGGGTCCATGGCTCGGTCGATTGGGTCGGGTCTAACGCTCAATTAGCATGATTCGCTTGGAGTCCTCGGGATCATGCAAAAGGGTGAGGCAATAATCTTGGGAATCTCGTGGAACGAGAATGGTATGGAATACCTCCCACAGGATCTTTTCCATGCGAATCGTAAAAGCGGGGTATGGGAAAAATCGCTGTGGATCCCAAGCCCACTAGGAAAGGATTTCCCGAAAATCACGTTTGAGAGTACCGTGTTTTCGTATAAATAGTGGGAGGATTAAATGACTAAAGACCAAGCATTTAATTATTTCATCAAACCACCGTCTTTATTTTCTGCTGATCGCGCGTTGTTTTCTAAATGTAGATTTAAAATGTCTAAGAACCCACTATCAACCATTCTTGAGACAAACAAATTCAATGGAACAAATTACAACGACTGGTTGCGCAATCTCAGGATAGTCCTAGATTACGAGAACCAAGGCTACGTCATGGACGAGCCTCTCCCTAGGACCTTACCGGAAGGATCCACGCCAGAAGAACGTGAGACGTTCGAGACTTGGCATAAGGATAACCGGAAGGTCCGTAGCGTCATACTTGCTTCGATGACCAATGAGATTCAGAAGCAATATGAAAGGCTAGACGATGTCCCTTCCATTATGGCTCGCCTTAAGGATTGCTATGCAGTCCCGGACCGGCATACTAGGTATGTCGCGACCAAGGCGTTCTTTGGAACAAAAATGACAGAAGGATCCTCTGTACAAGAGCATGGGGTTAAAATGCTTACCCTAGTGGAAAAGCTCGAGGACCTAAAGGCAGGTCTCGATAACGAAATGTACATAGATGTGATCCTTCAGTCACTCCCACCCTCCTTCGACCAATTTATCGTCAACTATAACATGAATACACTTAAGAAGGGCATTCATGAGTTGATCAATATGTTGGTGCAATACGAGGCAACGACTAAGAAGTCCACGCCTTCGGTATTGTTTGGAGGTGCTTCAACTTCCAAGACGAAAGGCAAGGGTGCCGGACGTTGGAAAAGGAAGAAGGGGAAGGGAAAAGCCGTCATAGCAGCTACGAACACTCAGAGTGTTCCCATTGCCAAAGAGGGGAAAGGCAAAGGAAAGGGAAAGGTTGTCTCCAAGCAACAGTCAAAGGCATATGACATATGTATCAACTGCCGTGAGAAAGGGCATTGGAAGAGAGAGTGCCCCAAACTCTTCTCAAACCAAGGTATATTTGTGATTGAGGTTAACATGGTCACTAATTCTGCCTCTTGGGTATTGGATACCGGCTGTGGAACTCACATTTGCAATGATTTGCAGGTGCTGAAAAGAAGCAGAAAACTAAGTAGCGGGGACATGATCCTGAAGCATGGAAATGGCAAGGCCATCCTGGCAGAAGCAGTAGGATCCGCCACTTTAGTAATTAGTGATACCATTAGCATAGAATTAGAGCAGGTTTATTTTGTACCTAGTATGATTAAGAACATCATTTCCATTCCATTGTTGGACAATAGTGGTTATGAGTTCAGAATCAATAAAAATTGCTTTTATTTGATGAGGTGTGGAATTGCTCATCTACTTGGTACATTGCACAACGGGCTCTATATCTTGCAACAAACGAATTTCGTTTCTTAACGCTCAACACAAACGGAAATTAGATAATAATGGGAACGCACGTCTGTGGCACGCTAGGCTAGGTCACATATCCCAAGATAGGATGAAAAGGTTGGTAGACTCAAAGAACCTAGAGGTTGGGGACTTGAGTGATCTACCAACTTGTGAGTCTTGTCTAAGAGGGAAAATGACCAAGAAGCCCTTTGTAGGACAAAGCAGGCTTGCCACAGGTCTGTTGGACTTGGTCCATACAGACGTATGTGGACCACTAAGGACGCAGGCCCGAGGTGGGTTCTCCTACTTCATAACCTTCACCGATGATCATTCACGGTACGGTTATGTTTACCTGATAAGGTACAAGTCTGAAGCTCTTGAGAGGTTTAAAGAATTCAGGCTTGAAGTGGAGAACCAGACCAACTGCAAAATTAAAGTCCTACGGTCAGACCGAGGCGGTGAATACCTTAGTGCCGAATTCCTAGATTATCTAAAAGAAAATGGTATAATATCGGAATGGACACCTCCCGGAACACCACAGTTAAATGGCGTCTCTGAAAGGAGGAACCGAACCCTGTTGGACATGGTTCGGTCCATGATGAGTTTTACCAAATTGCCCTTATCGTTTTGGGGTTATGCATTAGAAACGGCAGCCAAGTTGTTGAATTTTGGCGCCTACCAGTGCATTGACCCAAACGCCATATGAGATATGGCACGGCAAGCCTGCGTCCTACAACTACTTGAATGTGTGGGGTAGCCCCGCATACGTCAAGAGGTTAGTGGGAGATAAGCTAGAATCCAGGTCTAGCCTATGCAGGTTCGTTGGATACCCTAGAGAAACTGCGGGTTATTACTTTTATGACCCTTTGGAACAAAAGGTATTTGTTTCAAGGAACGCAGTATTCTTGGAGCAAGGCTTCCCGGAGAATATCCAACCTGATGAGCTGATCCTTGAGGAATCAAGTGATAGAACTCAGCCATCAGAAATAGCCGCGGAAACCTCACCAAGAGGATTCAGGATTAATGCACGGAGGGCTGACCAACCTAGAGAAGTCCAACATGCTAGGCATGAAGGACAACCTCAAGAAAGGCCAGTCCCGGTCCCTGAACCGCCGGCTCCGATACAGTCAGCGCCCACAGTCACCACTGACGTTCCCGTCCTCCGTAGGTCCACTAGAGAATCCAGACCTCCGGTGAGATATGGGTTTCTAGGTGCGACCGATCTTTTGGATAACGATCCTAAGACGTACGGGGAAGCGATGTCTGACATCGACTCCGGGAAATGGCTTGAGGCCATGAAAATCGAAATGGACTCCATGAGCGAGAACCAAGTTTGGAGACTTGTAGATCCACCGAAAGGTGTTAAGCCAGTGGGCTGTAAGTGGGTCTACAAGCGCAAACTCGGCGTTGATGGAGAAGTCACAACCTTTAAGGCTAGGCTTGTAGCTAAGGGATACACTTAACGACCCGGGGTCGATTTTGAGGATACCTACTCGCCAGTAGCCATGGGTAAGTCCATTCGGATCCTGCTTGCCATAGCAGCATGGTATGACTATGAAATATGGCAGATGGACGTGAAAACGGCCTTCCTCAACGGTTTCGTTGAAGAAGAGATCTATATGGATCAGCCGGAGGGTTTCACGGTCACTGGAGAAGAACAGAAGGTCTGTCGTCTCCAGAAGTCCATCTATGGCCTCAAACAAGCCTCCCGAAGTTGGAACATTCGATTTGATGAAGTAATACGAGGTTATGACTTCATCAAAAACGAATCCGACCCTTGTGTATACAAGAAGGTCAGTGGGAGCTCTATAGTGTTCCTAGTGCTTTACGTGGATGACATTCTGCTCATTGGTAATGACGTCAGAATGTTAGGAAACACAAAAGCATGGTTGTCAACCAAGTTTTCCATGAAGGACTTGGGTGAAGCCTCCTACATCCTAGGCATCCAGATTGTCAGGGACAGATCTAAAAGGATGTTAGGGCTCACCCAAAACTCGTATATGGAGAAAGTCCTAAAGAGATATCGAATGGACAACTCCAAA
This sequence comes from Sesamum alatum, assembly GCA_034509735.1. Lineage (NCBI taxonomy): Eukaryota > Viridiplantae > Streptophyta > Magnoliopsida > Lamiales > Pedaliaceae > Sesamum > Sesamum alatum. Next base: position 36,378,348 of record JACGWO010000001.1, on the reverse strand, counting down.
CGAGGATTCCTTCCAATGAGGCATGGGATCAAGTTGTCCAAGAAGCAGTCCCCGCAGACTGATGAGGAACTTGAAATGATGAAAGTCATCCCCTATGCTTCTGCCGTAGGTAGCATCCAATATGCGGTCCATTGCACCAGGCCTGACATTGCATACGCTTTGAGCGTGACTAGCAGATATCAGTCCTGTGCAGGAGAGGCACATTGGAATGCCGTTAAGGGCATCCTTAAGTACCTTAGGAGGACTAAGGAAATGTTCTTGGTCTATGGCAATGGAGAACTAATTCTGGAAGGCTTTAGCGACGCTAGCTTCCAGTCTGGTGACGATGATGCCAAGTCTCAATCGGGATATGTATTCAAACTCAACGGAGGAGTAGTGGCTTGGAAAAGTTCCAAGCAAGCAACCACTGCTGACTCCACCACTGAGGCTGAATACATAGCAGCTTCAGAAGCTGCTAAGGAAGCGGTTTGGATGAGAAACTACATCCAAGAGTTGGGTGTGGTGCCTAGCATCGCCGAGCCCGTTGTCATCTTCTGTGATAACAACGGTGCAATAGCGCAAGCAAAGGAACCGAGATCTCATCACCGTTCCAAACACATTCTTAGACGCTACCATCTTCTCAGAGAAATGGTAGGAAGAGGTGACGTTCGGATGGACCGAGTCAACTCAGCAGACAACACAGCAGACCCGCTGACAAAGCCTATGTCGCAGAGTGCTCATACGCAACATCTTGAGAAGATGGGGATTAGGCATATGGGTGATTGGCTTTAAAGGTCAAGTGGGAGATTGTTAGAATAGGTGACCATGTAAGCCAACTTTGGCGGGTATATGTAACCTATGTCTAGACAATTATAGGTGTTTGATAAATCATTAATGAATAAAGAAGTGAATTTCATTTGGCATTACTTTGTTTGTGTTCACTTATATCTATTTTCTATATCTGTTCACTACGCAAACAAAGCCCACGGACTGAGAATCAATTTCGGGGACTGGGACTACGCTTGGAGGTAGGTCCATGGAATCAGTCTTCCCGAATCAGTCCGGAAATCTCCAAGTCAAGGAATCCCGAAAATGGGTACCGGGATTCCATTTGAGACTTGCACTAAGCACCTGCTGTCGTGTTTCATCGACGGGTGACGAGGGTCGTCTAAGCAGTGTTAGTGGGTTAGCATGCTAGGACGCAGCTGACTGAGGTGACTCGCGGGAACCGTCTTACGGAGGACCTTGAGTATGGTCAGCAAGGTATGACGTGTATTCCCGGTTCCAACGGTACAGGTCAAGTCCTTTGACTTGAGGAATTGCTGAGTTTACCTGTACATCAGGGCTGTATCTTAGGTATGGTGAGAGATTGCCAGAATTCTCTTTGGTAGTCATAAGCCATGTCTAGTGCAGTTCTGGTGTGCAAAGTGACAGTAGTTTCCAAGAAAGGATCTGTCTCCTGTCAATAGGTTTTGGCAGTTGAGTCTCATGTATACTCTAGGTCTTGTCCCTAAAACTGTGGCCACAGTGACTGAACAGAAGGGAAGGATTCCCTTGCGGCGTTTTAGTGAGGACAGACCGACACTTAGGTCCAAAATGGGTACCTGCATTTTCCGTGCCCTAGACTCTAAGTAATGAGACCGAAGACAGAAGGACAAGTGTACTGTTAGAGCCTAAATGTTCATCCCTGAATATTTCACCTAGTCTCTAGTGCCATGGACCGTTGCTAGATGGCCACCCATGGTAACGGAAGGATTCTAGGAATCCGACCAAGTCTAGCTGAAAGGTGAACCTAAAGAGTCACACACTATTCACACACATTTAGATATTTAATTAAGAATTAAATATTGGAGTGAAGGAATGATTAAATTGGATTTAATCGGGTCCTTTATTTTTCTTGGAGAAATAATTCCTTCTATTAGATATAAGGAATTAAATTGATAAATTAGATTTATCAAAGGGATTTATTTAATGGGCTTAAATAATATTTATATTTATTTTAGCCTCTTGGAAATATTTAAATAGGTTTTAAATATTCCATTAAATTAAATTAAATCAACGGTTGAGATCAATGGGAGAGATGGATGGCTAGGATTGTTTTGACTAGGTCAAAACACTACTTTGACTAGGACTTTGACTAGGTCAAAATCCTAGTCAAATTAGAGTTCTTGAAAGAGGAGTTTAAAGAGGATTAAAACTCCTCTTCTATATAAACCCCTAGCATCCTACAAGTTGAAGGATGATGAAACTCCAACACACACACTACAACACGCACACACGGATTCTCTCTCCCTCTCTCTCGTCCGATTCTCTCCCTCTCCAAGAAATTGTTTCTTGGTTCTTTTTGTTCTTGGAACATTAAGAACTTGATGAATCAATACCATTAATCAATAATGTGTTATTGATTCATCCACTCCAAATATTATACACTTGTTCGTTGCTAGCACGACGTGCAAGATACGTGGGTGGATCGTGTGTCACGATTTGGAGGGTCTCAAGAACGAGATCTTGGTGCAAAACGGGGAACAACGCGTGTAGCCGTTGAAGACGAAAACGACAACGGGTAGGTCTCGTTTTAGATTTTCGTCCTCTCTTTAATTTCCAACCCTATGGCCTCCATGATTTATTTTGTGTTATTCGTTCATGAGATACACCGAACGCCCGGGAAATTTCAAAGGCACACCCTTTGAAACGTGTTTTAATTTAAAAGCATGTTTAAATTCCGTTTTAATTTTAATTATACCGCGCTTCCGCACTCGCGCTTTTCCCGGGACGATCCACAATTCCTTTCACTCCCGGCCTTAGTCTAGGGTATGGAATTGGGCGTCGGTTCCCATCCTTGACTAGGCATCTATGCTTAATACTCGAGACTACGTATACTTCATTGCATCGACACAGGAAACCATTCCCTGTTCGACCAACCACTGTGGCCACAGCTTCAAACAGCATGTACGTGTCTCCGAGTGCATAGGAGATACGTCTGTCATATACTGACAGGGGACGGATTCTCTTCTTGGAATCCACCGTCCTCGCTACACATTCCGACTGCACTGGACAAGGCTTATAATGATCATCTTACAGAATGATCACCTCTCGCCAGATCCAAGTTACAGCCGTCCTGTGCACGTGACTGCCATGATTCCTCAAGTCTGAGGATTACTCCCGTACTATCGGAACCGGGGAATCCAATCATACCGACCAAGCCTCCAAGGCTTCCATATGATGATCCCCGCGAGTCAGTCTAGTCGGCTCGACCCCAGTCGACCAACCCATCAAGATCGTGTAGGCGTCCCACGCCTGTCGCCGATGAAACACGACACTCATCCAATGAACACGACTCTTGACGCAAGTCTCAATAGGACTCTCGATGCCCTATCTCGAGGTCCTCGACTTGGAACGTTTCAGACCCAACTCTTAATCAGTTGGTTTCATGACCACCATCCAATGCGTGGCCCAACTGCACGAGTTATTATCCATGGTCTGTGGGCTTTGTTGCGATATAAGTCAAACACCGTTTTAACAAATGTAAGATGAGCGCAACAAAGAAGGTACCATTGGTGACGAATACTCATCTTATTCATCACATAATAATATTACATTCACATCAAGTTGTCGGATAGGTTACAAATTGCCAAACCTATTGGCTTTCTGGTCACCTATTCCAACAATTACCTATGAGTAGAATGTCATCCACATAAAGCACTAGGAACACTATGGAGCTCCCACTAACTTTCTTGTATACACAAGGGTCGCATTCGTTCTTGATGAAATCATAACCCCATATAACTTCATCAAAGTGAATGTTCCAGCTTCGAGATGCTTATTTGAGGCCACAGATTGACTTCTGGAGACGACAGAGTTTCTGCTCTTCTCCGGCGACTGTAAATCCCTCCAGCTGATCCATGTAGATCTCTTCCTCAACGAAACCATTGAGGAAAGCCGTTTTCACGTCCATCTGCTATATTTCATAATCATACCATGCTGCTATGGCAAGCAGGATCTGAATGGACTTAGCCATGGCTACCGGCAAATAGGTATCCTCAAAGTCGACCCCGGGTCGTTGAGTGTACCCTTTTGCCACTAGCCTAGCGTTGAAGGTTGTAACTTCTCCATCAATGCCAAGTTTTCGCTTATAGACCTATTTACAGCCAACTGGCTTAACGCCTTTGTGTGGGTCTACGAGTGTTCAGACTTGGTTCTCATTCATGGAGTCCATTTCAGTCTTCATGGCCTCAAGCCATCTTCCCAAGTCGATGTCAGACATTGCGTCCCCGTAAGTCTTGGGATCCTTATCCAATTGACTGGTCGTGCTTAGAAAGCCATACCTCACGGGAGGGCGAGACTCTCTAGCTGACCTACGGAGAACGGGAACGTCAGTGTTGACTGTGGGCGTTGACATAATAGGAATTGGCGGTTCAGGTACCGGGGCTGGCTCTTCTTGAGGTCGTTCGTCATGCCCGGCATGCTGAACTTCTTGAGGTTGCTCAACCTCCAAGGTGTTTATCCTGAAACCTTTCAGTGAGGTATCCGCGGCTACTGGTGATGACTGATTTGCCTTACTTGACTCCTCAAGGATCAGTTCATCAGGTTGGACACCTTCGGGAAACCCTTGTTCCAAGAATACTGCATTCCTTGAAACGAACACGTTTTGTTCCAAGGGGTCATAGAAATATTAACCTACGGTTTCTTTAGGGTATCCAACGAACCTGGACAAACTAGACTTTGATTCTAGCTTGTCTCCCACTAGCTTCTTGACGTATGCAGGGCTACCCTACACTTTAAAGTAGTTGTAGGACGTAGGCTTGCCGTGCCATATCTCATATGGTATTTGGCTTAGTTCGCTGGTTGGCACCAAGTTCAATAACTTGGCCGCAGTTTCCAATGCGTAGCCTAAAAAAGATAAGGGTAGTTTGGTAAAACTCATCATGAATCGGACCATGTCTAACAAGGTTCGATTCCTCCTTTTAGAGACCCCATTTAACTGTGGTGTCCCGGGAGGTGTCCAATTAGAGATTATACCGCTTTCTTTAAGATAGTTAAGGACTTTAATTTTGCAGCCGGTTTGATTCTCAACTTCAAGTCTGAATTCTTTAAACCTCTCAAGAGCTTCAGACTAGTACCTCATCAGGTATATATAACCATACCGCGAATGATCATCGGTGAAGGTTATGAAGTAGGAGAACCCACCTCGGGCTGCGTCCTTAGTGGTCCACACACGTCTGTATGAACCAAGTCCAATAGACCTTTGACGAGCCTACTTTTTCCTACAAAGGGCTTATTGGTCATTTTCCCTCTGAGACAGGATTCACATGTCGGTAGTTTACTCAAGTCCCCAACCTCTAGGTTCTTTGAGTCTACCAATTTCTTCATCCTATCTTGGGAGATATGACCTAGCCTTGCATGGCACAGTTGTGCGTTCCCGTTATTATCTATTTTACATTTGTGCTGAGTGTTTTTGAACGAAATTCATTTGTTGTAAGACATAGAGGCCGTTATTAAGCGTACCAAGCAGATGAGTAATTCCACCCTTCATCAAAATAAAAGCAATTTTTATTGATTGTAAAATCATAACTACTATTGTCTAACTATGGAATGAAAATGATGTTTCTAATCATGCTAGGTGCATAATAAACTTGCTCTAATTCTATACTAATACGATCACTAACTACTAAGGTGGCGGATCCTATTGCTTCTGCCAAGATGGCCTTGCCATTTCCAAGCTTTAGGATCATTTATCCGCTACTCAATTTACTGCTTCTTTTCAGCACCTGCAAATCATTGCAAATGTGAGCTCCACAGCCGGTATCTAATACCCAAGACGCAGTGTTAGTAACCATATTAACCTCAATCACAATAATAACTTGCTTGGAGAGGAGTTTGGGGCAATCCCTCTTCCCAAGATAACTGCCTCACCCTTTTACGTTATCCCGAGGACTCCAAGCGAATCACGTTATTTGAGCGTTAGACCCGACCCAATCAACCGATTCATAGACTCACTGCTACCTCCACGGCTCATGAGACAGGTAACAACAGTGTACTTCTCGTTTATGACAAAGTATAACTTCTTTTATGTACGATAGTCGTGCCACGACTCGTGAGACCACGCTATCGACTGAAACTAGCTTCCTCACTTTGCCATAGATGGAAGGCATGGACGAAATCCTAGAGTCCAAGTCCATTTATGAAGGGTCTAATATGCAACTTGGTCTAACCAAGTGAGAGTTCTAATGACCGAGATCCCATATATAAATACATACATAATGCATTATAAAAGGTTTGCATGCCATAGCAATAATACGATAAATAAACCATTCATTCACCATAAGAGCCACATGCAAAATTAAAGCCTAGCACGCCCCTGTTGGATGATCACAAGCCCGAATCCTATGCGACCCACTAAGCCCGCATTGTATCTATGGTCAATCTAAGGTTGGTCCTACAATATTACATTCAATAATAGCAACCCAACAACACACTGATGGGCCTTGGTCTCTTTTTGCTTCCGATCTCCATGGAACGCCTTGGATTCCTCATTCTGGGTTCTCCATCTGGGCCATCCTTCATCTCCACCATGGAAACTAAAATGAAATAATTCCTCACCACTATACTATTCTCATTACAAATTTAAAAAGAAATCCCAGCGAAATCCCGGGGGGAGTACAATTGGAGGGAGATAGAATGCGTTATTATTCCAAGGCAACTAGAAGAGAGGAGGAGAAAATAAAAGAGGCACATAGACCCAACATAAATTTAAACCATAAATTCGGTCTAGGGCTTGTGATCATCCGTTCTCAATCAACGTACATAATTACATGATATCCAATCATACAAATACATGTACATAATCCATGATATCCAATCACATCATACATAAAAGAAATGAGAGAACAATTCATGCATGTAAACTTGGCGTAATATTGATAATCCCCTTTCTTGTTTAGGAAAACCTTTCCTCGTTATTGGAAAGTAGTTAAAATATTGAGATTCTAAACCAAAAAATAAAATAACTTTCCAAATAATGTTTTCAAGAAAACATGCACAATAAATAAAATAATATTTCAGAAAATATTCCAAAAAATTAAAGGACAAGAAAAACACAAAACGGCGAAGGGCCGCCGGCGCGCGTCAGCGCAGCCGGGCCGGCAGACCTAGCCCTCCCTGCCTACTTGCACGCGCGCCAAGCCGTGCTCTTGTGTGTGCGCGCTTCCCTGTTGTGTTGCCTGCGCGCGCACATGCACATCGGGTGCTCCTGCCGGGCCCGCAGGCTCCGCTGCCTGCTTGCGTGCGCGCGCAGGCTCCGCTGTCTGTTTGCGAACGCGCCTGGCCACGCATCAGCCCGCGTGACAGGCAGCGTGCGTAACGGCCATAAGCCCGCACGCGCTATGCGCGCATGGCCGGGCGACCGCGCACAGGCTCTCTTGCTTGCGCGCAGAGTCAGCCGTCGGCTGCCGGGTGATGCGTTTTTCGTCTTATTTTATTTTTTCTGCACCGTTTTTCAAGAAACCAAGAAATACCAAAATCACAAAGAATTCATGCATGATAAACGACATGAAAACGACATGCCTGATAAAATAAAAATCAAGAAACACGTAAATCATGCTATACACGTTTTCATGCTTTAAACACACGTAAACCCCTAGGCCTATACATCGAATCGGGCTCTGATACCACTGAAAGCTTAGGATAGGCGTGTGAATCATCCCGGGAGGAGAGCGAATGCGGAAGCGCGGTATAATATTAAAATTGCAAGAATTAAAAAACATGCTATAAACAAGAATTAAACGTAAACGTTCAAGGGGTGTTCCCTTGAACCTCCCGGGCATTCGGTGTATCTCATGAACAAAACAAAGAACGAAAAATCATGGAGGCTGTAGGGTTGTAAAGAACGAAACAACAAAACGAGAAACCTACCCGGTTGTCGTTTTGTCTTCAAGCCGTTACTTGCGTTGTTCCCCGTTTTGCTCCAAGATCTCGTATTGAGACCCTCTAAATCGTACACGCAATGCGCCCACATATCTTGATCCTCTTGCTATCAAAAAATAAAGTGTATGTTATTTGGAGAATACAGATCGACCAAGCGTTATGAATTAACGTGATCAACCCTCCTTAGGTTCAATTGTATGAAACAAAGGAACCAAAATATTTTCTTGGGAAGAGGGGAGAGTGACCGAGAGAGGGAGAGATGATTGTGTGCGTGTGTGTGTAAATTTTCATCATCTATTCTAAAGTGAAGAGTTAGGAATATATATAGTGGAGGAATCCCATTCCTCTTGAAACTCCAACTTTTGGAAGACTATTTTGATTAGGATTTTGACCTAGTTAAAGTCCTAGTCCTAATAGCTCTTTGATTTGGTCAAACAAATCCTAGCCATCCATCTTTCCTTTTAATCTCAACCATTCATTATTTTATGGAATATTTAAATCTTATTTAAATAATCCATCGGGTAATAAATAAAATAAATAATAATATTTATTTTAAGCCCGTGTATTTAACTCCAATAAATTGAATTTATTAATTTAGTTAAATTCCTTTTCATCCAATTTAAAGGAATTAACATCCCAAGAAAAGAGATCCGATTAAATCTAATTTAAACGTCCTATCTCTCCAATTATTTAATTCTAAATTAAATACGTTATGTGTGCGGATTGTGTGTGACTCTTTAGGTTCACCTTCAGCTAGACTTGGTCAAATTCCTAGAATCCGTCCATTACCATGGGTGTGAAAGATTGTGGATCATCCTGGGAAATAGCCCGAATGCGGAAGCGCGGTATAAATTTAAATAACGAAATTTAAACATGTTTTTACAAAAAATAAAGAACACGTTCAAGGGGTGTTCCCTTGAAGTTCCCGGGTGTTCGGTGTATCTCATGAATTAAAAGCATACAAGAATCATGGAGGCCATAGGATTAAAAATAAAAGAGGGACGAAAAATAAATCAGAACCTACCGATTGTCGTTTTCGTCTTCTAACCGGTACTCGCGTTGTTTCCCCGATTTGCACCAAATCTCGTATATGAGACTCTACAAATTGTGACACACAATCCGCCCACGTATCTTGCACGTCGTGCTAGCGAATGAACAAGTATTTAGGAGAGGATGGATCAATCACACGTTATTAGGTTAACGGGATTAATCCTCTAATGTTCAATTGTTCCAAGAACCAAAGAACAAGAAAATTGATTTTCTTAGAGAGAAAGAGAGAGAGAGGGCGGACGAGATTAGGAGAGGGACAGGAAGTGTGTGTCTGTGTGTGTTTAAGATTCATCATCCTTCCAAAGGTGAAAGGCTACGAGTATTTATAGAGGAGGAGTTTAATCCTCTTCAAACTCCAACTCTAGAAGACTAATTTGACTAGGATTTTGACCTAGTCAAAGTCCTAGTCAAAGTAGTAATTTGACCTAGTCAAATTAATCCTAGCCATCCATCTCTCCTTTTAATTTAATGGAATATTTAAAACCTATTTAAATATTCCAAAGGGCAATAAATAAATATAATAAATATAAATATTTATCCTAGGCCCATTAAATTAATTTTCTAATAAATCTAATTTATTAGATTAATTCCTTTTATCTAATAAAAGGAATTAACTCTTTCCAAAAAAATCAAGGACCCGATTAAATCCAACTTAATCATTCCATTTCTCCAAATATTTAATCCTAAATTAAATACTTAATGTGTGTGGATTGTGTGTGACTCTTTAGGTTCACCTTTCAACTAGACCTGGTCGGATTCTTAGAATCCGCCCGTTACCATGGGTGGCCATCTAGCAACGGTCCATGGCACTAGAGACTAGGTGAATATTCGGGGATGAACATTTAGGCTCTAACAGTACACTTGTCCTTCCGTCTACGGTCTCACCATTTAGAGTCTAGGGCATGGAGAATGCAGGTACCCATTTTGGACCTAAGTGTCGGTTTGTCCTTACTAAACGCTGCAAGGAAAACCTTCCCTTCTGTTCAGTTATTGTGGCCACAGATTTTAGGGACAAGACACAGAGCATATATGAGACTCAACTGTCAATGCCTTTTGACAGGAGACAGATCCTTTCTTGGAAACTACTGTCACTCTGTACACCGGAGGTGCACTAGACATGGCTTGTGATTACTCAAGTGCATCTTGGCAATCTCTCACCATATCTAAGATACAGCCCCGATATACAGGTAAACTCAGCAGTTCCTCAAGTCAAAGGGCTTGACCTCTACTGTTGGAACCGGGAGCACACGTCATAGCTAGCCGACCCTACTCAAGGTCTTCCGTAAGACGGTTCCCGCGAGTCACCTCAGTCAGCTGCTCCCTAGCAGGCTAACCCACTAACACTGCTTAGACAACCTTCATCACCCATCGATGAAATACGACAGCAGATGCTTAGTGCAAGTCTCAAGGGGAATCTCGGTACCCATTTTCGAGATTCCTTGACTTGGAGATTTTTGGACTAATTTGGAGGAACTGATTTCATGGACCTACCTCCAAGCGTAGTCCTAGTCCCCGAAATACATTTTCAGTCCATGGGCTTTGTTTGAGTAGTGAACAGATATGTATAAAGCAGATAAAGTGAACACAAACAAAGTAATGCCAAATGAATTTCACTTCTTTATTCCTTAATAATATATCAAATCCTTGAAATTATCTAGACATAGGTTACATTTCGCCTGCCAAGATTGGCTACATGGGCACCTATTCTAACAATCTCCCACTTGACCTCAAAGCCAATCGCCCATATGTCTAATCCCCATCTTCTCAAGATGTTGCGTATGAGCGCTCTGCGACATAGGCTTTGTCAGCGGATCTGCTGTGTTGTCTGCTGAGTTGACTCGGTCCATCCGAACGTCACCTCTTCCTATCATTTCTCTTAGAAGATGGTAGTGTCTAAGAATGTGTTTGGAACGGTGATGAGATCTCGGTTCCTTTGCTTGCGCTATTGCACCGTTGTTATCATAAAAGATGACAATGGGCTCGGCGATGTTAGGCACCACACCGAAATCTTGGATGTAGTTTCTCATCCAAACCGCTTCCTTGGCAACTTCTGAAGCTGCTATGTATTCGGCCTCAGTGGTGGAGTCAGCAGTGGTTGCTTGCTTGGAACTTTTCCAAGCCACTGCTCCTCTATTGAGCCTGAATACATAACCCGATTGAGACTTGGCATCATCGTCATCAGACTGGAAGCTAGCGTCGCTAAAGCCTTCCAAGATCAGTTCTCCATTGCTATAGACTAAGAACATTTCCTTAGTCCTCCTTAGGTACTTAAAGATGCCCTTAACAGCATTCCAATGTACCTCTCCTGCACAAGACTGATATCTGCTTGTCACGCTCAAAGCGTAAGCAATGTCAGGCCTGGTGCAGTGGACCGCATATTGGATGCTACCTACGGCAGAAGCATAGGGGATGACTTTCATCCTTTCAAGTTCCTCATCAGTCTGCGGGGATTGTTTCTTGGATAACTTGATCCCATGCCTCATGGGAAGGAATCCTTGATTGAAGTTGTCCATTCGATATCTCTCTAGGACTTTCTCCATATACGAGTTTTGGGTGAGCCCTACTATCCTTTTAGATCCGTCCCTGACAATCTGGATGCCTAGGATGTAGGAGGCTTCACCCAAGTCCTTCATGGAAATCTGGGTTGATAACCATGCTCTTGTGTCACCCAACATTCTAAATATCATTACCTATGAGTAGAATGTCCACATAAAGCACTAGGAACACTATAGAGCTCCCACTGACCTTCTTGTATACACATGGGTCGGATTCGTTTTTGATGAAGTCATAGCCCCGTATCACTTTATCAAAGCGAATGTTCCAACTTCAGGATGCTTGTTTGAGGCCATAGATGGACTTCTGGAGACGACAGACCTTCTGTTCTTCTCCAGCGACCGTGAAACCCTCCGGCTGATCCATATAGATCTCTTCCTCAACGAAACCATTGAGGAAGGCCGCTTTCACGTCCATCTGCCATATCTCATAGTCATACCATGCTGCTGTGGCGAGCAGGATCTGAATGGATTTAGCCATAGCTACCGATGAGTAGGTGTCCTCAAAATCGACTCCGGGTCGTTGAGTGTACCCTTTAGCTACAAGCCTTGCCTTAAAAGTTGTGACTTCTCCATCAACGCCAAGTTTGTGCTTGTAGACCTACTTATAGCCAACTGGCTTAACACCTTTCGGTGGATCTACAAGTCTCCAGACTTGGTTCTCGCTCATGGAGTCCATTTCAGTTTTCATGGCCTCAAGTCATTTCCCGGAGTCGATGTCAGACAACGCTTCTCCGTATGTCTTAGGATTGTTATCCAGAAGACCGATCGTATTTAGAAAGCCATATCTCATTGGAGGTCTGGACTCTCTAGTTGACCTACGGAGAACGGGAACGTCAGTGGTGATCGTGGCACTGACTGTATAGGAGCTAGCGGTTCAAGTACCGGGGCTGGCTGTTCCTGAGGCTGTCCTTCATGCCTAGCACGTTGGACTTCTCCAGGTCGGTCAGCCCTTCGGGTATCTATCCTGAATCCTCTAAGCGAGGAATCCGCAGCTTCCTCTGATGACTGGTTTCCATTACTTGATTCCTCAAGGATCAGTTCATCAGGTTGGATATCCTCTGGAAAGCCTTGTTCCAAGAGAACTGCATTCCTTGAAACAAATACCTTTTGTTTCAAGGGGTCATAGAAGTAATAACCCGCAGTTTTTTTAGGGTATCCAACGAACCTGCATAAGCTAGACCTGGATTCTAGCTTATATCCCACTAACCTCTTGACGTATGCGGGGCTACCCCACACTTTCAAGTAGTTGTAGGACGCAGGCTTGCTGTGCCATATCTCATATGGCGTTTGGGTCAATACACTGGTTGGCGACAAATTTAGCAACTTGGCCGCCGTTTCCAATACATAGCCCCAAAAGGACAAGGGCAATTTGGTAAAACTCATCATGGATCGAACCATGTCCAACAGGGTTCGATTCATCCTTTCAGAGACACCATTCAATTGTGGTGTCCCGGGAGGTGTCCATTAAGATATTATACCATTTTCTTTTAGATAATTAAGGAACTCGGTACTAAGGTATTCTCCGCCTCGGTCTGACAGTAGGACTTTAAGTTTGCAGTTGGTTTGGTTCTCCACTTCAAGTCTGAATTCTTTAAACCTCTCAAGAGTTTCAGACTTGTACCTCATCAGGTAAACATAACCATACCGTGAATGATCATCGGTAAAGGTTATGAAGTATGAGAACCCACCTCGGGCCTGCATCCTTAGTGGTCCACATACGTCTGTATGTACCAAGTCTAACAGACCTGTGGCAAGCCTGCTTAGTCCTACAAAGGGCTTCTTGGTCATTTTCTCTCTTAGACAGGATTCACAGGTTGGTAGTTCACTCAAGTCCCTTACCTCTAGGTTCTTTGAGTCTACCAATCTTTTCATTCTATCTTGGGATATGTGACCTAGCCTAGCATGCCACAGTCGTACGTTCCCGTTATTATCTCTTTTACATTTGTGTTGACCGTTTAGAACAAAGTTCGTTTGTTGCAAGATATAGAGCCCATTGTTAAGTGTACCAAGTAGATGAGCAATTCCACACCTCATCAAATAAAAGCAATTTTTATTGATCATAAACTCATAACCACTATTGTCTAACAATGGAATGGAAATGATGTTTTTAATAATACTGGGTACATAATAAACTTGCTCTAATTCTATACTAATACGATCACTAACTACTAGAGTGGCGGATCCTACTGCTTCTACCGAGATGGCCTTGCCATTCCCAAGCTTCAAGATCATATCCCCGCTACCTAGTTTTCAGCTTCTTTTCAGCACCTGCAAATCATTGCAAATGTGAGCTCCACAGCCGGTATCTAATACCCAAGAGGCAGAATTGACCTCAATCACAAATATACCTTGGTTCGAGAAGAGTTTGGGGCACTCCCTCTTCCAATGCCCTTTCTCACGGCAATTGATACATATGTCATATGCCCTCAACTGTTGCTTGGTGCAACCTTTCCCTGTCCTTTGCCTTTTCCCTCTTTGGCAATGGGAACACTCCTAGTGTTCGTAGCTGCTTTGATGGGTTGTCCCTTCTCTTTCGTCATTTTCCAACGTCCGGCACACTTGTCTTTCATTTGGAAAGTTGAAGCACCTCCAAACAATACCGAAGGCGTGGACTTTTTTGGTTGTTGCCTCGTATTGCACCAACATATTGATCAACTCATGAATGCCCTTCTCAAGTGTGTTCATCTTGTAGTTGACAATAAATTGGTCGAAGGAGGGTGGGAGTGACTGAAAGATCACATGTATGTACGTTTCATTATCGAGGCCTGCCTTTAGGTCCTCGAGCTTTTCCACCAGGGTAAGCATTTTAACGCCGTGCTCTTGTACAGTGGATCCTTCCGGTAAGGTCCTGGGGAGAGACTCGTCCATGACGTAGCCTTGGTTCTCGTAATCCAGGACTATCCTAAGATTGCGCAACCAGTCGTTGTAATTGGTTCCATTGAATTTGTTGGTCTCAAGAATGGTTGATAAAGGGTTCTTAGATATTTTAAATCTACATTTAAAAAATAGAGTTCGCAATTAGCAGAATTTAAATGACGGAGGTTTGATATATATAATTAAATGCTTGGTCTTTAGTCATTTAATACTCCCACTATTTATACGAAAACACGACACTCTCAAACGTTGTTTTTGGGAAACCTTTTCCTAGTGGGCTTGGGATCCACAGCGAATTTCCCCATACCCCGCTTTTACGATTCGCATGTGAAGAATCCTGTGGGAGGTATGCCATACCATTCTCGTTCCACGAGATTCCCAAGATTATTGCCTCACCCTTTCACATGATCCCGAGGGCTCCAAGCGAATCATGCTAATCGGGCATTAGACCCGACCCAATCAACCGAGCCATAGACCCACTGCTACCTCCACGACTCATGAGACAGGTAACAGCGGTCTACTTTTCGTTCATGACATGGTGCAGCTTCTTTTAAGTATGATAGACGTGCCACGACTCGTGAGACCACGCTATCGACCTAAATCAGCTTCCTCACTATGCCATGAATTGAAAGGCATGGACGAACTCCTAGAGTCCATGTCCACTTTGTCTAGGGTCTAATATTTGGACATTGGTCCAACCAATGTGAGAGTAGTAAATGACCGAGATCTCATAAATAGATATTAACACATTCATCCATAATGCGAAAATAAATTGCATCCGATGGCAGTTATATGATAAATAAAACACCATTCATCCATCATAATAACCACATGCAAAATTAAAGCCTAGCACGCCCCTGTGGTGATCACGAGCCCGAATCCTATGCGACCCACTGAGGCCGCAGTGGATCTATGGTCAATCTAGGGTTGGTCCTACACTATTACATTAATAGTAACCCAATCATCATTCTGATGGGCCTTGGTCTCTTTTCTCTTTCTTCTCTTCATGGAAACGCCTTGGAACCTCCGGTTTGGGCTCTCCATGTGGACCTTCCTTCTTCTCCACTAATTACATAAAATAAAACCTCACTGCTATTCTACTCTCATTACATATTAAAAAAATAGAAACCCCAGCGAAAAACCTGGGGAGAGTACATAAGGAGGGAGGTAGAATGCCTTATTATTCCAAAGCAACTAGAAAGGGAGAAGGAGAAAGCAGTAAAAGAGGCACACAGGCCCAACAGAAAATTAAACCGTACATTCGGTCTAGGGCTCGTGATCATCCATTTCCATCCAACGCATATAATCATATGATCCAATCACATAAAATACATGCTAACATCACATGATTACCAATCATAATTATCCAAGATAAAATAAATGCGTAACGTATGAAAAAATATGGTACAACCGTTGGTATTAATATTTTTTCCCGTTTTAGGAAAACCCTTCCTCATTATTTTTAGGTAAATTATCCTCGGGATTCCAAATCCAATATAATTCAACCTACCAAAATAATGTCTTAGAAAATAGGCAAAAAATTAAACAAAATTGAATTTTCAGAATTAAGTAAAAAATAAAAACTGAAAATAGGGAAAAAACACTAAGAACGGCGGCCGGCTGCTGCCGGTCTCTCAGGGCAGCAGGCCCAGCCTGTTACCCCCAGCGCGCGCACGCGCATGCCCCTACCTGCTTGTGAGCGCACCTGGTCGGCAGCAGGCTGCACGGCCGCGCGCGCCGGCAGGCTGCCGAGCGCGTAGGCTCCCTTGCTCGCTCGCGCTAGCCTGCCGGCCGCCAGTCGTGCGGCTGCCCTGCGTAGGCGTGCGCGCGCTGACAACATCGTCTGCGTGCGCGCGCGCCTGGCGAAGCCGCCTCATGCGCACGCTCCTGGAGGCGCCGCCCCGTGCATGTGCACGCGCTCGCTTCCTTGCCCGTTTGCGCGTGCGCCCGGCAAGCCGCCATTCGGCAGGCTGACTGCGCGCAGGCTCCTCTGCCTGCGCGGGTCTCCCTCGCCTGTGCGCACGGCCGCGCGCGACCAGCCTCTGGTAGGCCGCATCCTGCGTTTTTCCATTTTGTTCGTTTCTTGCCACCCGGTTCCCAAGAAAAACAAAAAATCCAACAATACCAAAAATTCATACGAATTAAAAGCAAGAAAAATGACAGGCTTTAATAATAATATAATCAAGAATTAATTAAAACATGCCAAATCACGTCTTCATGCTTAAAACGCACGTAGAACCCTAGGCCTATACACCGAACCGGGCTCTGATACCACTGAAAGATTGTGGATCGTCCCGGGAAATAGCACGAATGCGGAAGCGCGATATGAATTTGAATAACGAAATTTAAACATGCTTTTACGAAAAATAAAGAACACGTTCAAGGGGTGTTCCCTTGAAGTTCCCGGGTGTTTGGTGTATCTCATAATTAAAAGCATACAAGAATCATGGAGGCCATAGGATTAAAAATAAAAGAGGGACAAAAAATAAATCGGAACCTACCAATTGTTGTTTTCGTCTTCTAACTGGTACTCGCGTTGTTCCCTGATTTGCACCAAATCTCGTGTATGAGACTCTCCAAATTGTGACACACAATCCACCCACGTATCTTGCACGTCGTGCTAGCGAACGAACAAGTATTTAGGAGAGGATGGATCAATCACACGTTATTAGGTTAACGGGATTAATCCTCCAATGTTCAATTGTTCCAAGAACAAAAGAATAAGAAAATTGATTTTCTTGGAGAGAAAGAGAGAGAGAGGGCGGACGACATTAGGAGAAGAGAGGAAGTGTGTGTGTGTGTGTTTTAAGATTCATCATCCTTCCAAAGGTGAAAGGCGAGGAGTATTTATAGAGGAGGAGTTTAATCCTCTTCAAACTGCAACTCTAGAAGACTAATTTGACTAGGATTTTGACCTAGTCAAAGTCCTAGTCAAAGTAGTAATTTGATCTAGTTAAATTAATCCTGGCCATCCATCTCTCCTTTTAATCTCAACCATTGATTTAATTTAATGGAATATTTAAAACCTATTTAAATATTCCAAAGGGCAATAAATAAATATAATAAATATAAATATTTATCCTAGGCCCATTAAATTAATTTTATAATAAATCTAATTTATTAGATTAATTTCTTTTATCTAATAAAAGGAATTAACTCTTTCCAAGAAAATCAAGGACCCAATTAAATCCAATTTAATCATTCCATTTCTCCAAATATTTAATTCTAAATTAAATATTTAATGTGTGTGGATTGTGTGTGACTCTTTAGGTTCACATTTCAACTAGACCTGGTCGGATTCCTAGAATCCGCCTGTTACAATGGGTGGCCATCTAGCAACGGTCCATGGCACTAGAGACTAGGTGAATATTTCGGGGATGAACATTTAGACTCTAACAGTACACTTGTCCTTCCGTCTACGGTCTCACCACTTAGGGTCTAGGGCACGGAGAATGCAGGTACCCATTTTGAACCTAAGTGTCGGTCTGTCCTTACTAAATGCCGCAAGGGAAACCTTCCCTTCTGTTTAGTTACTGTGGCCACAGATTTTAGGGACAAGACACAGAGCATATGTGAGACTCAACTGTCAATGCCTTTTGACAGAAGACAGATACTTTCTTGAAAACTATTGTCACTCTATACACCGGAGGTGCACTAGACATGGCTTATGACTACTCAAGTGCATCTTGGCAATCTCTCACCATATCTAAGATACAACCCCGATATACAGGTAAACTCAGCAGTTCCTCAAGTCAAAGGACTTGACCTGTACTGTGACACCCCCTTCGTAATTTCATTTCCATCTCATACTAATTCACATTTAACCCAATTTAGATAAATCTTCTTATTATTACATTCTATATATGCCTCAATCAATTAAAAACCTCAACAGAATTCTTTACATAACATAATTTACCATTTCATGTGAAAAGGAAAATCATGGAGTTTCTAGCTATTACAAAACTTAAGATACTACTCCAGTCCGAGTTTAATATTATCGTTAATATGCAGCTAGAGCTCCCAATTAATGATGACACTTCAGTGCTGACCCACCTAATAAGGCTGACAACTGGCTACAAGCTAGTTAGACGAGTTACTGCAATCTATCTGCTGAAAAAGTACATGGCAAAGAGTGAGTTTCCAACTCAGTAAGTATAGCTAATTAGCTATATATACACAAACATGGGAGCACATACAAGAAGACAAATTTCATGTGATACCATCAATCAACCATGCTCATTATACAATTTCCACAATATCTCCAAGTAATCAGTATGAACAATCATGTGAAAACCAATGCCAGAATCACCATCAACACGTCATGCAGTAATCACAATATCACGAAGTAATCAGTGCCAACCATCACTCGGGAATCAATATCAGAATCACGCGTCAGCCATAATATAATACATACACAATTATGATTTTATTATCTTAGGGCCCTGCTTAACCTAGCTGGAGTATATTCAATGGTTTGCCGGCTATCATCATCATTCCATCACATCATCATCATATTTCTTTTTCTTCCAATATCACACAGCACACAACTCGTATGATATCTCATCATCCACCATATCACACATCACACAGCTCGTATGATATTACATCCTCCATCATATCACACAGCACACAGCTCGTATGATATTACATCATCCATCATATCACACAGCACACAGCTCGTATGATGATATGACCTCATCTCCCGTCAATTGATGACAGCACACAGCTCGTCACCAATCCCATCATCATAAACCATTGAATATGCCCCAGGTTAGTTAAGCCATTTCTTCATCTCGATTCACCATCTATCAATTAACGACCTCACAACTCAACACTAATCAATAATCAAATAGAAGCATGTCACAATCATTCACGACCACACCACCATTCATCATCATTTAGAAAATAATCGAAGTACATCAAAAGTATTTACCATGTACGTCACATCAAAACATAGACATAACACATAACTGAAGGACAAGCAGATCCGCCCGGGAGCGCGAGCGGAAGCGAGAAAGCGAGAAATTGTGTGTAAATTTAAATCTAATTTAAATATGAGAATTCCAAGGGGTGTACCCTTGGGTGCTCAACCGGGCGTTCGATGTAGGATGTGTAAATATTGAAAACATATATTTAAACACATAGGGCATAGATATATAAATGAAATCAATCAAAGCGTAATAAACCGTTACCTTTGATTGTTTAGCGTATGCTCTCGGCTACTAGCGTTGTTCCTTCTCCGGAATGCTCACGAAATCCAAACGTATGGATTCTCCAAAGGTGATCCACACCACACCGGAAGAAACACACGTTCTTCTTGCTAGAAAAGAACGGGTTTAGGAAGGAATCGGTTTAAGAGAAGAACACTATGAATTAGTGTTCTCTTAAACTTACTTTGTTCTTCTTCTTGATTCAAAATCAAGTGAAGAACACAAGTGTAAGAGAGGGAGAGAGCACGAAAATTGAGAGAGAGGAGAGGATTTTTGTCTTCTCTTTTTCCTAGAAAAAGATGAATAATGAATCACTTATGCTTGGTGTTGTATATTCTCATATATATACATAATTAATGTGATTATTGGAATGTGTCTAGGTTCATCCAAGGATGTCTAGATCAATTCTTCAATCAAGCCTACCAAAATTTATGGTATGATCAAATCATACCAAAAGGGAAGAGCTTGATTGGAGTTGATTTGTCTCTTTCCAAAAGAGATAAGTCAACATACCATCTAGCATGAAACATGGCTGATTTTACTTCCTCCAAGGGAGCATGTCGGCCATGTTTAATTAAGGGAAGAAGTCCAACTTCTTCCTATTCCAAAATAGGAATGATTTCTCCTCTCGGGTATAATTTAACGGACCGGGTTTTATCGTAATCCAATTACGACGAAATCCAACATTAAATCCAATTTAGTGTTCATTTAAATTATTCTCGTTGATCTTTTAATCCAATTAAAAGATCCAACGTCTCAACGTCTCAACTTTCCATATTTAATCGAAAATCCAATTTACCGATTAAACGAAAGCTCGATACAATATCGGCCCGTCCATCCAATGGACTTTCCCTTAAGTAATCCAATTACTTATTTTTATCCTTTGAGATTGACTCCAAGTCGATCTCTCAACCTCCTCGGTGATTTGTGTGTGACCCTTTAGGTTCACCCTCAGCTAGACTTGGGCCCGTGTCCCACAAGGGCCCGTTATCATGGGTGGCCGTCTAGCAACGGTCCATGGCACTAGAGACTAGGTGAATTGGCGTGAACATTTAGGCGCCGATTCCGTACGGGTACGATCCTTCCGTCTACCGTCTCCCGGCCTTAGTCTAGGGTATGGAATTGGGCGTCAGTTCCCATCCTTGACTAGGCATCTATGCTTAATACTCGAGAGCACGTATGCTTCATTGCGTCGACACAGAGAACCATTCCCTGTTCGACCAACCACTGTGGCCACAGCTTTAAACAGCATGAACGTGTCTCCGAGTGCATAGGAGATACCTCTGTCACATTCTGACAGGGGACGGATCCTCTTCTTGGAATCCACCGTCCTCGCTACACATTCCGACTGCACTGGACAAGGCTTATGATAATCATCTTACAGAATGATTACCTCTCGCCAGATCCAAGATACAGCCCTCCTGTGCACGCGACTGCCATGATCCCTCAAGTCTGAGGATTACTCCCGTACTATCGGAACCGGGGAAAACCAATCATACCGACCAAGCCTCCAAGGCTTCCAAATGATGATCCCCGCGAGTCAGTCCAGTTGGCTCGACCCCAGTCGACCAACCCATCAAGATCGTGTAGGCGTCCCACGCCTGTCGCCGATGAAACACGGCACTCATCCAATGAACACGACTCTTGACGCAAGTCTCAATAGGACTCTCGATGCCCTGTCTCGAGGTCCTCAACTTGGAATGTTTCAGACCCAACTCTTAATCAGTTGGTTTCATGACCACCATCCAATGCGTGGCCCAACTGCACGAGTTGTTATCCATGGTCTGTGGGCTTTGTTGCGATATAAGTTATACACCATTTTAACAAATGTAAGATGAGCGCAACAAAGAAGGTACCATTGGTGACGAATACTCATCTTATTCATCACATAATAATATTACATTACATCAAGTTGTCAGATAGGTTACAAATAGCCAAACCTATTGGCTTTCTGGTCACCTATTCTAACAATAACAACATTTCACAAGACAACCACATAATCCAGTTCAACATATAACAGTTTATGAATAAGATTACATAACCATGCATATATATATATATATATATATATACATCCAATTAACTATACTTACCTCAATTCCACAATGATTTAGTTAGTAGAGTGATGTGTTCACTCTTGTACGTTGTTCTCGTGTCCTATAAATAGTTGTAGGACGTATAGTCAATATATCGAAAATATTGAAATTCCTTAATAATGTATTTACAGTATTCGGACACTTCTCACTAATCTGTTAATATCTTATTTTACATAATTCAGGTCCTTAATCCATTTTCTACTACATAAAGTAGACTCAATTATCTTTCCATCAGTATATATCTTGCTCTATATATAAATCAGTGATTATATTTTTAAGAATTTAATTTACCGCCCCTTAACCTGTGAATCCTGCCCGCCTGAATATTGATCACTAATTAAATCATAACTTTAATTATAATAACCAAATTATAAACTGTTTCAGTACGATACAATAGACATCCTCATATTTATAATGGTATAAAATATGTATATTAAATCATAAGAATAATTTGTTAATAATATCTACTATTCCTGTTCATTGTTTTTCGCGAACAGAATCTGCGTACAAACTTATAAATCATCCCCAGACCAAATTACAACTTGTAAAGTCAATATTTTTACTCCATATACTCTCCTACGTCCCTAGATTCATATAAAACAATAATCATACGAATTGAATCAATATATAATGAGTTATTTAGGTTTTATCACAACCTGTCCTTTACAGTCGTAGATCCATAGAGCTCTACTTCAAAATTCTCCCAAAATTCGTATATCCGATCAAAAATTATGATATTTACAGAATATTATATATTATGTCTCTAGTTGCATTTTAAGAAATAATCATATAAATTGAACCATTATAACTCAAGTTACAGGGGTTTTACTATACTCAGTCTGGGTTACCGCAGAAACAGGGCAACAGAATATATCCTACGATTTAGCCATTAAAACGAACGATTTAGCTTCTAATTAAAACTAGAAAATTATAGATGAAATCCTAAGGTTTTCATAGACACCAAAATCACTAAATTTGGATCGGTAAAACGTGAGATTTTCCTGAAAAACCGAGACTGATTGGACAGAGTTTTTCCTGTTATCATGTATCTAGCTTCACTCATCCATTTCTTCCATGTTCTTCATGGATCTAAGCTTAAAATAAAAATAAAAGAGAGTTCTTACCAATATATGTGTAGAAGACTCTAGGCTTGAGTTCTTTGAGGAGGAAGAAATAATATAATGAACAAATCAAGTCCTATATATATATATGTATTGTCAATGTCTCACTCCACCGCCTCACCCCTCTTTTCTTTCTTTTATATATTAATTCTATATATATATATTAGCTTCTACCACATTTTTAAATTTTCTATGGGTGATACAAGTGGTTTTTATAGCATATATATATATATATAGGATAAGTTAGTAGGTGTGAACATATAGGTGTCTATATATATATAAATATTATATTGCAATGAAGTATGTTGATAAGCATGAGTTAATTTGTTGTGTAGTGTAGATACATATATATATACATATGTAATTTATTTTTATTTAAGATATTATATCTCCCCCTTGCATCTTCACAAATTTCTATTTTGACCCCACACTTGTATTGTTTCAAATCCTCAAGTACTTCCAAGTATAAATCTTATCATATAATTTATAATTAAGCACCAATTATCATATAAATGACCACATTATATATCCATTTATTATGCTAATAAATGACAATCAAGTATTAACGTTGAGGATGTTACATGTACTGTTGGAACCGGGAATACACGTCATACCTAGCCGACCCTACGCAAGGTCCTCCATAAGACGGTTCCCGCGAGTCACCTCAGTCAGCAGGCTAACCCACTAACACTGCTTAGACGACCTTCGTCACCCGTCGATGAAATACGACAACAGATGCTTAGTGCAAGTCTCAAGGGGAATCTCGGTACCCATTTTCGAGATTCCTTGACTTGGAGATTTTCAGACTGATCGGAGGGACTGATTTCATGGACCTACCTCCAAGCGTAGTCCCAGTCCTCGAAATACGTTTTCAGTCCGTGGGCTTTGTTTGCATAGTGAACAGATGTGTATAAAGCAGATAAAGTGAACACAAAAAAGTAATGCCAAATGAATTTCACTTCTTTATTCATTAATAATATATCAAATCCTTGAAATTGTCTAGACATAGGTTACATTTCGCCTGCCAAGATTGGCTACATGGTCACCTATTCTAACAGGGTGGCCGTCTAGCAATGGTCCATGGCACGAGAGACTAGGTGAAAATGCGTGGGGGTGAATATATAGGCTCTATAGTACATTTATCCTTCCGTAGGTACCCATTTTGGACGTAAGTGTTGGCTTGTGCTAAACTAAACGTCGTAGGGAATCCCTCCCTTCTGTTCAGTTACTGTGGCCACAGATTCAGGGACAAGACTTAGAGCATACTGAGATGCTACTGTCAGCGCTGTGACAGGAGACAGATCCTTTCTTGGAATCTACTGTCACGCTGCACATCATGACTACACTAGATATGGCTTATGACTACTCAGTAACTAAGACTTGGTAATCTTGTTAGAATAGGTGACCATGAAGCCAACCTTGTTAGGCGAATTGTAACCTGTGTCCGAACAATTTCAAAGTTTTAATAAAACCTTGACGAATAAGAAAATGAAATTCACTTGGTGCATACTTTGTTTGTGTTCACTTTAACTTCTTTATTGTTAGAATAGGTGACCATGTAAGCCAATTTTGGCGGGTATATGTAACCTATGTCTAGACAATTATAGGTGTTTGATAAATCATTAATGAATAAAGAAGTGAATTTCATTTGCCATTACTTTGTTTGTGTTCACTTATATCTGTTTTCTATATCTGTTCACTACGCAAACAAAGCCCACGGACTGAGAATCAATTTCGGGGACTGGGACTACGCTTGGAGGTAGGTCCATGGAATCAGTCTTCCCGAATCAGTTCGGAAATCTCCAAGTCAAGGAATCCCGAAAATGGGTACCGGGATTCCATTTGAGACTTGCACTAAGCACCTGCTGTCGTGTTTCATCGACGGGTGACGAGGGTCGTCTAAGCAGTGTTAGTGGGTTAGCATGCTAGGACGCAGCTGACTGAGGTGACTCGTGGGAACCGTCTTACGGAGGACCTTGAGTATGGTCTGCTAGGTATGACGTATATTCCCGGTTCCAACGGTACAGGTCAAGTCCTTTGACTTGAGGAATTGCTGAGTTTACCTGTACATCAGGGCTGTATCTTAGATATGGTGAGAGATTGCCAGAATTCTCTTTGGTAGTCATAAGCCATGTCTAGTGCAGTTCTGGTGTGCAAAGTGACAGTAGTTTCCAAGAAAGGATCTGTCTCCTGTCAATAGGTTTTGGCAGTTGAGTCTCATGTATACTCTAGGTCTTGTCCCTAAAACTGTGGCCACAGTGACTGAACAGAAGGGAAGGATTCCCTTGCGGCGTTTAGTGAGGACAGACCGACACTTAGGTCCAAAATGGGTACCTGCATTTTCCGTGCCTTAGACTCTAAGTGATGAGACCGAAGACAGAAGGACAAGTGTACTGTTAGAGCCTAAATGTTCATCCCTGAATATTTCACCTAGTCTCTAGTGCCATGGACCGTTGCTAGATGGCCACCCATGGTAACGGAAGGATTCTAGGAATCCGACCAAGTCTAGCTGAAAGGTGAACCTAAAGAGTCACACACTATCCACACACATTTAGATATTTAATTAGGAATTAAATATTGGAGTGAAGGAATGATTAAATTGGATTTAATCGGGTCCTTTATTTTTCTTGGAGAAATAATTTCTTCTATTAGATATAAGGAATTAAATTGATAAATTAGATTTATCAAAGGGATTTATTTAATGGGCTTAAATAATATTTATATTTATTTTAGCCTCTTGGAAATATTTAAATAGGTTTTAAATATTCCATTAAATTAAATTAAATCAACGGTGAGATGAATGGAGAGATGGATGGCTAGGATTGTTTTGACTAGGTCAAAACACTACTTTGACTAGGACTTTGACTAGGTCAAAATTCTAGTCAAAATAGAGTTCTTGAAAGAGGAGTTTAAAGAGGATTAGACTCCTCTTCTATATAAACCCCTAGCATCCTACAAGTTGAAGGATGATGAAACTCCAACACACACACTACAACACACACACACGGATTCTCTCTCCATCTATCTCGTCCGCCCTCTCTCTCTCACACACTCCAAGAAAATTATTTTCTCTTAGTTCTTTTTGTTCTTGGAACATTAAGAACTTGATGAATCAATACCATTAATCAATAATGTGTTATTGATTCATCCACTCCAAAAACATAAACTTGTTCGTTGCTAGCACGACGTGCAAGATACGTGGGTGGATCGTGTGTCACGATTTGGAGGGTCTCAAAGACGAGATCTTGGTGCAAAACGGGGAACAACGCTTGTAGCCGTTGAAGACGAAAACGACAACGGGTAGGTCTCGTTTTAATTTTTCGTCCTCTCTATAATTTCCAACCCTATGGCCTCCATGATTTATTTTGTGTTATTCGTTCATGAGATAGACCGAACGCCCGGGAAATTTCAAAGGCACACCCTTTGAAACGTGTTTTAATTTAAAAGCATGTTTAAATTCCGTTTTAATTTTTAATTATACCGCGCTTCCGCATTCGCGCTTTTCCCGGGACGATCCACAATTCCTTTCAGTGGTATCAGAGCCCGGTTCGGTATATAGGCCTAGGGTTTTATGTGCGTTTTAAGCATGAAACGTGATTAAGCATGTTTTAATTGAATCTTGATTTTCTTGATTATTAAAGCATGTTGTTTTATTGCTTTTAATTCGTGTGAAATTCTTAATGTTTGTATTTTTCTGTTTTTCTTGGGAAACGAGGAAAAAATTGAACTGAAAACAAGAAACGCCACAGCCGGCCAGCCGGGAAGGCTGGCCGCGCGCAGCCGAGCGCTGCCGGCAGGGCAGACGCGCGCAGGCAAGGGTAGCCTGCGCGCGCCCGCCCAGCCGGTCGCGCAGGGGCAGCACGCAGCCAGGATGGCTGCGCGCGGGCGCGCGGGGAGACGAGGGTGTCTGCGCGCGCGGGGCCGGTAGGCGCGCTCATGCGCGCGCGCGCGTGCAAGGCTGTCGGGCGGAGAGCCCGCGTGCGGACGGGCACCAGGCGCGCTGCCAGGCCCGCGCGCACGCAGATGGAGGCGTCTGCGCGCGCGCGCCCGGCGGGCGTGCCCAATGCGCGTCTGCGCGCGCGCACTGCGCACAGCGCAGGCACGCGGCTGGCGACCAGCAGGCCGGCGCGCGCGAGGCGGCGGAGCCTGCGCGCACGACGGCCTGCCGAAACACCAGGCCGCGCAGCGCGCTGCCGGCCAGGCGCGCGCGCACGCAGGCAAGGGGCCTGCGCGCGCAGGGGCGGCAGGCTGGGCCTGCTGCCCTGCGCGCACGGCCGGCCGGCTGCTGCCGGTGGCGGCGGCCGGTGGCTGCTGCAGCTAGGGTTTTTGAAACCCTAGTATTATTTTATTTTTTATTTACTTTTCAGTTTTAATTTTGAATTAATTCTGAAAATTCGTTTTTGGGTTCAATTTTGCCTAAATTCCTAAAGACATTATTTTAGGAGTAAAATAAATTGGATTTGGAATCCCGGGGTTATTTTACTTAAAATAATGAGGAAAGGTTTTCCTAAAACGAGAAAAATATTATTACCAATATTTTGTGTTTTATTTTTCACACGTTGCGCACATGATCATTTATTTCTGTTTTGGATTATTATGATTGGAAATCATGAATTATAGGTATATTGTAATTATGTGATTGGAGCATGTGATTATGTGTGTTGGATGGAAATGGATGATCACGAGCCCTAGACCGGATGTATGGTTAATTTTCTGTTGGGCCTGTGTGCCTCTTTAACTGCTTTCTCCTTCTCTCTTTCTAGTGCCTTGGAATAATAAGGCTTTCTACCTCCCTCCTTATGTACTCCCCCCGGGTTTTCGCTGGGGATTCTATTTTTTAATATGTAATGAGAGTAGACTAGGAGTGAGGTTTCCATTTTTGTAATTGGTGGAGAAGAAGGAAGGACCACATGGAGAGCCCAGACCGGAGGTCCCTTGGAGTTTTCCATGAAGTGAAGAAAGAGAAAAGAGACCAAGGCCCATCAGCATGATGATTGGGTTACTATTATTGTAATAGTATAGGACCAACCCTAGATTGACCATAGATCCACTGCGGGCTCAGTGGATCGCATAGGATTCGGGCTCGTGATCATCCAACAGGGGCGTGCTAGGCTTTAATTTTGCATGTGGTTATTGTGATGGATGAATGGGTTTTTTATTTATCATATAACTGCTATGGATGGATTTTATTTATGCATTATGGATGAATGTATGCATATATATTATGAGATCTCGGTCATTCACTACTCTCACATTGGTTGGACCAATGTTGAAATATTAGACCCTAGATAAAGTGGACATGAACTCTAGGAGTTCGTCCATGCCTTCCAATCCGTGGCATAGTGAGGAAGCTGTTTTAGGTCAATAGCGTGGTCTCACGAGTCGTGGCACGTTATTGTACTTAAAAGAAGCTGCATTGTGTCATGAACGAAAAATGGGCTGCTATTACCTGTCTCACGAGTCGTGGGGGTACTAGTGGGTCCATGGCTCGGTCGATTGGGTCGGGTCTAACATCCAATTAGCATGATTCGCTTGGAGTCCTCGGGATCATGCAAAAGGGTGAGGCAATAATCTTGGGAATCTCGTGGAACGAGAATGGTATGGAATACCTCCACAGGATCTTTTCCATGCGAATCATAAAAGCGGGGTATGGGAAAAATGAGATTCAGAAGCAATATGAAAGGCTAGACGATGTCCCTTCCATTATGTCTCGCCTTAAGGATTGCTATGCAGTCCCGGACCGGCATACTAGGTATGTCGCGACCAAAGCGTTCTTTGGAACTAAAATGACAGAAGGATCCTCTGTACAAGAGCATGGGGTTAAAATGCTTACCCTAGTGGAAAGCTCGAGGACCTAAAGGCAGGTCTCGATAACGAAACGTACATAGATGTGATCCTTCAGTCACTCCCACCCTCCTTCGACCAATTTATCGTCAACTATAACATGAATGCACTTGAGAAGGGCATTCATGAGTTGATCAATATGTTGGTGCAATACGAGGCAACGACTAAGAAGTCCACGCCTTCGGTATTGTTTGGAGGTGCTTCAACTTCCAAGACGAAAGGCAAGGGTGCCGGACGTTGGAAAAAGAAGAAGGGGAAGGGAAAAGCCGTCATAGCAGCTACGAACACTCAGAGTGTTCCCATTGCCAAAGAGGGGAAAGGCAAAGGAAAGGGAAAGGTTGTCTCCAAGCAACAGTCAAAGGCATATGACATATGTATCAACTGCCGTGAGAAAGGGCATTGGAAGAGAGAGTGCCCCAAACTCTTCTCAAACCAAGGTATATATGTGATTGAGGTTAATATGGTCACTAATTCTGCCTCTTGGGTATTGGATACCGGCTGTGGAGCTCACATTTGCAATAATTTGCAGGTGCTGAAAGAAGCAGAAAACTAAGTAGCGGGGACATGATCCTGAAGCTTGGAAATGGCAAGGCCATCTCGGCAGAAGCAGTAGGATCCGCCACTTTAGTAATTAGTGATACCATTAGCATAGAATTAGAGCAGGTTTATTTTGTACCTAGTATGATTAAGAACATCATTTCCATTCCATTGTTGGACAATAATGGTTATGAGTTCAGAATCAATAAAAATTGCTTTTATTTGATGAGATGTGGAATTGCTCATCTACTTGGTACATTACATAACGGGCTCTATATCTTGCAACAAACGAATTTCGTTCTTAACGCTCACAAACGGAAATTAGATAATAACGGGAACGCACGTCTGTGGCACGCTAGGCTAGGTCACATATCCCAAGATAGGATGAAAAAAGGTTGGTAGACTCAAAAAAAACCTAGAGGTTGGGGACTTGAGTGATCTACCAACTTGTGAGTCTTGTCTAAGAGGGAAAATGACCAAGAAGCCCTTTGTAGGACAAAGCAGGCTTGCCACAGGTCTGTTGGACTTGGTCCATACAGACGTATGTGGACCACTAAGGACGCAGGCCCGAGGTGGGTTTGAAAGAAATCGGTGGATCGTCCCGGGAGATTAACGCGAATAGCGGAAGCGCGAAATAGTGCGTAATAAAAAATTACAAAGCATAATTAAATGGAATTTAAACTATGCATAATATTCATAAACGAATCAAGGGGTGTGCCCTTGATTCTCCCAGGCGTTCGGTGTATCTCATGTTCAATAAAACACAACATGGAGGCCATAGAATTGAAATCGAAAAACGAAATTAAAGAACCTACCCGGTTGTAGTTTTGTCTTCGTTTCTGCTACACGCATTGTTCCCCGTTTTGCACCAAGATCTCAAATAAGAGACCCTCTAAATCATCTCACTCGCTCCACCGGAAAGCAAACAACCCTTGTGCTAGCAAGAAATAATTTGGGGAGAAGAGACATCGATACACGCTATGAATTAACGCAATCAATGTCTCTTATGTTCTTAACTTGAATAAAATCAAGAAGAACAAAGTATAATTCTTGGAGATTAAGAAAAGGTGATGGACGAATTTTAGAGAGAGATGAGAGATGAGAGTTGTAGAGAATAGTAGGTGTAAGTGTGTGTGTTTTTAAGTATTTATAGAAGATGGAATTCCTATTCCTTCTCAAACTCTTCCAAAGAGACACACTTTGACTAGGACTTTGATCTAGTCAAATCCTAGTCAAATTAGGCTTTGATTAAGTCAAATTAATCATGGCCATTCATCTCATCATTCTCTAGATCAAATCTTGTCCATCCATTTTGATGGGCTTTATGGAATGGGCTTTATTTAATTCTAAATTAAATAATCCCATGGACTTATATTAAAATCCTATTTAATATACTAAGCCCATTAATTAATTAATGGAATGGACTTTATTTAATTCCAAATTAAATAGTCCATGGACTTTATATTAAATCCTATTTAATACCAAGCCCATTAATTAATTCCATAGAATGGGATTATTTAATTCTAAATTAAATAGTCCCATGGACTTTATATTAAATCCTATTTAATATACTAAGCCCATTAATTAATTAATGGAATGGACTTTATTTAATTCCAAATTAAATAGTCCATGGACTTTATATTAAATCCTATTTAATACCAAGCCCATTAATTAATTAATTCACCCTTTTAATCTAATTAAAAGGAAAGCCCATGCTTTGTAAAATTCATAAATCTAATTTATGAACTCAATCCCGATTATTCCAAATAATACATCGAGGCTTGTATCTCCAAGAAGTATAATTTAATTCCATTAAATTAAACCTTCTCCGGAATTAATTCCAAATTAATTCCCTTTCATTTGGTGTAGCGGGTGTGACTCTTTAGGTTCACCTTTCAGCTAGACTTGGACCTACTTTTTGTTATTTCATAACCAAAGTAGTCCGTTACCATGGGTGGCCATCTAGCAACGGTCCATGGCACTAGAGACTAGGTGAATTTATGGTGTGAACATTTAGGCTCCGAGTTATACGCAGGTGCGGTCCTACCGACGCTCGATACGTACGGGTACGGTCCTACTGTCGCCTGTCTCCCGGCCTTTAGTCTAGGGGTCGGTTCCCATCGTTGACTAGGCAACTATGCATAATGCTCGAGATATGTTTAACTCGACGTAGGAAATCCTTTCCCACTACATCAAGTGCTATGGCCATAGACTTTGTGAGTCTAAACCATCTCCGAGCGCATAGGAGATCTTGCTGTCATATCCTTTGACAGGGGACAGATCCTATCTTGGAATTCACCGTTCTTACATACTTAGACTGCACTGGACGAGGCCTATGATGACCATGTGATATAATCGGTCAAATTTCACCAGATCCAAGATACAGCCTTAGTATGTAGGGGTTTGCCGTGATCCTCAAGTCCGAGGACTAATCCCGTACTATCGGAACCGGGAATACGAGTCATACCGACCAAGCCCGAGTAGCTTCTATATGACGATTCCCGCGAGTCACCTCAGTCGGCCGCTCCCCAGCAGACCGACCCACTAACACTGCTTAGACGATCCTCGTCACCCGTCGATGAAACACGACAGCAGATGCTTAGTGCAAGTCTCAAATGGATTCTCGATGCCCTGTCTCGAGATTCCTTTGACTTGGAGTATTTCAGACTGATTCGGCGAAACTGATTTCATGAACCTACCTCCAAGCGTAGTTCCAATTTCCCGAAATGTTATATCAGTCTGTGGGCGTTTGTTGTGACATCGTAACGATGCAAGCAGTAAGTACAACAAACTCATGCCTATGAATCCTTACCACATTCATTAACATAATATTACTTGTTCACAGATTGA
Source organism: Sesamum alatum (assembly GCA_034509735.1). NCBI lineage: Eukaryota > Viridiplantae > Streptophyta > Magnoliopsida > Lamiales > Pedaliaceae > Sesamum > Sesamum alatum. Next base: position 36,346,309 of record JACGWO010000001.1, on the reverse strand, counting down.
CGAATGGTTCTCAGAACAGCCAATACCATTGACTTTCTGGTCACCTATTCTAACAATCTCCCACTTGACCAATAAGTCAATTACCCACTTTGTTCAGAATCCACTGAGTATGAGTAATCTACGATACCCGACTAAGGTATTGTGAGTCCGCTTATATTTCCTTGCGAAGCAATACGGTCTAACCGTGTTACCTCTATCCACCATTGCCTCTTAGAGATGGTGGTTGTCTAAGAATATTTTCGTGGATCTTGTGATGAGATCTCGTGCCAATACTCCCATAGCCAAGTTGCCTGCCATATAGGCGAACATGGCTTGGTCGTGCTAGGCGCCACGTCCATCCTATGGATGCGGTCTTCATCAGTAACCACTATCCGATGCACTCGTCATTGGGCCTGACTGTGCATACCTTTGAGACTAACTGGTTTTCACTTATGCTCTGGAAGCTAGTATCGCTTTAGCCTTCCAAAAACAACTCTCAATAGACGGTGCATCATGAACACATCTTTAGTCCTTATTCAGGTACTAAGGATCGTTCTTGATTGCTGTCTTCAACCCCGCAGTGCATTACCGATTTATGTTGAGCCATGCTAGAAGCACTCTCAACATCGGTTCCTATGCACCGAGTAAACATATCATATGTTTGCCTAGGTTTAAGACGTAGGGGATACTCAACAAGCAAGCCTTCTCATTAGTCCACCGTGACTAAGTCTTGAATGGCTTGATGCTTTATGCATAGTATCCAAGTTTTCTCATCAGTCTTACTATGGCTGAGTCTCGAACAACTTGTCCCTCTACATATATGAGCTTTTCTCATCAGTCCACCATGACTGAGTCTTTGAAAAGCTCAATTCATGATATGTATGTGGGATCCCTAAAATGTCATCGAGAATTTTCGTGAGTTACAGTTTGTGTTTTAGTGATTCCTAATGCCTTGAATTCATCCATGAATCAAGATATTACACACTTAAACACTTGGAACACCATTTCTACTCCCACTGATCACCTACGTCGTTTAAGACCGAGTCATGCTCCGTATGAGCTCGTCAAAACGAATATTCCAGTTATGCGGTGTTTTCAAACCTTGTTTGAATTTCCTAGCGGATTCTATGGCTCCTCTCCATAAATCCTACTACGATGTCCAACATCACGTTCCGCAGGTCATTTGGATTACTATCCAAATTTGACCGAACATATCCCGATCACTCGTACCTCTTACGATATTCGGGTTCGTTCTTGGAATATGATCAATTTAAGAAATGCGATTCTAAGCAACGTTAGTATTATTCTTTCGTAAACTTGTACAAATTAGACACCGAATCTAATTTGTCTCCCACTAGTCCCTTGACGTATGTAGGATCCTCTACATGCTCAAGGACTTTGTCGGGACACAGGCTTGCCAAACCATGGCTCCTTGTGCGTGACTCCTAGCAAAGTGCCACGTTCCTTATGTTGGCAATTTTGAGTCTACGTCTACACGGGCTAAGGTAATTGGGCGAAACTTTGATCGATCTTCGTCTAACGAGACTCGATCGTTCCCTTTATCAGAGACCGTCATACTTGGCCTTTACAGGAAACGTTTCATTGAGAATTCCATTCTCAACTTGGATGCTCAAGAGCTCCCACTAAATACACGGCCTTTTCGATCCTATCGAAACAGGTTTAATTTTGCAACCATTTATGGTTCACCTCCTTAAGTCTAATTCCCAAACCTCCTATGGGACCTTTAGACTTTTGAACCCTCTTATGGTCTTGTGTATTAGTAACCTACAGTTGTCTTATTGGCTCCCTTCCAATAGACTATTTGGCAAGCCTACTTTGTCCAAACAAGAGCTTTCGGACTTTCTTCTTCATAAAAGACTTGTAAATTTAGTCGATTCGAATCATCTATTTCTAGATTCATCAAACTTTCCAATTTACTTATCTTTTAATAAGAAGAAATGTCCTAGCTGTTGTAGATGCCAAATCTGCAAGTTGGTCTTGATTAATCCATTTAGATAATTTGAATTTTGAGTATCCATAAACCTTTTATGGGATGGTATTTTAGGAATTTACGTACTAGCAAACATGAATCATTATTCAATAATTTTGTTTGATCAAATATGTATGTAATAAAACCTTTGTCCAACAAAGACACATACTTTTGATCATGCTAGGTTACGTAATTCCTATATTATCCTAACATGATCACGATTATGAGCCTAACAAGTCTCTAGTCCTTTTCATCAATGGACCTTGCCATTGTTGAATCCTAGAACTGTTCTTGGCTTTTAAGTCCTTATTCACTTTCTGCAAACCACCTGCAGATTAGTGATAGGAATGGTATCAAATACCAAATAGAGATCATGTCAATACTCAATATCAAGTTTTACCTACATTGGATAGAGGTTTAGAATACTCCCTTTCCAATGGCCCTCTTTACGATAGTAAATGCTTACGTTCTTAGAATCTATGAACTTGACTGCTTGAACCTTTTGCTCTTTCCTTTACCTCCACCTTGTGTTGTAAAGGAACAACACTTGAAGTGCTGCAATAGTTGATGTTACCTTACCCTTCTTCCTCTTTTAGCGTCTGGCACCCTTGCCTTTCGCTATGGAGGTTGAAGCCTCTCCTACTAGTACCGACGGCGCAGATTTTGCAATCGTTGCCTCGTACTAGACCGACATAATTACCAACCTATGAAGATCTATTCTAAGCTCATTCATGTTGACAATTAATGGTTCGTAGGAGGGAGGAAGAGACTGAAGGATCATGTCAATGTACGTCTCCTTTTCAAGACTGACATGGAGGTCTTTTGAGCTTCTCCACTAGGGATTGCATCATCACTCCATGTTCTTTGTACCGACATCCTTTCCGTCATCTTAGCTCCAAACATGCCTTCGTTGCATTTTACCCACATGCTGGTCCAAGACCATATAGACATGATGCAAGCGAAGCATAGTTTGAGCCAACATCATTATATCCTATTTGCCGGTGGTCATCCTTCAACTTTTGAACGCCAAGCGTTGCCTTAGTTGTCGACCCCTCCGGCAAGCGCTGAGGAACGTCCTCATTCCGATATGTGAGTTAAGGTTCTGGAAATCTAAGACCATCTTAAGATTTCGCAGTCAATTCGTGTAATTGGTTCCTTTTTAATGAGCCTCTTAGTGATGTGTTTGGTGGATTCTTAGACATTCACAACATATATGTAAAGCAGAAAATAATAAGTAGAATGAAGTAATATTTTGGTTAAGTCTCGGTCTTTAGTCCTTAACCTCTCCCACTATTTCTACGAAAACACGGCACTCTCAAACGTTGTTTTCGGGAAATCCTTTCCTAGTGGGCTCGGGATCCACAGCGATCTCCCCCATACCCCGCTTTTACGATTCGCATGGGAAAAGAACCCGTGGGAGGTATTCCATACCATTCTCGTTCCACGAGATTCCCAAGATAATTGCCTCACCCTTTCACGTGATCCCGAGGACTCCAAGCGTATCACGTTATTCGGGCGTTAGACCCGACCCAATCAACCGATTCATAGACTCACTGCTACCTCCACGACTCGTGAGACAGGTAACAGCAGTCTACTCATCGTTCATGACAAAGTGCAGCTTCTTTTAAGCACGATAGTCGTGCCACGACTCGTGAGACCACGCTATCGACCTAAAAGATCTTCCTCACTTTTGCCATGGATGGAAGGCTTGGACAGACTCCCAGAGTCCTAGCCATTTATTAAGGGTCTATATTTAACTTGGTTCAACCAAGTGAGAGTTTTTATAGAACGAGACCTCATCACATATATTAAGTATTGCATTGCGTGCGTTATGGCAGAAATATTCTAAGCGTGAATGTAACCATACATAAAGCATATAGAATAATCATAAGCATATAATACGCATCGCATGCAAAATAAAGCCTAGCACGCCCCTGTAGGATGATCACAAGCCCAAACCTATGCGACCCACTGAGCCCGCAGTGGATCTATGGTCATTCTAAGGGTAGGCCCTACACTATTACAAGATTTAATAACCCATTACATGCAATGGGCCTTGTAAGTCCTCTTTATCTTCTTGGGCTCTCCATCGTAGGCCTACACCGGGCTTCTTCTCCATGGATCTTCCGTGGGCCATCTGATGGCAACCTCCATGGGCCTCCAACACCTTGGGCTTATCTTCTCTTGCAGCTTTTATTTACAAAAAAATAAAACCTCACCACTAATTCTACTCTCATTACATCATAAAATAAGAAACCCCAATTAAATAAGTGTGTGTGTTTTTAAGTATTTATAGAAGATGGAATTCCTATTCCTTCTCAAACTCTTCCAAAGAGACACACTTTGACTAGGACTTTGATCTAGTCAAATCCTAGTCAAATTAGGCTTTGATTAAGTCAAATTAATCATGGCCATTCATCTCATCATTCTCTAGATCAAATCTTGTCCATCCATTTTGATGGGCTTTATGGAATAGGCTTTATTTAATTCTAAATTAAATAATCCCATGGACTTTATATTAAAATCCTATTTAATATACTAAGCCCATTAATTAATTAATGGAATGGACTTTATTTAATTCCAAATTAAATAGTCCATGGACTTTATATTAAATCCTATTTAATACCAAGCCCATTAATTAATTCCATAGAATGGGATTATTTAATTCTAAATTAAATAGTCCCATGGACTTTATATTAAATCCTATTTAATATACTAAGCCCATTAATTAATTAATGGAATGGACTTTATTTAATTCCAAATTAAATAGTCCATGGACTTTAATATTAAATCCTATTTAATACCAAGCCCATTAATTAATTAATTTCACCCTTTTAATCTAATTAAAAGGAAAGCCCATGCTTTGTAAAATTCATAAATCTAATTTATGAACTCAATCCCGATTATTCCAAATAATACATCGAGGCTTGTATCTCCAAGAAGTATAATTTAATTCCATTAAATTAAACCTTCTCCCGGAATTAATTCCAAATTAATTCCCTTTCATTTGGTGTAGCGGGTGTGACTCTTTAGGTTCACCTTTCAGCTAGACTTGGACCTACTTTTTGTTATTTCATAACCAAAGTAGTCCGTTACCATGGGTGGCCATCTAGCAACGGTCCATGGCACTAGAGACTAGGTGAATTTATGGTGTGAACATTTAGGCTCCGAGTTATACGCAGGTGCGGTCCTACCGACGCTCGATACGTACGGGTACGGTCCTACTGTCGCCTGTCTCCCGGCCTTTAGTCTAGGGGTCGGTTCCCATCGTTGACTAGGCAACTATGCATAATGCTCGAGATATGTTTAACTCGACGTAGGAAATCCTTTCCCACTACATCAAGTGCTATGGCCATAGACTTTGTGAGTCTAAACCATCTCCGAGCGCATAGGAGATCTTGCTGTCATATCCTTTGACAGGGGACAGATCCTATCTTGGAATTCACCGTTCTTACATACTTAGACTGCACTGGACGAGGCCTATGATGACCATGTGATATAATCGGTCAAATTTCACCAGATCCAAGATACAGCCTTAGTATGTAGGGGTTTGCCGTGATCCTCAAGTCCGAGACTAATCCCGTACTATCGGAACCGGGAATACGAGTCATACCGACCAAGCCCGAGTAGCTTCTATATGACGATTCCCGCGAGTCACCTCAGTCGGCCGCTCCCAGCAGACCGACCCACTAACACTGCTTAGACGATCCTCGTCACCGTCGATGAAACACGACAGCAGATGCTTAGTGCAAGTCTCAAATGGATTCTCGATGCCCTGTCTCGAGATTCCTTTGACTTGGAGTATTTCAGACTGATTCGGCGAAACTGATTTCATGAACCTACCTCCAAGCGTAGTTCCAATTTCCCGAAATGTTATTTCAGTCTGTGGGCGTTTGTTGTGACATCGTAACGATGCAAGCAGTAAGTACAACAAACTCATGCCTATGAATCCTTACCACATTCATTAACATAATATTACTTGTTCACAGATTGACGAATGGTTCTCAGAACAGCCAATACCATTGACTTTCTGGTCACCTATTCTAACAGGGTTCTCCTACTTCATAACCTTCACCGATGACCATTCACGGTACGGTTATGTTTACCTGATGAGGTACAAGTCTGAAGCTCTTGAGAGGTTTAAAGAATTCAGGCTTGAAGTGGAGAACCAGACCAACTGCAAAATTAAAGTCCTACGGTCAGACCGAGGCGGTGAATACCTTAGTGCCGAATTCCTAGATTATCTAAAAGAAAATGGTATAATATCGGAATGGACACCTCCCGGAACACCACAGTTAAATGGCGTCTCTGAAAGGAGGAACCGAACCCTGTTGGACATGGTTCGGTCCATGATGAGTTTTACCAAATTGCCCTTATCGTTTTGGGGTTATGCATTAGAAACGGCAGCCAAGTTATTGAATTTAGCGCCTACTAATGCAGTAACCCAAATGGCATATGAGATATGGCACGGCAAGCCTGCATCCTACAACTACTTGAAAGTGTGGGGTAGCCCCGCATACGTCAAGAGGTTAGTGGGAGATAAGCTAGAATCCAGGTCTAGCCTATGCAGGTTCGTTGGGTACCCTAAAGAAACTACGGGTTATTACTTTTATGACCCTTTGGAACAAAAGGTATTTGTTTCAAGGAATGCAGTATTCTTGGAGCAAGGCTTCCCGGAGGATATCCAACCTGATGAGCTGATCCTTGAGGAATCAAGTGATGGAACTCAGCCATCAGAAATAGCCGCGGAAACCTCACCAAGAGGATTTAGGATTAACGCACGGAGGGCTGACCAACCTAGAGAAGTCAACATGCTAGGCATGAAGGACAACCTCAAGAAAGGCCAGTCCCGGCCCCTGAACCGCCGGCTCCCATACAGTCAGCGCCCACAGTCACCACTGACGTTCCCGTCCTCCGTAGGTCCACTAGAGAATCCAGACCTCCAGTGAGATATGGGTTTCTAGGTGCGACCGATCTTCTGGATAACGATCCTAAGACATACGGGGAAGCGATGTCTGACATCGACTCCAGGAAATGGCTTGAGGCCATGAAGACCGAAATGGACTCCATGAGCGAGAACCAAGTTTGGAGACTTGTAGATCCACCGAAAGGTGTTAAGCCAGTGGGCTGTAAGTGGGTCTACAAGCGCAAACTCAGCGTTGATGGAGAAGTCACAACCTTTAAGGCTAGGCTTGTAGCTAAGGGATACACTCAACGACCCGGGGTCGATTTTGAGGATACCTACTCGCCGTAGCCATGGCTAAGTCCATTCGGATCCTGCTTGCCATAGCAGCATGGTATGACTATGAAATATGGCAGATGGACGTGAAAACAGCCTTCCTCAACGGTTTCGTTGAAGAAGAGATCTATATGGATCAGCCGGAGGGTTTCACGGTCACTGGAGAAGAACAGAAGGTCTGTCGTCTCCAGAAGTCCATCTATGGCCTCAAACAAGCATCCGAAGTTGGAACATTCGATTTGATGAAGTAATACGGGGATATGACTTCATCAAAAACGAATCCGACCCTTGTGTATACAAGAAGGTCAGTGGGAGCTCTATAGTGTTCCTAGTGCTTTACGTGGATGACATTCTGCTCATTGGTAATGACGTCAGAATGTTAGGACACACAAAAGCATGGTTGTCAACCAAGTTTTCCATGAAGGACTTGGGTGAAGCCTCCTACATCCTAGGCATCCAGATTGTCAGGGACAGATCTAAAAGGATGTAAGGGCTCACCCAAAACTCGTATATGGAGAAAGTCCTAAAGAGATATCGAATGGACAACTCCAAACAAGGATTCCTTCCAATGAGGCATGGGATCAAGTTGTCCAAGAAGCAGTCCCCGCAGACTGATGAGGAACTTGAAAAAGATGAAAGTCATCCCCTATGCTTCTGCCGTAGGTAGCATCCAATATGCGGTCCATTGCACCAGGCCTGACATTGCATACGCTTTGAGCGTGACAAGCAGATATCAGTCCTGTGCAGGAGAGGCACATTGGAATGCCGTTAAGGGCATCCTTAAGTACCTTAGGAGGACTAAGGAAATGTTCTTGGTCTATGGCAATGGAGAACTAATTCTGGAAGGCTTTAGCGACGCTAGCTTCCAGTCTGATGACGATGATGTCAAGTCTCAATCGGGGTATGTATTTAAACTCAACGGAGGAGTAGTGGCTTGGAAAAGTTCCAAGCAAGCAACCACTGCTGACTCCACCACTGAGGCTGAATACATAGCAGCTTCAGAAGCTGCTAAGGAAGCGGTTTGGATGAGAAACTACATCCAAGAGTTAGGTGTGGTGCCTAGCATCGCCGAGCCTGTTGTCATCTTCTGTGATAACAACGGTGCAATAGCGCAAGCAAAGGAACCGAGATCTCATCACCGTTCCAAACACATTCTTAGACGCTACATCTTCTTAGAGAAATGGTAGGAAGAGGTGACGTTCGGATGGACCGAGTCAACTCGGCAGACAACACAGCAGACCCGCTGACAAAGCCTATGTCGCAGAGTGCTCATACGCAACATCTTGAGAAGATGGGGATTAGGCATATGGGTGATTGGCTTTAAAGGTCAAGTGGGAGATTGTTAGAATAGGTGACCATGTAAGCCAATTTTGGCGGGTATATGTAACCTATGTCTAGACAATTATAGGTGTTTGATAAATCATTAATGAATAAAGAAGTGAATTTCATTTGGCATTACTTTGTTTGTGTTCACTTATATCTGTTTTCTATCTGTTCACTACGCAAACAAAGCCCACGGACTGAGAATCAATTTCGGGGACTGGGACTACGCTTGGAGGTAGGTCCATGGAATCAGTCCGGAAATCTCCAAGTCAAGGAATCCCGAAAATGGGTACCCGGGATTCCATTTGAGACTTGCACTAAGCACCTGCTGTCGTGTTTCATCGACGGGTGACGAGGGTCATCTAAGCAGTGTTAGTGGGTTAGCATGCTAGGACGCAGCTGACTGAGGTGACTCGTGGGAACCGTCTTACGGAGGACCTTGAGTATGGTCTGCTAGGTATGACGTATATTCCCGGTTCCAACGGTACAGGTCAAGTCCTTTGACTTGAGGAATTGCTGAGTTTACCTGTACATCAGGGCTGTATCTTAGATATGGTGAGAGATTGCCAGAATTCTCTTTGGTAGTCATAAGCCATGTCTAGTGCAGTTCTGGTGTGCAAAGTGACAGTAGTTTCCAAGAAAGGATCTGTCTTCTGTCAATAGGTTTTGGCAGTTGAGTCTCATGTATACTCTAGGTCTTGTCCCTAAAACTGTGGCCACAGTGACTGAACAGAAGGGAAGGATTCCCTTGCGGCGTTTAGTGAGGACAGACCGACACTTAGGTCAAAAATAGGTACCTGCATTTTCCGTGCCCTAGACTCTAAGTGATGAGACCGAAGACAGAAGGACAAGTGTACTGTTAGAGCCTAAATGTTCATCCCTGAATATTTCACCTAGTCTCTAGTGCCATGGACCGTTGCTAGATGGCCACCCATGGTAACGGAAGGATTCTAGGAATCCGACCAAGTCTAGCTGAAAGGTGAACCTAAAGAGTCACACACTATCCACACACATTTAGATATTTAATTAGGAATTAAATATTGGAGTGAAGGAATGATTAAATTGGATTTAATCGGGTCCTTTATTTTTCTTGGAGAAATAATTCCTTCTATTAGATATAAGGAATTAAATTGATAAATTAGATTTATCAAAGGGATTTATTTAATGGGCTTAAATAATATTTTATATTTATTTTAGCCTCTTGGAAATATTTAAATAGGTTTTAAATATTCCATTAAATTAAATTAAATCAACGGTGAGATGAATGGGAGAGATGGATGGCTAGGATTGTTTTGACTAGGTCAAAACACTACTTTGACTAGGACTTTGACTAGGTCAAAAATCCTCAAATAGAGTTCTTGAAAGAGGAGTTTAAAGAGGATTAGACTCCTCTTCTATATAAACCCCTAGCATCCTACAAGTTGAAGGATGATGAAACTCCAACACACACACTACAACACACACACACGGATTCTCTCTCCATCTATCTCGTCCGCCCTCTCTCTCTCACACACTCCAAGAAAATTATTTTCTCTTAGTTCTTTTTGTTCTTGGAACATTAAGAACTTGATGAATCAATACCATTAATCAATAATGTGTTATTGATTCATCCACTCCAAAAACATAAACTTGTTCGTTGCTAGCACGACGTGCAAGATACGTGGGTGGATCGTGTGTCACGATTTGGAGGGTCTCAAAGACGAGATCTTGGTGCAAAACGGGGAACAACGCTTGTAGCCGTTGAAGACGAAAACGACAACGGGTAGGTCTCGTTTTAATTTTTCGTCCTCTCTTTAATTTCCAACCCTATGGCCTCCATGATTTATTTTGTGTTATTCGTTCATGAGATACACCGAACGCCCCGGAAATTTCAAAGGCACACCCTTTTAAACGTGTTTTAATTTAAAAGCATGTTTAAATTCCGTTTTAATTTTTAATTATACCGCGCTTCCGCATTCGCGCTTTTCCCGGGACGATCCACAATTCCTTTCATTTATAACTGTTCGCTACACAAACAAAGCCCACAGACTGAGATCACATTTAGGGGACTGGGACTATGCTTGGAGGTAGGTCCATGAAATCAGTCCGCCGAATCAGTTTGAAAATCTCCAAGTCAAGAAATCTCAAAAATGGGTACCGAGATTCCACTTGAGACTTGCACTAAGCATCTGCTATCCTGTTTCATCGACGGGTGACGAGGGTCGTCTAAGCAGTGTTAGTGGGTCGGCCTGCTGGGGAGCGGCTGACTGAGGTGACTCACGGGAACCGTCTTACGGAGGACCTTGAGTAGGGTCGGCTAGGTATGACGTGAGTTCCCGGTTCCAACGGTATAGGTCAATCCTTCGACTTGAGGAATTGCTGAGTTTACCTATACATCGAGACTCTATCTTAGGTATGGTGAGAGATTGCCAAAATACAGTTGAGTAGCCATAAGCCATATCTAGTACAGCCACGGTGTGCAACGTGACAGTAGTTTCCAAAAAAGGATCTGTCTCCTGTCATGAGGGTTGACAGTAGTGTCTCACAATACTCTGTGTCTTGTCCCTAAAATTTGTGGCCACAGTAACTGAATAGAAGGGAAGGATTCCCTGCCGCGTTTGGTATAGGACAGACCGACACTTAGGTCCAAGATGGGTACCTACATATCCGTGCCCTAGACCGTAAGTGGTGAGACCGCAGATGGAAGGATAGATGTACTCTAGAGCCTAAATGTTAATCCCCACGCATATTCACCTAGTCTCTAGTGATGAATACTTACTTTATCCAGAGATGGTCGACGGAAGGACTATACCTGTATGGAGTTCGGAGCCTAAATGTTCACGCCAGCATTCACCTAGTCTCTAGTGCCATGGACCGTTGCTAGACGGTCACCCATGGTAACGGGCATTTCTGATTACTGGTTAATCAGAAATAATTAATTAAATTAGATTTAATTAATCAATTGTGTTGGACACAAGCCCAAGTCTAGCTGAGGGTGAACCTAAAGAGTCACACACAAATCACTATGGAAGTAGTAGAATTAATTTGGAATTAATTTTGGAAGAAGTGAATTAATTTAATTAGATTAAATTAATTAAAGGAGAATATAAATGATTGGATCATTTATTGGGAAAATTCATTCGATGGATGGCCCAAGAATTAATTAATTGGATTAACTAATTTTGGGCTTAATACCTTTAAATGAATTGGATTAATTTATTGGGTTTCGTTTAATTAATTGATTGGATCAATTAATTAGTGTTTGAGCTTATGTTTATTTAATTGGATTAAATAAACTTTTGGATTTCAATACGGTTTAAAATTAATTGGATTAATTTGAAATCCATGGATCACTTGATTTAATTGGATTAAATCAAGACCGGTCAAAACCGGTCCATGACTTGAAATCAATGCTCAAAGGTTTGATGTAAGTTTAAGAGGAGTTGAAAGTTCTCCATGTAAGCAATGATGTGGCTCCGTGTAAGCAATGATGTAGCTTGCCATGATGGCTAGGTGGTCCACATATTGTGCTAACATGGTTGGAGGTTGAGCACAAGTTGTGCATTAGTGTGTAGGTGGTTTTGGAAACTACCTACAACTACACAATACATGTATACACTTTTCATTTCCCTAACTTGCACTCACTAGCACACAAGCCATGAAATTTCCTGCATTTTTTCTCCTTCTTTTGAGTTCTGTTTGAATTAGATTCAAGATGAGAACATGAGAAATGCGTATACTCTAATCAATAGTGTAATACGTTTTTCGTTTCTTCCTTGATCTAGCTTCTACATAGCAGTAGATGTAGATTTTCTTCCATTGCTGCGGTGTGGACAAATTAGAGGGGTTCTAATTTGAATCCTAAGGTGAATGGAAAAGGAATGAAAAGAGAATCAAAGCTTGTTGTCGTTGTACATGTGAAACGAAAAAGGTACGTTTCGATTTAAATTATTGTACCTTTTTGTTTCCTCCTCTAGCCACATGTTCAAGCATATTTTTTATGTATGTTATTATGCTTTTGAATACACCGAACGCCTAAAAATTCAAAGGGACCACCCCTTTGAAATCGTTTTAAATTTCTTTTATTTTACGCTTCCGCTGCGTTCCCAAACTGTACCGATTCTTTCAGTGGTATCAGAGCCCGGTTCGGTGTTGTGGCTTTAGGAATAACATGTTTTTATGTGATGAGCATGTTCAACATGTTTAATTTGCTTTTGGAAAGCATGTTTTACGGTTTTAAGCATGATTATGTATTTAGAAAAATATGTGTTAATTTTGCTTTTAATTATGGATGGCTATGCATTTTTTGAAAATTGGATTTTCTGTAAATGCATGTTTTAGTTTCAGTTTTAATGCAGAAATTAAAAAAAATGGGTTGAAAAACAGTGCAGCCGGCAGTAGCTGCCGGCCGCGTGCGCCTGTGCGCGCGAGCGCTCATGCGCGCACGCAGGCACCGCGTAGTGCTGGCCGGGCGTGCGCGCGCGCGGCCGGCAGTGCTGCCGGCGGGCCGGTTTCGAACGGCTGGGCCGTTGTTGCCGTTTTTACCTGGAAAATTGGATTTTCCACATTTTTGCATATTTTCTGAAATGATTAATTTGGCTAATTTTAGTTTTAGTTGAATTAGATTTTTCTAAAATTAAATTGTGCCTTAGATTAATTTGAAAATGGTTTCCAAACAAAAAAATATTTTTTGGTACATTGGATGTATGATACTTGATAATCACTTTTAATTGCATTATTAATATATATATTTCTGCATATAATTATGTTGTTGTTTATGATATTGGATATCATTTTTATAAATGCATTGGATGTGTTTATTTGTTGGGTATGTTTATATTTGATATAAATTTGTATTAATTGTTTAGTGGATAAACAATGGGGATGATCACAAAGCCCGTGGCCCTTATGTATGGTTTAATTTTTGTTAGGTGAGGCCTGCGTGCCTCTTTGTTTTATTATTCTCTTTCTCTCTCTTGTTTTTAGCCTTGAAATAATAAGGCTTGCTTTCTTCCTCCTTTTGTACTCCCCCCAGCTTCTGATTGGGGTTTCTTATTTAAGTTGTAATGAGTGTAGTTAGGTTGGTGAGGATTTATTTTTTGTAATAAATTGTAAGGAAGCATTTCCATGGCGATGGAGGCCCAAGAAGAGGCTCGTTGGACGGAGCCCACGATGGAGAGTCCAATGAATGAAGAGGCGTTACAAGGCCCATTAGAATGATAATGGGTTATAATTTTTTAATAGTGTAGGCTACCCTAGATTGACCATAGATCTACTGCGGGCTAAGTGGATCACATACGATTGGGCTTGTGATCATCCAACAAGGCGTGCTAGGCTTATTTTGCATGTGGTGTATGTTTTAATATTTGATGTATGATGTGTTTGGAATGCATCCTTTATATTCAATGTTAACACTTGAGCATGCAAAACTTTCTTAATGATGAGGTCTCGGTCACAAATAAACTTAACTCTCACTTGGATGGTCCAATTAAATATTAGGTCCATTAATAGATTAAAAAGTCAAATGGTTTGATTTAAATCCAAGCCATCCATCCATAGCAATGTAGTGAGGAAGCTACTTTCACCCATTCATGGTCTCACGAGTCGTGGCACGTTTGGAATGAAAGAAAGCTACGCTATTGTTATGAACAAAGGAATATGCTCCTATTTCCCTGTCTCATGAGTCGTGGGGGGCAATAGTTGAGATAATCATTTGGTTGATGGGTCGGGCCTAACGCTGAGTAACATGATTCGCTTGGAGTTCTCGGGATCATGTGAAAAGGCGAGGCAAAATAACTTGGGGATCTCATTGGATGAGAATGGTATAGGTTACCTCCCATAAAGCCTTTTTTCGTTTGAATCGTAAAAGCGGGGCATGGAAAATTGCATTTGTGGACCTCAAGCCCACTAGGAAATGGTTTCCTGAAACCCCATTTGAGAGTTATGGGATTTCGCAGAAATAGTGGGAGGGGTTAATGACTAAAGACCAAGTCTTAACTTGAACATAATATTACTATAATCTACTTAATCTTTTTCTGTTTACATTTTGAATGTATATGTCTAAGAATCCACTAACGCCAATACTAGAGGCTAATATGTTTAATGGAACAAACTACAACGATTGGCTGTGAAATCTTAAGATAGTCTTAGATTTTGAGAACCATACTTACATTCTGGATAAGGATCTTCCTCAGGCTTTGTCGGATGGGTCAATGCCTTAAGAACGCTTGGCGTTCGAGAAGATGCATGTTAACCACCAGGACGTCTGCAGCATCGTACTGGCCTCGATGACTAACGAGATCCAGAAGCAGTACGATAGGCTAGACGATGTTGGCTCGATTATGCTTCATTTGCAAGATATCTATGCGGTCTCGGACCGACAAGTTAGATACGATGCAACGAAGGCATTCTTTGGAGCTAAGATGACAGAAGGGTCGTCTGTACAAGAGCATGGAGTGATGATGCTATCCCTTGTGGAGAAGCTCAAAGACCTCCAAGCTAATCTTGAAAAAGAGACATACATCGATGTGATCCTAGAGTCTCTTTCTACCTCCTTCGACCTATTTAATGTCGACTTGATAAATATGTTGGTCCGGTACGAGACAATGATTGAAAAATCTGTGCTGGTGGTACTAGTGGGAGAGGCTTTGACCTCAGAAGCAAAAGGCAAGGGTGCCGGACGCTGGAAGAGGAAGAAAGCTAAGATAACATCAGCCGCTGCTAGCACTTCGGGTGATCCTGTTACACCGCTAGGCGGAGGTAAAGGAAAGAGGAAGAGGGTTCGATAGTCAAAGTCATAGATTCCAAACGATGTGTGCATTAACTGCCACGAAAAGGGACATTGGAAGAGGGAGTGTCCCAAGCTCCTCTGCAATGAAGGTACATTCGAATTGAGTACCAACATGATTATTATTCTACTCTTTGGTATTGGATAACAGTTAATCATAATTTGCGAATGGTTTACAGATGGTTATGAGTAGAAAGCCTAGACAGGTCCTAAGGCTTAGCAATGGCAGGGCCATTGCTGCAAAGACTAGGGACTAGTTAGGCTTAGCATAACAGTGATCATGTTAGGATAGAGTTTGAAAGGAAATATGTAACCTAGCATGATCGAAGTATGTTTTTATGTACTGTTGGACAGTTTTTAATTACATATGTTTGATCAATAAAATTGCTTTATTTGACAAAGAATGACTATTCTTGTCTGCTAGGTGGGATACATAATTATCCTTAAACATTATCCATAATTGGATTATGAGTACTCAAATCAAATGATTAAAATGGATAATCAAGATAAACTTACGAGTTTCGCATCCATAAGCTAGGATGGTTTTTCCTTTAGTTAAGGATGAGGAAGTTGGAAGATTCAAAGAATCTAGCAATAAATAATTTGAGTCGACTAGCTTACAAGTCCTCTCTAAGATGGAAAGACTATAAGGCTTCTTTGTTAGACAAAGTGGGCTTGCCAAAAGTCTATCGGATTGGATCCATTTAGACATTCGTAGGTTACTGAATACACAACACCAAAAGAGAGTTCACAAGTCTAAAGACCTTGGATAGGCTCGGGAAATTAGACTTGGAGTGGTGAACCAAGCTGATTGCAAAATCAAACCTCTCGATTAGATCGAAGGGACGTGTATTTAGTACGAGTTCTTGAATATCCAGATGAGAATGGAATTCTCACTCAGTGGAATTCTTCATATAAGGACCATGGTTGAACGGTCTCTAATGAGGGAGAAATCGAACCTTGTTAAACTTGGTTCGATCGGGGTTTCACTGGATTACCTTAAACCGTCTAGACATGGACTTGAAAGGTTGCCAAGTTGAGAAATATGGTATTTTCTAATAGTCATGATCTAGTTGCCATATACGATATGGTTTGGCAAGCCTGCATCCTATAAAGTTCTTGAGTACATGGCATGGTCCCTCATACGTAAAGGGACTAGTGGGAGACAAATTAGACCAGGTGTTTGATTTGTGCAGGTTTAATGCAGAATAATGCAAACATCATTTGTAATTATATTATTCCACTGACTATATTCCAGTCCTCCTAGGGATAACCAGAACACCTTAGTTACTTGAGAGGCATAGGTTTCTGGGCCTATCCGGTCAATTAGATTATCATCCAAAAGATACAAGGAGAGGCGATGTTGGACATCGAGTTTGGATCAATGGCTTAGAGCTATTAGATCCTTTATGAAAATTCAAACCGGGTTTGGAATTTTGTATAACTGGAATATTCGTTTTGACGAGTTCATACGGAGTATGAATCGATCAGTAACAAGCTTTAGGGTCAGTGGGAGGATAGTTTTGTTCTAAGTGTTTAGTGTGTAATGTCTTATTTGAAGGACAAGCGGATCCGCCCGGGAGCGCGAGCGGAAGCAAGAAAGCGAGAAACGGTGCGTAAATTTAAATCTAATTTACATAAATGAATCCCAAGGGGTGTACCCTTAGGTGCTCAACCGGGCGTTCGATGTAGGATGTGTAAATATTATAGACGTATATTAAACACATAGGGCATAGATATATATATTAAATCAATCAAAGCATAATAAAAACGTTACCTTTGATTGTTTAGTGTGTGCTCCCGGCTACTTGCGTTGTTCCTTCTCCGGAATGCTCACGAAATCTAAACGTATGGATTCTCCAAAGGTGATCCACACCACACCGGAAGAAACACACGTTCTCCTTGCTAGAAGAAAACGGGTTTAATGAAGGAATCGGTTTAAGAGAAGAACACTATGAATTAGTGTTCTCTTAAACCTACTTTGTTCTTCCTCTTGATTCAAAACCAAGTGAAGAACACAAGTGAAAGGGGGGAGGAGAAAATCGAGAGTTAGAGAGGGAGAGGAGATCTGAAAATTCCTTCTTCTTTTTCCTAGAGAAAGATGAATAATGAATCACTTATGCTTGGTGTTGTATGTTCTAATATATATACATAATTAATGTGATTATTGGAATGTGTCTAGGTTCATCCAAGGATGTCTAGATTCATTCCAATCAATCACCATCAATTCTTCAATCAAGCCTACCAAAATTTATGGTATGATCAAATCATACCAAAAGGGAAGAGCTTGATTGGAGTTGATTTGTCTCTTTCCAGAAGAGATAAGTTAACATACCACCTGGCATGAAACATGACTGATTTTGCTTCCTCCAAGGGAGCATGTCGGACATGTTTAATTAAGGGAAGAAGTCCAACTTCTTCCTATTCCAAAATAGAAATTATTTCTCCTCTCGGGTATAATTTAACGGACCGGGTTTTATCGTAATCCAATTACGACGAACCCAACATTAAATCCAATTTAATGTCCATTTAAATTATTCCCGTTGATCTTTTAATCCAATTAAAAGATCCAACGTCTCAACGTCTCAACTTTCCATATTTAATCGAAAATCCAATTTACCGATTAAATGAAGGCCCGATACAATATCCGCCCGTTGATCCAATGGATTTTCCCTTAAGTAATCCAATTACTTATTTATCCTTCGAGATCGACTTCAAGTCAATCTCTCAACCTCCTTGGTGACTTGTGTGTGACCCTTTAGGTTCACCCTCAGCTAGACTTGGGCCTGTGTCCCACAAGGGCCCGTTAACATGGGTGGCCGTCTAGCAACGGCCTATGGCACTATAGACTAGGTGAATTGGCGTGAACATTTAGGCGCCGATTCCGTACGGGTACGATCTTTCCGTCTACCGTCTCCCGGCCTTAGTCTAGGGTATGGAATTGGGCGTCGGTTCCCATCCTCGACTAGGCATCTATGCTTAATACTCGAGATCACGTATGCTTCATTGCGTCAACACAGGAAACGATTCCCTATTCGACCAACCACTGTGGCCATAGCTTTAAGCAGCATGAACGTGTCTCCGAGTGCATAGGAGATACCTCTGCCACATACTGACAGGGGACGGATCCTCTTCTTGGAATCCACCGTCCTTGCTACACATTTCGACTGCACTGGACAAGGCTTATGATAATCATCTTACAGAATGATTACCTCTCGCTAGATCCAAGATACAGCCGTCGTGTGCACGCGACTGCCATGATCCCTCAAGTCTGAGGATTACTCCCGTACTATTGGAACCGGGGAAAACCAATCATACCGACCAAGCCTCCAAGGCTTCCATATGATGATCCCCGCGAGTCAGTCGAGTCGGCTCGACCCCAGTCGACCAACCCATCAAGATCGTGTAGGCGTCCCATGCCTGTCGCCGATGAAACACGACACTCATCCAATGAACACGACTCTTGACACAAGTCTCAATAGGACTCTCGATGCCCTGTCTCGAGGTCCTCGACTTGGAATGTTTCAGACCCAACTCTTAATCAATTGGTTTCATGACCACCATCCAATGCGTGGCCCAATTGCACGAGTTGTTATCCATGGTCTGTGGGCTTTGTTGTGATATAAGTTAAAAATCGTTTTAACAAATGTGAAATGTGCGCAACAAAGTAAGCACTAGAAGTGACGTATACTCATTTTATTCATCACATAATAATATTACATTTACATCAAGTTGTCAGAAAGGTTGCAAATCGCCAAACCTATTGGCTTTCTGGTCACCTATTCTAACAATCTCCCACTTGACCTAAAGCCAATCACCCATTTGACCTCAAACCTCCTATCCAGATGGTGAGTATGGGCAACTTGCGACATGGCTTAGCAAGTGGATCTGCTATGTTTTTTGCATAGCGGACTTGGTCCAACCGAACGTCATTCCTGCTACCCATCTCTCTAAGTAGATGGTAGCGTCTAAGAATATGCTTGGATCTGTTAGAATAGGTGACCATGTAAACCAATTTTGGCAGGAATATGTAACCTATGTCTAGACAATTTTTTGGTATTTGATAAAAACATTTATGAAAAAAGAAGTAAAAATTCGTATGGCAATACTTTGTTTACGTTCACTTATATCTGCATTTACATTTCTGTTCACTACGCAAACAAAGCCCACGGACTGAGAATCGATTTCGGGGACTGGGACTACGCTTGGAGGTAGGTCCATGAAATCAGTCTTACCGAATCAGTCCGAAAATCTCCAAGTCAAGGAATCCCGAAAATGGGTACCGGGATTCCCTTTGAGACTTGCACTAAGCATCTGCTGTCGTATTTCATCGACGGGTGACGAAGGTCGTCTAAGCAGTGTTAGTGGGTCAGCATGCTAGGAAGTAGCTGACTGAGGTGACTCGCGGGAACCGTCTTACGGAGGACCTTGAGTATGGTCAGCAAGGTATGACGCGTATTCCCGATTCCAACGGTACAGGCCAAGTCCTTTGACTTGAGGAACTGTTGAGTTTACCTGTGCGTCAGGTCTGTATCTTAGATATGGTGAGAGATTGCCAAAATACTCTTGAGTTGTCATAAGCCATGTCTAGTACAGCTCGGGTGCACAAAGTGACAGTAGTTTCCAAGAAAGGATCTGTCTCCTGTCAAAAGGTATTGACAGTTGAGTCTCATGTATGCTCTGTGTATTGTCCCTGAAATCTGTGGCCACAGTGACTGAACAGAAGGGAAAGGTTTCCCTTGCGTCGTTTAGTAAGGACGGACCGACACTTAGGTCCAAAATGGGTACCTGCTTTTTCCGTGCCCTAGACTCTAAGTGATGAGACCGAAGACAGAAGGACAAGTGTACTATTAGAGCCTAAATGTTCATCCCCGAATATTTCACCTAGTCTCTAGTGCCATGGACCGTTGCTAGATGGCCACCCATGGTAACGGACGGATTCTAGGAATCCGACGAAGTCTAGCTGAATGGTAAACCTAAAGAGTCACACACTATCCACACACACTTAAGTATTTAATTTGGAATTAAATATTGGAGTAAAGGAATGATTAAATTAGATTTAATTGGGTCCTATATTTTCTTGGAGAAATTAATTCCTTCTATTTGATAAAGGAAATTAAATTAATAAATAGGATTTATTAAAAGGGTTGATTTAATGGGCTTAGAATAAATAATAATATTTATTATATTTTTTTTTTTAGCCTTTTGGAATATATAATGGGATTTAAATATTCCATTAAATTAAAATCAACTATTGAGATGGAAAGGGGAGATGGAAGGCTAGGATTTGTTTGACTAGGTCAAACACTAGTTTGACTAGGACTTTGATTAGGTCAAAATCCTAGACAAATTAGAGTTCTTAGAGTAGGAGTTTTAAGAGGATTAAACTCCTCCTCTATAAATACCTCTAGCTTCCAACTTTTTTAAGGATGATGAAATTCCAACACACACACAACACACACTCGACTCTCTCCCCTTGCCTCTCGTCCGCCCCCTCTCTCTCTACAAGAAAATATTTTTCTAGTTCTTTTGTTCTTGGAACATTAGAACTTAGATGAATCAATACCGTTAATTGATAACGTGTTGTTGATTCATCCACTCCAAAAATATACACTTGTTCGTTGCTAGCACGGCGTGCAAGATACTGTTAGAATAGGTGACCATGTAAGCCAATTTTGGCAGGAATATGTCTAGACAACTCTTTGGTATTTGATAAAACATATATGAATAAAGAAGTGAAAATTCATATGGCAATACTTTGTTTACGTTCACTTATATCTGCATTTACATTTCTGTTCACTATGCAAACAAAGCCCACGGACTGAGTAACGATTTCGGGGACTGGGACTACGCTTGGAGGTAGGTCCATGAAATAAGTCTCACCGAATCAGTCCGAAAATCTCCAAGTCAAGGAATCCCGAAAATGGGTACCGGGATTCCCTTTGAGACTTGCACTAAGCATCTGCTGTCGTATTTCATCGACGGGTGACGAAGGTCGTCTAAGCAGTGTTAGTGGGTCAGCATGCTAGGAAGCAGCTGACTGAGGTGACTCGCGGGAACCGTCTTACGGAGGACCTTGAGTATGGTCAGCAAGGTATGACGCGTATTCCCGATTCCAACGGTACAGGCCAAGTCCTTTGACTTGAGGAACTGTTGAGTTTACCTGTGCGTCAGGTCTGTATCTTAGATATGGTGAGAGATTGCCAAAATACTCTTGAGTTGTCATAAGCCATGTCTAGTACAGCTCGGGTGCACAAAGTGATAGTAGTTTCCAAGAAAGGATCTGTCTCCTGTCAAAAGGTATTGACAGTTGAGTCTCATGTATGCTCTGTGTCTTGTCCCTGAAATCTGTGGCCACAGTGACTGAACAGAGGGGAAAGGTTTCCCTTGCGTCGTTTAGTAAGGACGGACCGACACTTAGGTCCAAAATGGGTACCTGCTTTTTCCGTGCCCTAGACTCTAAGTGATGAGACCGAAGACAGAAGGACAAGTGTACTATTAGAGCCTAAATGTTCATCCCCGAATATTTCACCTAGTCTCTAGTGCCATGGACCGTTGCTAGATGGCCACCCATGGTAACGGACGGATTCTAGGAATCCGACGAAGTCTAGCTGAATGGTAAACCTAAAGAGTCACACACTATCCACACACACTTAGTATTTAATTTGGAATTAAATATTGGAGTAAAGGAATGATTAAATTAGATTTAATTGGGTCCTATATTTTCTTGGAGAAATTAATTCCTTCTATTTGATAAAGGGAATTAAATTAATAAATAGGATTTATTAAAAGGATTGATTTAATGGGCTTAGAATAAATAATAATATTTATTTATTATATTATATTTATTCTTTTAGCCTTTTGGAATATTTAATAGGATTTAAATATTCCATTAAATCAACGGTTGAGATGGAAAGGGGAGATGGAAGGCTAGGATTCGTTTGACTAGGTCAAACACTAGTTTGACTAGGACTTTGACTAGGTCAAAATCCTAGTCAAATTAGGTTACTTAGAGTTTGAGTTTAAAGAGGATTAAACTCTTCCTCTATATAAACCTCTAGCTTCCAACATTTGTAGGATGATGATTCTTGAAAACACACACAACACACACTCTCCCCTTCCTCCTATCTCTCGTCCGCCTCTCTCTCTTTCTCCAACAAGAAAGTATTTTTCCTTAGTTCTTTTTGTTCTTGGAACATCAAGAACTTAGACGAACCAATACCGTTAATTGATAACGTGTTATTGATTCGTCCACTCCAAAAATAATAGTTGTTCGTTGCTAGCACGACGTGCAAGAATACGTGGGTGGATCGTGTGTCACGATTTGGAGGATCTCAAGAACAAGGTCTTGGTGCAAAACAGGGAATAACGCGAGTAGCCGTTGAAGACGAAAACGACAACGGGTAGGTCTCGGTTTAAGATTTTCGTCCCTCTTTAATTTCAACTCTATGGCCTCCATGATTTCTTTATTTGTTTTATGATCATGAGATACACCGAACGCCCGGGAACCTCAAGGGCACACCCCTTGAGCGTGTTCTTTTCAATTAAAAGCATGCCTTTTATTTTTGTAAATTTATTTCTATCGCGCTTCCGCATTTGCGCAATTCCCGGGACGATCCACTGATTTCTTTCAGTGGTATCAGAGCCCGGTTCGTTGTATAGGCCTAGGGTTTATGTGCGTTATAAGCATGAAACGTGATATTGGCATGTTTTATATTAAATCTTGATTGTTCTTGATTTTAAGCATGTCGATTTTATTGCTTTTAATTCGTGTGAATTTCTGAATGTTGGTATTTTTCTGTTTTTCTTAGGAAACGGGATGGAAAATTGAACGAAAAATGAGAAACGACGCAGCCGGCCAGCCGGGAGGGCTGGCCGCGCGCAGCCGCACGCTGCCGGCAGGGCAGACGCGCGCAGGCAAGGGAGGCCTGCTCGCGCCCGCCCAGCCGGTCGCGCGGAGGCAGCGCGCAGCCAGGAAGGCTGCACGCAGGGCAGCGCCTCCAGACACGCGCGCACGCAGACAAGGGTGTCTGCGCGCGCGCGCAAGGCCGCGCGCCTGCGAGTCCGCGCGCGGACGGGCTCTGGGCAGCGCCGCCAGGCACGCGCGCACGCAGACAGAGGAGTCTGCGCGCGCGCCCGGCAGGCGTGCCCAGTGCGCGTCTGCGTGCGCACTGTGCACGGTACGGCCGACAGCCAGCAGGCCAGCGCGCGCGCAAGGCAAGGGAGCCTGCGCGCGCGGCGGCCTGCCGGCATGCCAGGCCGCGCAGCGTGCTGCCGGCCTGGCGTGCGCGCCCAGAGGCAAGGGGCCTGCGCGCGCGCGCCCGGCCAGGCACTGCCTGCGCGCGTGCCGGCGGGCCGCCGCCGGCGGCGGCGGCGGCAGCTGGTGCTGCTAAGGTTTCAAAACCCTAGTAGTATTTTTCCTTTTAATTTCTTTAATTATTTTCAGTTTTAATTTTGAATTAATTCTGAAAAATCGTTTTTGGTTCAATTATACCTATTTTCTAAAAGACATTATTTTAAGAGTAAAATAAATTGGATTTTGAATCCCGGGGTTATTTTACTTAAAATAATGAGGAAAGGTTTTCCTAAAACGAGAAAAATAATATTACCAATATTTGTGTTTTATTTTATCACACGTTGTGAACATATTCATTTATTATTTTTTGGATATTTATGATTGGAAATCATATGTTGTTGGTATTTTGTAATTATATGATTGGATCATGTGATTATGTGTGTTGAATGGAAATGGATGATCGCGAGCCCTAGACCGAATGTATGGTTTATTTTCTGTTGGGCCTGTGTGCCTCTTTTATTGCTTTCTCCTTTCTCTCTTTCTAGTTGCCTTGGAATAATAAGGCATTCTACCTCCCTCCTTATGTACTCCCCCCGGGTTTTCGCTGGGGTTTCTATCTTTAATATGTAATGAGAGTAGACTAGGAGTGAGGTTTCTATTTTTGTAATTGGTGGAGAAGAAGGAAGGACCACATGGAGAGCCCAGACGGGAGGTCCTTTGGAGTTTTCCATGAAGTGAAGAAAGAGAAAAAGAGACCAAGGCCCATCAGCATGATGATTGGGTTACTATTAATGTAATAGTATAGGACCAACCCTAGATTGACCATAGATCCACTGCGGGCTCAGTGGATCGCTTTTACTGAGCCCGCATAGGATTCGGGCTCGTGATCATCCAACAGGGGCGTGATAGGCTTTAATTTTGCATGTGGTTATGATGATGGATGAATGGGTTGTTTATTTATCATATAACTGCTATGAATGGTTTATTTACGCATTATGGATGTATGTGTAGATATTTATGTATTTGAGATCTCGGTCATTACTTACTCTCACATTGGTTGGACCAATGTCAAAATATTAGACCCTAGAAAAAGTGGACATGAACTCTAGGAGTTTGTCCATGCCTTCCAATCCATGGCATAGTGAGGAAGCTGCTTTAGGTCAATAGCGTGGTTTCACGAGTCGTGGCACGTCATTGTACTTAAAGGAAGCTGCATTATGTCATGAACGAAAAGCGGGCTGCTGCTACCTGTCTCACGAGTCGTGGGGGTACCAGTGGGTCCGTGGCTCGGTCGATTGGGTTGGGTCTAACGCCCAATTAACATGATTCGCTTGGAGTCCTCGGGATCATGTGAAAGGGTGAGGCAATAATCTTGGGAATCTCGTGGAACGAGAATGGTATGGAATACCTCCCACAGGATCTTTTCCATGCGAATCGTAAAAGCGGGGTATGGGAAAAATCGCTGTGGATCCCAAGACCACTTGGAAAGGATTTCCCGAAAACCACATTTGAGAGTACCGTGTTTTCGTATAAATAGTGGGAGGATTAAATGACTAAAGTCCATGCGTTTAATTATTTTATCAAACCACCGTCTTTTATTTTCTGCTAATCGCGCGCTGTTTTCTAAAATGTAGATTTTAAAATGTCTAAGAACCCACTTTCCACCATTCTTGAGACAAACAATTCAATGGAACAAACTACAACGACTGGTTGCGCAATCTCAGGATAGTCCTAGATTACGAGAACCAAGGCTACGTCATGGACGAGCCTCTCCCTAGGACCATATCGGAAGGATCCACGCCAGAAGAACGTGAGACGTTCGAGACTTGGCATAAGGATAACCGGAAGGTCCGTAGCATCATACTTGCTTCGATGACCAATGAGATTCAGAAGCAATATGAAAGGCTAGACGATGTCCCTTCCATTGTGGCTCGCCTTAAGGATTGCTATGCAGTCCCGGACCGGCATACTAGGTATGTCGCGACCAAGGCGTTCTTTGGAACAAAAATGACAGAAGGATCCTCTGTACAAGAGCACGGGGTTAAAATGCTTACCCTGGTGGAAAAGCTCGAGGACCTAAAGGCAGGTCTCGATAATGAAACGTACATAGATGTGATCCTTCAGTCACTACCACCCTCCGTTGACCAATTTATCGTCAACTACAACATGAACGCACTTGAGAAGGGCATTCATGAGTTGATAAATATGTTGGTGCAATACGAGGCAACGACTAAGAAGTCCACGCCTTCGGTGTTGTTTGGAGGTGCTTCGACTTCTAATACGAAAGGCAAGGGTGCCGGACGTTGGAAGAAGAAGAAAGGGAAGGGAAAGGCCGTCAAAGTAGCTACGAACACTAAGAGTGTTCCCATTGCCAAAGAGGGGAAAGGCAAAGGAAAGGGAAAGGTTGTCTCCAAGCAACAGTCAAAGGCATATGACATATGTATCAACTGCCGTGAGAAAGGGCATTGGAAGAGAGAGTGCCCCAAACTCTTCTCGAGCCAAGGTATATATGTGATTGAGGTTAATATGGTCACTAGTTCTGCCTCTTGGGTATTAGATACCGGCTGTGGAGCTCACATTTGCAATGACTTGCAGGTGTTGAAAAGAAGCAGAAAACTGGGTAGCGGGGACATGATCCTGAAGCTTGGGAATGGCAAGGCCATCTCGGCAGAAGCAGTAGGATCCGCCACTCTAGTGATTAGTGACAGTATTAGCATAGATTTAGAACAAGTTTATTTTGTACCCAGTATGATTAAAAACATCATTTCCATTCCATTGTTGGACAATAGTGGTTATGAGTTTAGAATCAATAAAAATTGCTTTTATTTGATGAGGTGTGGAATTGCTCATCTACTTGGTACATTGCATAACGGACTCTATATGTTGCAACAAACGAATTTCATCCTCAATGCACAACACAAACGAAAATTAGATAATAACGGGAACTCACGTCTGTGGCACGCTAGGCTAGGTCACATATCCCAAGATAGGATGAAAAGGTTGATAGACTCAAAGAACCTAGAGGTTGGGGAGTTGAGCGATCTACCAACTTGTGAGTCCTGTCTAAGAGGGAAAATGACCAAGAAGCCCTTTGTAGGACAAAGCAGGCTTGCCACAGGTCTGTTGGACTTGGTCCATACAGACGTATGTGGACCACTAAGGACGCAGGCCCGAGGTGGGTTCTCCTACTTCATAACGTTCACCGATGATCATTCACGGTATGGTTATGTTTACCTGATGAGGTACAAGTCTGAAGCTCTTGAGAGGTTTAAAGAATTCAGACTTGAAGTGGAGAACCAAACCAACTGCAAAATTAAAATCCTACGGTCGGACTGAGGCGGTGAATACCATAGTACGGAGTTCCTAGATTATCTAAAAGAACATGGTATAATATCAGAATGGACGCCTCCAGGAACACCACAGTTAAATGGTGTCTATGAAAGGAGGGGATCGAACCCTGTTGGACATGGTTCGGTCCATGATGAGTTTTACCAAACTGCCCTTATCGTTTTGGGGCTATGCACTAGAGACAGCGGCCAAATTATTGAATTTAGCGCCTACTAGTACATTGACCCAAACGCCATATGAGATATGGCACGGCAAGCCTGCATCCTACAACTTCTTGAAAGTGTGGGGTAGCCCCGCATACGTCAAGAGGTTAGTGGGAGATAAGTTAGAATCTAGATCTAGCTTATGCAGGTTCGTTGGATACCCTAAAGAAACTGCGGGTTATTACTTTTATGTCCCCTTGGAACAAAAGGTGTTTGTTTCAAGAAATGCAGTATTCTTGGAGCAAGGCTTCCCGGAGGATATCCAACCTGATGAGCTGATCCTTGAGGAATCAAATGATGGAATCCAGCCATCAGAGGAGGCCGTGGAACCCTCACTTAGAGGATTCAGGATAGACAGCCGAAGGACTGACCAACCTCGAGAAGTCCAACATGCTAGGCATGAAGGACAGCCTCAGGAACAGCCAGCCCCGGTTCCTGAACCACCGGCTCCGATACAGTCAACGCCCACAGTCACCACTGACGTTCCCGTTCTCCGTAGGTCCACTAGAGAGTCCAGACTCCAGTGAGATATGGCTTTCTAGGTGCGACCGATCTTTTGGATAACGATCCTAAGACGTATGGTGAAGCGATGTCTGACATCGACTCCGGGAAATGGCTTGAGGCCATGAAAGCCGAAATGGACTCCATGAGCGAGAACCAAGTTTGGAGTCTTGTAGATCCACCGAAAGGTGTTAAGCCAGTCGGCTGTAAGTGGGTCTACAAGCGCAAACTTGGCGTTGATGGAGAAGTCACAACCTTTAAGGCTAGGCTTGTAGCTAAGGGATACACTCAACGACCCGGGGTCGATTTTGAGGATACCTACTCGCCAGTAGCCATGGCTAAGTCCATTCGGATCCTGCTCGCCATAGCAGCATGGTATGACTATGAAATATGGCAGATGGACGTGAAAACGGCCTTCCTCAACAGTTTCGTTGAAGAAGAGATCTATATGGATCAGCCGCAGGGTTTCACGGTCACTAGAGAAGAACAGAAAGTCTGTCGTCTCCAGAAGTCCATCTATGGCCTCAAACAAGCCTCCCGAAGTTGGAACATTCGCTTTGATGAAGTAATACGTGGTTATGACTTCATCAAAAATGAATCCGACCCTTGTGTATAGAAGAAGGTCAGTGGGAGCTCAATAGTGTTCCTAGTGCTTTATGTGGATGACATTCTGCTCATTAGTAATGACGTTAGAATGTTAGGAAACACAAAAGCATGGTTGTCAACCCAGTTTTCCATGAAGGACTTGGGTCTCCTACATCCTAGGCATCCAGATCGTCAGGGACAGATCTAAAAGGATGTTAGGACTCACCCAAAACTCGTATATGGAGAAAGTCCTAAAGAGATATCGAATGGACAACTCCAAACGAGGATTCCTTCCAATGAGGCATGGGATCAAGTTATCCAAGAAACAGTCCCCGCAGACTGATGAGGAACTTGAAAGGATGAAAGTCATCCCCTATGCCTCTGCCATAAGAAGCATCCAATATGCGGTCCACTGCACTAGGCCTGACATTGTATACGCTTTGAGTGTGACAAGCAGATATCAGTCCTGCGCAGGAGAAGCACATTGGAATGCTGTTAAGGGCATCCTTAAGTACCTAAGGAGGACTAAGGAGATGTTCTTAGTCTATGGCAATGGAGAACTGATTCTGGAAGGCTTTAGCGACGCTAGCTTCCAGTCTGATGACGATCATGCCAAGTCTCAATCGGGGTACGTATTCAAACTCAATGGAGGAGTAGTAGCTTGGAAAAGTTCCAAGCAAGCAACCATTGCTGACTCCACCACAGAGGCTGAATACATAGCAGCTTCAGAAGCTGCTAAGGAAGCGGTTTGGATGAGAAACTACATCCAAGAGTCGGGTGTGGTGCCTAGCATCGCCGAGCCCGTTGTCATCTTCTGTGATAACAACGGCGCTATAGCGCAAGCAAAGGAACCGGGATCTCATCACCGTTCCAAACATATTCTTAGACGCTACCATCTTCTTAGAGAAATGGTAGGAAGAGGTGACGTCCGAATGGACCGAGTCAACTCGGCAGACAACACAGCAGACCCGCTGACAAAGCCTATGTCGCAGAGCGCTCATACGCAACATCTTGAGAAGATGGGGATTAAGCATATGGGCAATTGGCTTTAAAGGTCAAGAGGGAGATTGTTAGAATAGGTGACCATGTAAGCCAATTTTGGCAGGAATATGTAACCTATGTCTAGACAATTCTTTGGTATTTGATAAAACATATATGAATAAAGAAGTGAAAATTCATATGGCAATACTTTGTTTACGTTCACTTATATCTGCATTTACATTTCTGTTCACTACGCAAACAAAGCCCACGGACTGAGTAACAATTTCGGGGACTGGGACTACGCTTGGAGGTAGGTCCATGAAATCAGTCTCACCGAATCAGTCCGGAAATCTCCAAGTCAAGGAATCCCGAAAATGGGTACCGGGATTCCCTTTGAGACTTGCACTAAGCATCTGCTGTCGTGTTTCATCGACGGGTGACGAAGGTCGTCTAAGCAGTGTTAGTGGGTCAGCATGCTAGGAAGCAGCTGACTGAGGTGACTCGCGGGAACCGTCTTACGGAGGACCTTGAGTATGGTCAGCAAGGTATGACGTGTATTCCCGGTTCCAACGGTACAGGCCAAGTCCTTTGACTTGAGGAACTGCTGAGTTTACCTGTGCGTCAGGTCTGTATCTTAGATATGGTGAGTGATTGCCAAAATACTCTTGAGTAGTCATAAGCCATGTCTAGTGCAGCTCGGGTGCATAAAGTGACAGTAGTTTCCAAGAAAGGATCTGTCTCCTGTCAAAAGGTATTGACAATTGAGTCTCATGTATGCTCTGTGTCTTGTCCCTGAAATCTGTGGCCACAGTGACTGAACAGAAGGGAAAGGTTTCCCTTGCGGCGTTTAGTAAGGACAGGCCGACACTTAGGTCCAAAATGGGTACCTGCTTTTTCTGTGCCCTAGATTCTAAGTGATGAGACCGAAGACAGAAGGACAAGTGTACAGTTAGAGCCTAAATGTTCATCCCCGAATATTTGACCTAGTCTCTAGTGCCATGGACCGTTGCTAGATGGCCACCTATGGTAACGGACGGATTCTAGGAATCCGACCAAGTCTAGCTGAATGGTGAACCTAAAGAGTCACACACTATCCACACACACTTAGTATTTAATTTGGAATGAAAATATTGGAGTAAAGGAATGATTAAATTAGATTTAATCGGGTCCTATATTTTCTTGGAGAAATTAATTCCTTCTATTTGATAAAGGGAATTAAATTAATAAATAGGATTTATTAAAAGGGTTGATTTAATGGGCTTAGAATAAATAATAATATTTATTTATTATATTATATTATATTTATTCTTTTAGCCTTTTGGAATATTTAATAGGATTTAAATATTCCATTAAATCAACGGTTGAGATGGAAAGGGGAGATGGAAGGCTAGGATTCGTTTGACTAGGTCAAACACTAGTTTGACTAGGACTTTGACTAGGTCAAAATCCTAGGCAAATTAGGTTACTTAGAGTTTGAGTTTAAAGAGGATTAAACTCTTCCTCTATATAAACCTCTAGCTTCCAACATTTGTAGGATGATGATTCTTGAAAACACACACAACACACACTCTCCCCTTCCTCCTACCTCTCGTCCGCCTCTCTCTCTTTCTCCAACAAGAAAGTATTTTTTCCTTAGTTCTTTTTGTTCTTGGAATATCAACAACTTAGACGAACCAATACCGTTAATTGATAACGTGTTATTGATTCGTCCACTCCAAAAATAATATTTGTTCGTTGCTAGCACGACGTGCAAGAATACGTGGGTGGATCGTGTGTCACGATTTGGAGGATCTCAAGAACGAGATCTTGGTGCAAAATGGGGAACAACGCGAGTAGCCGTTGAAGACGAAAACGACAACGGGTAGGTCTCGTTTTAAGATTTTCGTCCCTCTTTAATTTTCAACTCTATGGCCTCCATAATTTCTTTATTTGTTTTATGATCATGAGATACACCGAACGCCCGGGAACCTCAAGGGCACACCCCTTGAGCGTGTTCTTTTCAATTAAAAGCATGTCTTTTATTTTTGTAAATTTATTTCTATCGCGCTTCCACATTCGCGCAATTCCCGGGACGATCCACCGATTTCTTTCAGATACGTGGGTGGATCGTGTGTCACGATTTGGAGGGTCTCAAGAATGAGATCTCGGTGCAAAATGGGGAACAACGCGTGTAGCCGTTGAAGACGAAAACGACAACGGGTAGGTCTCGTTTTATTTTTTTCGTCTCTCTCTTTATTTTCAACTCTATGGCCTCCATGATTTCTTTGCATGTTGTTTGATCATGAGATACACCGAACACCCGGGAATCTCAAGGGTACACCCCTTGAGCGTGTTATTTTATTATTAAAAGCATGCTTTAATTTTTGTATGTTATTTTATATCGCGCTTCTACATTCGCGCAATTCCCGGGACGATCCACCGATTTCTTTCAGGATCGTGATGAGATCTCGGTTCCTTTGCTAGCGCTATCGCCCGTTATTATCATAAAAGATAATTACAGGCTTAGCAATGCTAGGTACTACATCCAACCCTTGGATGTAGCTCATCAACCAAACCACTCCTTAGCAGCTTCCAAAGCGGGTATGTATTCAAAACTCTATGGTGGAGTCTGCCGTGGTAGCCTGCTTGGAACCCTTCCAAGTAACCACGCCACCATTTAGTCTGAACACATAATCAGACTGCGACTTGGCATCATCGTCATCCAACTGGAAGCTAGCATCGCTAAAGCCTTCCATTATCAACTCTCTACCGCCGTAGATCAAGAACATGTCCTTAGTCCTTTTCAGGTACTTCAGGATAGTCTTGACTGCACTCCAGTGCGCCTCTCCGGCACAACGACTGATATCAACTTGTTACGCTCAAAGCGAAAGCCACATCAGGTCTAGTGTACTGAACAACATACTGTATCCTGCCTACGGCTGAAGCATAAGGGATGTCCAACATCCGTTTAAGTTCCTCATTAGTCTTAGGAGATTGCTTCTTGGATAACTTAATTCCATGCCTCATAGGAAGGAATCCTCATTTGGAGTTCTCAATCTTGAATCTCTTCAAGACTTTCTCAATATACGAGGACTGGGCCATTACTACCATCCTTCTAGATCTATCCCTGTGGATCTTGATGCCAAGGATGTAGGATGCCTCGCCCATATCCTTCATGGAGAATTGCGTTGACAACCAAGCTTTAGTGGTACCCAACATCTTAGCATCATTCCCAATGAGCAAGATGTCATCAACGTAAAGCACTAGAAACGCAACTGAGCTCCTACTAATCTTCTTGTATACACAAGGATCGGACTTGTTCTTGATGAAATCATATCCCCGTATGACTTCATCAAAATGTATGTTCCAGCTTCGAAAAGCTTGTTTTAGGACATAGATGGACCTTTGGAGACGGCAGACCTTCTGCTCTTCTCCAACAGTTGTGAAACCTTCCGGCTGATCCATATAGATCTCTTCCTCTACAAAACCGTTGGGAATGCCATTTTCACGTCCATCTGCCATATTTCATAGTCATACCATGCTGCTGTGGCAAGTAGTATTCGAATGGACTTGGCCATTGCTACGGGCGAGTAGGTTTCCTCAAAATCGACCCCAGGTCGTTGAGTGTAACTTTTCGCCACAAGCCTGGCTTTGAAGGTTGTAACCTCCCTATCAGCTCCAAGCTTACGTTTGTAGACCCATTTACACCCTACGGGTTTTACCCCTTTGGGTGGGTCTACTAGGGCCCAAACCTGGTTTGCACCCATGAAGTCCATCTCGGATTTCATGGCCTCAAGCCACTTATCCGAATCAATGTCCGACATCGCTTCTCCGTACGTCTTTGGATCATTATCCAACTGACCGGTCAGGCCCATAAATCCATACCTATCAGGTGCATGGAATACTCTGGCCGACCTACGAAGGACTGGAACAATATCAGTGGGAACTACTGGCTCAGATGTCACTGCCGCCTCATGGGGTGCCTCATCACTGCCGCCTCATGAGGGATCATAGAAATAATACCCCACAGTTTCTTTCGGATAGCCGATGAACCTGCATAAACTAGACCTTGAGTCCAGTTTGTCTCTCACTAATCTCTTGACATATGCGGGGCAACCCCACGCTTTCAAGTATTTGTAGGAGGCAGGCTTGCCATGCCATATCTCATATGGCGTCTGGGATACCTTCTTAGATGGCGCTAAGTTCAAAACTTTGGCCGCCATCTCAAGAGCGTACCCCCAGAAGGAAAGGGGGAGTTCGGTAAAACTCATCATGGATCGGACCATGTCCAACAAGGTTCGATTCCTCCTTTCAGACACACCATTAAGTTGTGGTGTTCCAGGAGGGGTCCACTGAGAGAGAATCCCATTTTCTTTTAGATAATCAGTAAACTCATCACTTAAATACTCTCCACCTTGGTCCAACCGAAAGGCTTTGATCTTTCGACCGGTTTGGTTGTCTACTTCAACTCTGTATTCCTTAAACCTTGCAAAGGCTTCAGACTTGTACCTCATCAGGTAAACATAACCATACCGTGAGTGATCATCGGTAAAGGTTATGAAGTACGAGTACCCACCTCTAGCCTGAGTATTTAGTGGGCCACAGACATCCGTATGGATCAAATCCAATAGACCACTGGCTAGCGTGCTTTGTCCAACAAAGGGTTTCTTGGTCATCTTTTCCTTCAGACAGGATTCGCAGGTCGGTAGGTTGTCTAAATCGTCTATTTCTAGACTTTTTGAGTCCACCAACCTTTTTATCCTATCTTTAGAGATATGACCTAACCTCGCATGCCATATCTGTGCGTTATCATGATTATCCCATTTTCATTTGTGTTTCGCGGTCATGATCCAATTATACCGTTGAACATAAACATACCTGGATTGGAGAGGAGTTGTGGGCACTCCCTCTTCCAATGCCCCTTCCCTTGGCAATGCATGCAGACATCATTTGCCTTGGACCGCTTGAAAACCACGGACCTTCCCTTGCGCTTTGCTCGGTCCAACCGGAGCAACAGGGACGCCCGGAGCGCGAGCATGGGCCGCAACCGTCTTCCCTTTGACCTTCTTCCTCTTTTAGCATCCGACCCTCTTGCCATTCGCCTTGGAGGTCGAAGCCTCTCCTATCAATACCGCCGGTGCCGACTTGTGGGTCGTTGCTTCGTATTGGACCAGCATGTTGATCAACTCATGAATAGACTTCTCAAGTCCGTTGATGTTGTAGTTTACAACAAACGGGTCATAGGACGGAGGAAGCGACTGGAGGATCACGTCAATGTACGTGTCATTGTTAAGCCCAACTTTAAGGTCCTCGAGTTTCTCCACTAGGGAGAGCATCTTGACCCCATGGCTTTGTACAGACGCTGCTTCAGCAAGCTTGGTGCCAAAGAATGCTTTTGTGGCGGCATATCTAATATGCCTATTTGGTTGTCCTCATGCCATTTCTCGAACGTCAAACGTTCTTCAGGCGTGGACCCCTCCGGTAAGTCGCTCGGTGGTGGCTCGTCCAAGACGTAGCCTTGGTTCTCAAAATTAAGGACAATCCTCAGGTTTCTCAGACAGTCCAAGTAGTTCGTTCCGTTGAATTTGTTAGTCCCGAGTATCATGGTTAATGGGTTCTTAGACATATTTACATTAACGAAAATGTAAAGCAGAAATTAGCAGATGATCAATGGTAATATTATTGTTCAAGTTGAAAACTTGGTCTTTTAGTCTTTAACCCTCCCACTATTTATACGAAAGTCCACCACTCTCAAGCGGAGTTTCAGGAAACCATTTCCTAGTGGGCTTGAGATCCACAGGCGTAATCTCCATGCCCCGCTTTTACGATTCACATGAAGAAGACCTCGTGGGAGATATCCAATATCATTCTCATCCACTGAGATTCCCAAGATATTTTGCCTCACCTATTCGCATGGTTGCGAGGACTCCAAGCGAACCATGTTACTCAGTGTTGGGCCCGACCCATCAACCAAATCATGCCTCAAACCATCGCCCCCATGACTCGTGAGACAAGGAAACAGCGAGTGCAGTCTTTTTGTTCACAACAATGATGCAGCTTTCCCTTAGTCCAAGTGTGCCACGACTCGTGAGACCACACTTGGGTAGTGGTAGCTTCCTCACCACATTGCTGTGGATGGAAGGCTCGGACAGATCAAAATACCATTTTGATTCAAGTCCGTTCTGGGCCCAATATTTAATTTGGTTCAACCAAATGAGAGTTTGTGTATGACTGAGACCTTATCATATTATGGTGTTTTAGCATGCATAAATATCAAATATTTAAAGCGATAAATAAATACGCCGCATGCAGAAAACATAGCATACCCCTGTTTAGGATGATCACAAGCCCAACCTATGCGACCCACTGAGCCCGTAGTGAGTCTATGGTCTGTCTAGGGTGGTCCTAAATTATTATAATAACAATATACCCATTGTCATTCCAATGGACCTTCTAATGTTTCTTGTTTCACGCCTTGATGCTCCTCCTTGGGGTCTCCGACTCCCAATGCTTGTTAAAATTAAAACCTCACTAATCCTATCTACTCTCATTACAACTGAAAGTAATACATTAGTAATAATGAAAACAAGCCTTAACATCATGAGGCTGAAAATACGGCAGATGATAGTCCCAAAAACAAGAGGCAGCAGGCCCCACCCAAAAAAAATAAATGATCATACATTCATCCATACATAAGGTCTAGTGCTCTTGTGATCATCCCATGTTGATTCCATCAACTCACATAACACAATTATTCCAAATAATCGTGCATAAAACAAATGAATATTCCAAATACCCAAGTGATGTCCAACATCAAAAAAGCATAAACAAACAAATAATATGCAAAATTCAAATTTCAAATTTAATGCACATTTTTAAACAATGCATCCAATACATGTATTAACTCCAAATTAATTAAGAAAATTTAATCCAAGGAATAATCCAATTATTCCAAAATCAAATATGCAAAATTAACATATTTTCAGAATATTGTGCAAAAAATACAGAAAATTGATTTTTCCAGAAAACGTCGAAAAACGGCACAAAACGGCCCAGCCGTTGTGCCTGCCGGCCACCCGCGTGGAGGCAGCAAGCCTGCGCGCCCTGCGCGCGCTCTATGTCGCGCGTTGGTCCTCGACCGGCAGCGGCCGTTTGCACACAGCGCGCGCGCGCCCCTGCGCACGCGCCTGTGGGCAGCATCCGCCTGCGCGCGGCCACTGCCGTCCAATCCCAATTTTTTTTTTTCGACATCTTTTCAGCACAAAAACAGTAGCAATTATTCTGAAAATAAGCATGCAATTTTAGATCCAATCTAATAAAATAAGCATGTCAAAAAGTCCATCAAATTCAAACAATTGAATCATCATATTATTCATACATTTATGTAATCTATTATGCCATTAAAGCCATAAAAGTAAGTAGATCATGCCAAGCACATAGATCTATGCCCCTTCAAACGTTATGTGGATCGTCTCGGGAGATGAACGCGAATAGCGGAAGCGCGAAAGATTGCATAATAAAATTGCAAAGCATAATTAAATGGAATTTGAATCATGCATAACATACATAAACGAACCAAGGGGTGTGCCCTTGATTCTCCGGGCGTTTGGTGTATCTCATGTTCAATAAAACACAACATAGAGGCCATAGAATTGAAACCGAAAAAACAAAATTAAACAACCTACCCGGTTGTAGTTTTGTCTTTGTTCGGCTACATGCATTGTTCCCCGTTTTGCACCAAGATCTCAAAGAAGAGACCCTCTAAATCATGACACTCGCTACACCGGAAAGCAAAGAATCCTTGTGCTAGCAAGAAATTATTTGGGGAGAAGAGACATCGATACACGCTATCAATTAAGCAATCAACGTCTCTTATTTTCTAACTTGAATCCATCAAGAAGAACAAAGTAGAATTCTTGGAGAGTATAAGAGGGGATCGACGAATTCTGGAGAGAATTTTGGGAGATGAGAGTTGTAGAGATTAGTAGGTGTGTGTGTGTGTGTGTTTGAGTATTTATAGAAGATGGAATTTCCTATTCCTTCTCAAACTCTTCTAAAGCGACACACTTTGACTAGGATTTTGACCTAGTCAAATCCTAGTCAAACTAGGCTTTGATTAAGTCAAATTAATCATGGCCCTTCATCTCATCAATCCCTTGATCAAATCTTGTCCATCCATTTTGATGGGCTTTATGGAATGGGCTTTATTTAATTCTAAATTAAATAATCCCATGGACTTTATATTAAATCCTATTTAATATACTAAGCCCATTAATTAATTAATGGAATGGACTTCATTTAATTCCCAATTAAATAATCTCATGAACTTTATATTCAATCCTATTTAATATATCAAGCCCATTAATTAATTCACCCTAGGGAAGCCCATGCTTTATAAAATCCATAAATCTAATTTATGAACTCAAGCCCAATTATTTCAAATAATCCATCGAGGCTTGAATCTCCAAGAAGTATAATTTAATTCCATTAAATTCAACCTTCTCCAGTAATTAATTCCAAATTAATTCCCTTTCATTTGGTGTAGTGGGTGTGACTCTTTAGGTTCACCTTTCAGCTAGACTTTGACCTACTTCTTGTTATTTCATAACCAAAGTAGTCTGTTACCATAGGTGGCCATCTAGCAACGGTCCATGGCACTAGAGACTAGGCGAATATGTGGTGTGAACATTTAGGCTCTGAGTTACATGCAGGTACGGTCCTACCGTCGCTCGATATGTACGGGTACGGTCCTACTGTCGCCTGTCTCCCGGCCTTTAGTCTAGGGCATGGAATTGGGCGTCGGTTCCCATCCTTGACTAGGCAACTATGCATAATGCTCGAGATAGGTTTAACTCGACGTAGGAAATCCTTTCCCACTACATCAAGTGCTACGGTCATAGACTTTGTGAGTCTGAATCATCTCCGAGCGCATAGGAGATCTCGCTGTCATGTCCTTTGACAAGGGACAGATCCTATCTTGGAATACACCGTTCTTACATACTCCGACTGCATTAGACAAGACTTATGATGACCATGTAATATAATCGGTTAAATTTCACCAGATCCAAGATATAGCCTTAGTATGTGGGGACTACCGTGATCCTCAAGTCCAAGGACTAATCTCGTACTATCAGAAGCGGGAATACGAGTCATACCGACCAAGCCCGAGTGGCTTCCATATGACGATTCCCGCGAGTCACCTCAGTCGGCCGATCCCCACCAGGCCGACCCACTAACACTGCTTAGACGATCCTCGTCACCCGTCGATGAAAGACGACACCAGATGCTTAGTGCAAGTCTCAAGGGGATTCTCGATGCCCTATCTCGAGATTCCTTTGACTTGGAGTATTTAAGATTGATTCGGCAAAACTGATTTCATGAACCTACCTCCAAGCGTAGTTCCAATTTCCCGAAATGTTATTTCAGTCTGTGGGCGTTTGTTGTGACAAGCAGTAAGTACAACAAACTCATGCCTATGAATCCTTACTACATTCATTAACATAATATTACTTGTTCACAGATTGACGAATGGTTCTCAGAACAACTAATACCATTAACTTTCTGGTCACCTATTCTAACAATCTCCCACTTGACCATTAAGTCAATTACCCCCTTTGTTCAGAATCCTCTGAGTATGAGTTGAAAGATTGTGGATCGTCCCGGGAAATAGCGCGAATGCGGAAGCGCGGTATAAAATTAAATAACAAAAATTTAAACATACTTTTACGTAAAATAAAGAACACGTTCAAGGGGTGTACCCTTGAAGTTCCCGGGTGTTTGGTGTATCTCATGAATTAAAAGCATAGAAACAATCATGGAGGCCATGTTGGAATAGGTGACTAGAAAGCCAATAGGTTTGGCAATTTGAAACCTATTCGACAACTTGATGTAGATGTAATATTATTATGTGATGAATAAGATGAGTGTTCGTCACCAATGGTACTTTCTTTGTTGCGCTCATCTTACATTCGTTAAAACGGTATTTAACTTATATCGCAACAAAGCCCACAGACCATGAATAACAACTCGTGCAGTTGGGCCACGCATTGGATGGTGTGTTAGAATAGGTGACCATGTAAGCCAATTTTGGCATGAATATGTAACCTATGTCTAGACAATTTCAGGTGTTTGATAAAACATATATGAATAAAGAAGTGAAAAGTTCATATGGTAATACTTTGTTTACGTTCACTTATATCTGCTTTTACATATCTGTTCACTACGCAAACAAAGCCCACGGACTGAGAATCGATTTCGGGGATTGGGACTACGCTTGGAGGTAGGTCCATGAAATCAGTCTTACCGAATCAGTCCGGAAATCTCCAAGTCAAGGAATCCCGAAAATGGGTACCGGGATTCCCTTTGAGACTTGCACTAAGCATCTGCTGTCGTATTTCATCGACGGGTGACGAAGGTCGTCTAAGCAGTGCTAGTGGGTCAGCACGCTAGGAAGCAGCTGACTGAGGTGACTCGCGGGAACCGTCTTACGGAGGACCTTGAGTATGGTCTGCAACGTATGACGTATTCCCGGTTCAAACGGTACAGGTCAAGTCCTTTGACTTGAGGAACTGCTGAGTTTACCTGTGCATGAGGTCTGTATCTTAGATATGGTGAGAGATTGCCAAAACACTCTTGAGTAGTCATAAGCCATGTCTAGTGCAGCTCGGGTGTACAGAGTCACAGTAGTTTTCAAGAAAGGATCTGTCTCCTGTGAAAAGGTATTGACAGTTGAGTCTCATGTATGCTCTGTGTCTTGTCCCTGAAATCTGTGGCCACAGTAACTGAATAGAAGGGAAGGTTTCCCTTGCGGCGTTTAGTAAGGACAGACCGACACTTAGGTCCAAAATTGTTAGAATAGGTGACCGGAAAGCCAATTAGATTGGCCTTGATGTAATCTATTTCTGACAATGTCATTGTAATTGTAATATTTTTATATGAATAAAGTGAGTATTCATGTTTGGCAGTTCCATTTTTTGTGCTCGCTATTTTATGTTTATTCCATTAACATCACAACAAAGCCCACAGGCCAAACAAACAACCCATGTAGTTGGGTTGCGCATTGGATGGCATCTATGAAACCAACTTCTGAGGGTTAGGTCTGAAATGTTCCAAGTCGAGGACCTTGAGACAGGGCATCAAGAGTCCTATACAGACTTGCACTAAGGATTGCATTCATTGGATGAGTGCCGTGTTTCATCGGCGACAGACGTTGGACGTCTATGCAATATTAGTGGGTTAGTTGACAAGGATGTCAGCTGACTGAACTGACTCGCGGGAATCGTCATATGGAAGCCTTGGAGGCTTGGTCGGTATGACTGGCATTCCCGGCTCCGATAGTACGAGATTAGTCCTCGGACTTGAGGAATCATGGCAGTCACATGCATATGATGGTTGTATCTAGCATCTGGCAAGGGATGTCTGTATCTGGGATACGTTCATCATAAGCCTTATACAGTGCAGTCGGAATATGTATTGAGGACGGTGGATTCCAAGATAGGATCCGTCACCTGTCAGTATATGACAGTCGAGTCTCCTATGCGCTCTGAGACAGTTTAAACTCTTATAAGTCTGTGGCCACAGCGATTGGTCGAGTAGGGAATGGTTTCCCACGTCGATCGATAGAGTAAACGTGCCTCGAGTTACTGGAGCATAGTTGTCTTGTCCAGGATGGGAACCGACGTCCAATTCCATGCCTTAGACTTAGACCGGGGAGACGGATGATGGAAGGACCGTACTCGTATGGAACTCGGGAGCCTAAATGTTCACGCCAACATTCACCTAGTCTCTAGTGCCATGGACCGTTGCTAGACGGCCACCCATGGTGACGGGCGTTTTTTTCGATTAATGGTTAATCGAAAAACAATTAATTAAATTGGATTTAATTGATCTATTGTGTTGGACACAAGCCCAAGTCTAGCTGAGGGTGAACCTAATGAGTCACACACAAATCACTTTGGATTTGGCGGAATTAATTTGGAATTAATTCTAGAAGAAGCGAATAAATTTAATCGGATTAAATTTATTCTAGAGAGAAATTAAATGATTGGATCATTTATTGAGAAATCCATTTGATGGATGGTCCAAGAATTAATTAATTGGATTAGTTAAATTTTTTGGACTAAGAACCTTTGAATTAATTGGATTAATTTATCGGGTTTTTGGCTAGAATAGTTGATTGGATCAATTATTCTTAATTTGGACTTATGTTTATTTAATTGGATTAAATAAATAATTGGGCTTCAATTGGATTGAAATTAATTAGATTAATTAATGCCCAATGGATATATGTTTGGACTTTATTTAATTTGATTAAATACAAGTCCAAAAACATAAAGGTCCAAGTCCATTTTTTTCATGCAAGTTGAAGCTAGTTAAGGAAGAGTTTCAACTCTTCCATATATGTACATGATGTGCACGAATTTTTTGCCCTTTTGTGGGTGGTTTTTCTTTGCTATCATGTGTAGTGGATATGCTAGAAGTGGGTGTATGTGGAAGTTGCCTTGGAGGTTACTTGTGTAGGTGGTTTTTTTGAACACTACATTCCATATACACAAAACTACTTTGCTAGACACAATTGATATCACTTGCTTCATTTTTGCTGGAGATTTTAGGCCAAAATACTCTCTGAAAATTCTTTCTTTTAGTGTTCATACTTCTTAGAGAAGATTGAACAAAAACATTCCAAGGTACACTAATCGATAGTGCTTTCTTTGGAAATTGTTTCTTCTTCTTTGTTTCTATTTTCTATCTAGCAATAGAGTAGAAATAATCCATAGTGTGGTGTGGATCGCATTAGAGGAGTTCTACGTTGAGCTCTCAAGTGGACGAACGAAGAAGGAAAAGAAAGGAACAACGCACGAACACGTTCTACATAAACGGATAAAGGTTGGTTTCCTTTTACATTTTGTGCAATTTTGTTTTTCTCCTTTTAAGCCACATGTCCTGCATGTTTTATTTTGTTGTTTGTGCTTTGACAAAAACACCGAACGCCCGGGAACTTCAAAGGGAACACCCCTTTGAATCCAATTTAAATTATGTCTTAAATTAACGTTTTTTACGCTTCCGTTGCGTTCCCGGGCCGTACCCGATTCTTTCAGTGGTATCAGAGCCCGGTTCGGTATTGTGGCTTTAAGGATTTACATGTTATTATGTGTAAAGCATGTTGAACGTGTTTTAAATGCTTTTGGAAAGCATGTTTTATGGTTTTTCTA
Source organism: Sesamum alatum (assembly GCA_034509735.1). NCBI lineage: Eukaryota > Viridiplantae > Streptophyta > Magnoliopsida > Lamiales > Pedaliaceae > Sesamum > Sesamum alatum. The sequence goes on along the minus strand of JACGWO010000001.1, from coordinate 36,303,908 downwards.
GCATGATTAAATGTATGAAAATATATGTTAATTTTGGTTTTGAAATTATGGATATCTATGCATTTTATGAGAATTTGATTTTCTGTAAATGCATGTTTTTAGTTCAGTTTTACAGCAGGAATTTAAAAAAAAAAAATTTGGAAAAGTTCAGCAGTCGTCTGCTTGCTGCTGCCTGCCGGCCGGTCACTGGGCCAGCAGGCGCGCAGGCCGGGCGCGCGCGCGGGCAGTGGCCTGCGCGCGCGCGCCCGCTGGCCGTGCGTGCTGGCGGGCAGCGCAGGCAGGCGGCCTGCGCGCATGCGCGCGCCCAGCGCGCGCGGGCGTGCGCTGCGCGCAGGCGCTGTGCGCTGGGCACGCAGTGCTGCGCGCGCTGGCCGCGGCGCGCGCGCGTGCGGCCGGCAGTCGACCGGTCTGGGACGTCTAGGCCGTTTTGCATCGTTTTTCGTGAAAATTTCAATTTTCTGATTTCTGCTGTTTTCTGAATGTTAGTAATTTTGGCATATTTTAATTTTAGTTAAATTGGATTTTTCTAAAATTATTTTTGATGCCTTAGATTATTTTGGAAATGGTTTCGAAACTAAAATGGTTTATACATTGGATGTATGGGTGATATCCATTTTTTCAATTGCATTATTAATATATTATTTTCTGCACTTAATTATGTTTATGGTTAGATATTGGATATCTTGTTATAAATACATGGTATGTATTTATGTGTTGGCATATTTATATTTGATGTAAATGTGCTTTGTGGTTGTTGTTTATTTGATAAACAATAAGGATGATCACTAGCCCTTTTTAGCCTTTGTATGGTTTAATTTATTGTTGGGTGAGGCCTGCGTGCCTCTTTGTTTTTCTTCTCTCTATCGTTTTTAGCCTTGGAATAATAAGGCTTTCTTTCTCTCTATTAATGTACTCCCCCCGACTTATGATTGGGGTTTCTTTTAAGTTGTAATGAGAGTAGATTAGATGGTGAGGATTTATTTTTATTAATTGTAAGCTTCCAAGGAGATGAAGGTCCGGCGGAAGGAGCCCATGATGGAAGGTCAAGAAGAACAAAGGAGGAATTTTTACAAGGCCCCATTAGAATGATAATGGGATGTAAATATTGTAATAGTGTAGGTCTACCCTAGTTTGACCATAGATCCACTGCGGGCTCAGTGGATCACTTAGGAATGGGCTTGTGATCATCCTAACAGGGGCGTGCTAGGCTTGTTTTGCATGTGCTTAAGTTTTTTTTTTATGCTTTGATGTATGGTGTGTTTGGAATGCATCTTATTACATTATATGTATAAATCTTGAGCATGCAAAATACTAATCATGATGAGGTCTCGGTCTTAATAAAATGATGAACTCTCACTTGGATGGTCCAAGTAAATATTAGGCCCAAAATGGAATTAAATCAAATGGTTTGATTATTCCAAGCCTTCCATCCGTAATAATGTAATGAGGAAGCTACTTTCCTCTAAAGCGTGGTCTCACGAGTCGTGGCACGTTTTGGAATGAAAGAAAGCTGCATTATTGTTACGAACAAAGGAATATGCTCTTGTTTCCCTGTCTCACGAGTCGTGGGGGGCGACAGTTGAGATATGATTTGGTTGATGGGTCGGGCCTAACGCCGAAGTAACATGATTCGCTTGGAGTCCTCGGAATCATGTGAAAGAGGTGAGGCAAAATATCTTGGGAATCTCATTGGATGAGAATGGTATTGGATACCTCCCACAAAGCGTTTTCTATGTGAATCGTAAAAGCGGGGCATGGAGAATTGTGTTTGTGGATCCCAAGCCCACTAGGAAATGGTTTCCCGAAACCCCACTTGAGAGTGGTGGGCTTTCGTAGAAATAGTGGGAGGGTTAATGACTAAAGACCATGTCATAAACTTGAATTAATATTACAATTCGTTTGCTAATTTCTGCTTTACATTTTTGAATGTAGATGTCTAAGAACCCGTTATCTATGATTATGGAGACTAATAAGTTTAATGGAACAAACTACAACGATTGGCTGCGTAATCTGAGGATTGTCCTCGATTACGAAAACCAGGCTTATGTTCTGGATAAGCCATTTCCCGTAACCTTGCCGGAAGGTTCCTCGCCAGAAGAGCGTTTGACGTTCGAAAAATGGCATGAGGATGACCGCAAGGTACGCAGCATCATACTGGCATCCATGACCAATGAGATCCAGAAGCAGTATGATAGGCTGGACCATGCCAACGCGATAATGCTCCGCTTACAGGATATGTACGCGGTTCCGGATAGGCATATTAGATATGCCGCCACAAAAGCATTTTTCGTCACCAAGATGACTGAAGGATCCTCTGTACATGAACATGGGATCAAGATGCTTTCCCTTGTGGAAAAACTCGAGGATCTCAAAGTTGGGCTTGATAATGATACATATATAGATGTGATCCTTCAGTCTCTTCCTCCCTCTTACGACCCTTTTGTCGTGAATTACAACATGAATGGGCTTGAGAAGTCCATACACGAGTTGATAAACATGTTGACCCAGTTCGAAGCAACGACCAAAAGGTCTGCGCCGGCGATACTGGTTGGGGAGGCTTCGACCTCTAAGGCGAAAGGCAAGAGGGCCGGACGCTGGAAGAGGAAGAAGGGAAAGGCAAAAGCCGCTGCTAGCGCTCCTGTTGCCCCAGTGGGGATGGGCAAAGGAAAGGGAAAGGTTGGACCGCAGCAATCGAGGGCAAATGATGTTTGCATGCATTGCCATGGAAGAGGGCATTGGAAGAGGGACTGCCCCAAGCTCCTCTCCAATCAAGGTATGTTTGTTATTGAGGTTAACATGATTACTAATTCTGCTTCTTGGGTATTGGATACCGGCTGTGGAGCTCACATCTGCAATGATTTGCAGGTGCTGGAAAGAAGCAGAAAGCTAAGTAGGGACGAGGTCGTGCTGAGGCTGGGTGATGGCAAGGCTATTGCTGCTGAAGCTGTAGGTCTAGTCCACTTAGTTGTTAGTGATCAAGTTAGGATAGAATTAAAAGATTGCTATTATGTACCTAGCATGATCAAGAATATCATTTCAATACCGTTGTTGGACAATGCTGGTTTTGAGTTCATGATCAATAAAAATTGTTTTTATTTGATGAAGAATGGTTCTTCACATCTGCTAGGTAAACTTCATAATGGTCTTTATATTCTTCAACAGCGTGATTTGATCATGACTGCTCAAAACAAACGAAAAATGGATAATCAAGAAAACGCACAGATTTGGCATGCAAGGCTAGGTCACATCTCTCAAGACAGGATTAGGAGGTTGGTGGACTCAAAGAGTCTAGAAATAGATGATTTGGACCATCTACCGGCCTGCGAGTCTTGTCTAAAAGGGAAAATGACTAAGAAGCCCTTTGTTGGACAAAGCATGCTTGCCAGTGGTCTGTTGGATTTGATCCATTCAGATGTCTGTGGACCACTAAATACACAGGCCAGAGGAGGGTTTTCTTACTTCATAACTTTTACCGATGATCACTCACGGTATGGTTATGTTTACCTTATGAGGTACAAGTCTGAGGCTTTTGGAAGGTTTAAAGAGTTCAGGCTTGAAGTTGAAAACCAAACTGGTCGCAAAATTAAAGCCCTTCGATCGGATCGAGGTGGTGAGTATTTGAGTGGGGAATTCTTGGATTACTTAAAAGAGAATGGGATTCTCTCTCAATGGACTCCTCCCGGAACGCCACAACTGAACGGCGTCTCTGAAAGGAGGAATCGAACCTTGTTGGACATGGTTCGATCCATGATGAGTTTTACCGAACTGCCCTTATCCTTCTGGGGTTATGCTCTTGAGACGGCGGCCAAGTTATTAAACATGGCGCCTTCTAAGACTGTGGCCCAGACGCCATATCAGATATGGCATGGCAAGCCTGCTTCCTACAAGTACTTGAGAGTGTGGGGTAGCCCTGCATACGTCAAGAGACTAGTGGGAGACAAACTGGACTCGAGGTCTAGTTTGTGCAGGTTCGTGGGTTATCCTAAGGAAACTGCGGGGTATTATTTTTATGATCCTTCCGAGCAAAAGGTTTTTGTCTCAAGAAACGCAGTGTTCCTGGAAAAGGGTTTTCCAGCAGATACCCGTCGTGAGGAATTGCTCCTTGAGGAATCAAGTGAGGCAATACCTCAAACGGATGCAGCGACATCATCTGCACCTGTAGTTCCCACTGACGATATTCCTGTCCTCCGAAGGTCGACTAGAGTTTCCCATCAACCTGATAGGTATGGGTTTCTGGGTCTGACCGGTCAGTTAGACAATGATCCAAAGACCTACGGAGAAGCGATGTCGGACATCGATTCGGGAAAATGGGTTGAGGCCATGAAATCCGAAATGGACTCTATGAGTTCAAACAAGGTTTGGACCTTAGTAGATCCACCCAAGGGTGTCAAGCCCGTCGGGTGTAAATGGGTCTACAAACGTAAGCTTGGAGCTGATGGGGAGGTGACTACCTTCAAGGCCAGGCTTGTGGCAAAAGGTTATACTCAGCGGCCTGGGGTCGATTTTGAGGAAACCTATTCGCCCGTAGCCATGGCTAAGTCCATTCGGATTATGCTTGCCATAGCTGCATGGTATGACTATGAAATATGGCAGATGGACGTGAAAACGGCCTTCCTTAATGGATTTGTTGAGGAAGAGATCTATATGGATCAACCGGAGGGTTTCACATCTGTTGGAGAAGAGCAGAAGGTCTGCCATCTCCAAAGGTCCATCTATGGTCTCAAACAAGCTTCCCGAAGTTGGAATATCCGTTTTGATGAAGTCATACGGGGTTATGATTTCATCAAGAACGAGTTCGACCCTTGTGTATACAAGAAGGTCAGTGGGAGCTCGGTTGCGTTCCTAGTGCTTTATGTGGACGACATCTTACTCATTGGGAATGATGTAAAGATGTTAGGTGACACGAAAGCATGGTTATCCACACAATTCTCCATGAAGGATTTGGGTGATGCTTCCTACATCCTAGGCATCAAGATTATCCGGGATAGATCTAAAAGGATGTTAGGAATGACCCAAACCTCGTATGTTGAGAAAGTCTTGAAGAGATTCAAGATGGAAAACTCCAAACGAGGATTCCTTCCTATGAGGCATGGGGTTAAACTGTCCAAGAAGCAGTCTCCTAAGACTGATGAGGAAGTTAGAAGGATGTTGGACATCCCCTATGCTTCCGCCGTAGGCAGCATACAGTATGTTGTGCAGTGCACAAGGCCCAATGTCGCTTTCGCTTTGAGCGTAACGAGCAGATATCAGGCTTGTGCTGGTGAGGCTCACTGGACTGCAGTCAAGACCATTCTTAAGTACCTGAGAAGGACTAAGGATATGTTCTTGGTTTACGGTGGTGGAGAGTTGATTCTGGAAGGCTACAGCGACGCTAGCTTCCAGTCTGATGAGGATGATGCCAAGTCTCAATCTGGATTTGTATTCAGGCTGAATGGTGGTGTGGTGGCTTGGAAAAGTTCCAAGTAGGATACTACAGCTGATTCCACCACGGAAGCTGAGTACATAGCGGCTTCGGAAGCAGCTAAGGAGGCGGTTTGGATGAAAAACTACATCCAAGAGTTGGGTGTAGTGCCTAGCATTGCCGAGCCAGTAGTTATCTTCTGTGATAACAACGGGGCTATAGCGCAAGCGAAGGAACCGAGATCTCATCACCGATCCAAACACATTCTTAGACGCTACCATCTGCTTAGAGAGATGGTGGGAAGAGGTGACGTTCGGATGGACCGAGTCACATCGGCAGAAAATACGGCAGATCCGCTTACCAAGCCAGTGTCGCAGGTTGCTCATACTCAGCATCTTGGGAAGATGGGTTTGAGGGTCATGAGTGATTGGCTTTAGGGTCAAGTGGGAGATTGTTAGAATAGGTGACCGGAAAGCCAATTAGATTGGCCTTGATGTAATCTATTTCTGACAATGTCATTGTAATTGTAATATTTTTATATGAATAAAGTGAGTATTCATGTTTGGCAGTTCCATTTGTTGTGCTCGCTATTTATGTTTATTCCATTAACATCACAACAAAGCCCACAGGCCAAACAAACAACCCATGTAGTTGGGTTGCGCATTGGATGGCAGCTATGAAACCAACTTCTGAGGGTTAGGTCTGAAATGTTCCAAATCGAGGACCTTGAGACAGGGCATCAAGAGTCCTATACAGACTTGCACTAAGGATTGCATTCATTGGATGAGTGCCGTGTTTCATCGGCGACAGACGTTGGACGTCTATGCAATATTAGTGGGTTAGTTGACAAGGATGTCAGCTGACTGAACTGACTCGCGGGAATCGTCATATGGAAGCCTTGGAGGCTTGGTCGGTATGACTGGCATTCCCGGCTCCGATAGTACGAGATTAGTCCTCGAACTTGAGGAATCATGGCAGTCACATGCATATGATGGTTGTATCTAGCATCTGGCAAGGGATGTCTGTATCTGGGATACGTTCATCATAAGCCTTATACAGTGCGGTCGGAATATGTATTGAGGACGGTGGATTCCAAGATAGGATCCGTCACCTGTCAGTATATGACAGTCGAGTCTCCTATGCGCTCTGAGACAGTTTAAACTCTTATAAGTCTGTGGCCACAGCGATTGGTCGATAGGGAATGGTTTCCCACGTCGATCGATAGAGTAAACGTGCCTCGAGTTACTGAGCATAGTTGTCTTGTCCAGGATGGGAACCGACGTCCAATTCCATGCCTTAGACTTAGACCGGGAGACGGATGATGGAAGGACCGTACTCGTATGGAACTCGGGAGCCTAAATGTTCACGCCAACATTCACCTAGTCTCTAGTGCCATGGACCGTTGCTAGACGGCCACCCATGGTGACGGGCGTTTTTTCGATTAATGGTTAATCGAAAAACAATTAATTAAATTGGATTTAATTGATCTATTGTGTTGGACACAAGCCCAAGTCAGCTGAGGGTGAACCTAATGAGTCACACACAAATCACTTTGGATTTGGCGGAATTAATTTGGAATTAATTCTAGAAGAAGCGAATAAATTTAATCGGATTAAATTTATTCAAGAGAGAAATTAAATGATTGGATCATTTATTGAGAAATCCATTTGATGGATGGTCCAAGAATTAATTAATTGGATTAGTTAATTTTTTGGACTAAGAACCTTTGAATTAATTGGATTAATTTATCGGGTTTTGGCTAGAATAGTTGATTGGATCAATTATTCTTAATTTGGACTTATGTTTGATTTAATTGGATTAAATAAATAATTGGGCTTCAATTGGATTGAAATTAATTAGATTAATTAATGCCCAATGGATATATGTTTGGACTTTATTTAATTTGATTAAATACAAGTCCAAAAACATAAAGGTCCAAGTCCATTTTTTCATGCAAGTTGAAGCTAGTTAAGGAAGAGTTTCAACTCTTCCATATATGTACATGATGTGCACGAATTTTTTGCCCTTTTGTGGGTGGTTTTTCTTTGCTATCATGTGTAGTGGATATGCTAGAAGTGGGTGTATGTGGAAGTTGCCTTGGAGGTTACTTGTGTAGGTGGTTTTTTGAACACTACATTCCATATACACAAAACTACTTTGCTAGACACAATTGATATCACTTGCTTCATTTTTGCTGGAGATTTTAGGCCAAAATACTCTCTGAAAATTCTTTCTTTTAGTGTTCATACTTCTTAGAGAAGATTGAACAAAAACATTCCAAGGTACACTAATCGATAGTGCTTTCTTTGGAATTGTTTCTTCTTTTTTGTTTCTATTTTCTATCTAGCAATAGAGTAGAAATAAATCCATAGTGTGGTGTGGATCGCATTAGAGGAGTTCTACGTTGAGCTCTCAAGTGGACGAACGAAGAAGGAAAAGAAAGGAACAACGCACGAACACGTTCTACATAAACGGATAAAGGTTGGTTTCCTTTTACATTTTGTGCAATTTTGTTTTTCTCCTTTTAAGCCACATGTCCTGCATGTTTTATTTTGTTGTTTGTGCTTTGACAAAACACCGAACGCCCGGGAACTTCAAAGGGAACACCCCTTTGAATCCAATTTAAATTATGTCTTAAATTAACGTTTTTTTACGCTTCCGTTGCGTTCCCGGGCCGTACCCGATTCTTTCAAAAATGGGTACCTGCATTTTTCCGTGCCCTATACTCTAAGTGATGAGACCGAAGACAGAAGGACAAATGTACTGTTAGGGCCTAAATGTTCATCCCAGATTATTTCACCTAGTCTCTAGTGCCATGGACCGTTGCTAGATGGCCACCCATGGTAACGGGCGGATTCTAGGAATCCGACCAAGTCTAGCTGAAAGGTGAACCTAAAGAGTCACACACTATCCACACACACTTAAGTATTTAATTTGGAATTAAATATTAGAGTAAAGGAATGATTAAATTAGATTTAATCGGGTCCTATATTTTCTTGGAGAAATTAATTCCTTCTATTTGATAAAGGGAATTAAATTAATAAATTGGATTTATTAAGGGAATTGATTTAATGGGCCTAGAATAAATATTAATATTTCTTTATTATATTTATTTGGCCTTTTGGAATATTTAATGGAATTTAAATATTCCATTAAATTAAAATCAATGGTTGAGATGGAAAGGGGAGATGGAAGGCTAGGATTGGTTTGACTAGGTCAAACACTAGTTTGACTAGGACTTTGACTAGGTCAAAATCCTAGTCAAATTAGAGTTCTTAGAGTTGGAGTTTAAAGAGGATTAAACTCCTCCTCTATATAAACCTCTAGCTTCCAACAATTGTAGGGTGATGAAATTCCAACACACACACAACACACACTCGTCTCTCTCCCTCTTACCTCTCGTCCGCCCCCTCTCTCTCTACAAGAAATATACTTTCTTGTTCTTTTGTTCTTGGAACACTAGAACATTGATGAATCAATACCGTTAATTGATAACGTGTCGTTGATTCATCCACTCCAAAATATACACTTGTTCGTTGCTAGCACGGCGTACAAGTTACGTGGGTGGATCGTGTGTCACGATTTGGAGGGTCTCAAGAACGAGATCTTGGTGCAAAATGGGGAACAACGCGAGTAGCCGTTGAAGACGAAAACGACAACGGGTAGGTCTCGGTTTACGTTTTTGCCTCCTTTTATTTTTCAACTCTATGGCCTCCATGATTGCTTACGTGTTATTTATTCATGAGATACACCGAACACCTGGGAAATCTCAAGGGCACACCCCTTGCGCGTGTTCTTTAATTCATTAAAGCATGCTTTATTTTTGTACTTTATTTTATATCGCGCTTCCGCATTCGCGCAATTTCCCGGGACGATCCACGATTTCTTTCATGGTGGTCATGAAACCAACTGATTAAGAGTTGGGTCTGAAACGTTCCAAGTCGAGGACCTCGAGACAGGGCATCGAGGGTCCTATTGAGACTTGCGTCAAGAGTCGTGTTCATTGGATGAGTGCTGTGTTTCATCGGCGACAGGCGTGGGACGCCTACACGATCTTGATGGGTTGGTCGACTGGGGTTGAGCCGACTGGACTGACTCGCGGGGATCATCATATGGAAGCCTTGGAGGCTTGGTCGGTATGATTGGTTTTCCCCGGTTCCGATACTACGGGAGTAATCCTCAGACTTGAGGGATCATGGCAGTCGCGTGCACATGACGGCTGTATCTTGGATCTGGCAAGAGGTAATCATTCTGTAAGATGATTATCATAAGCCTTGTCCAGTGTAGTCGGAATGTGTAGCGAGGATGGTGGATTCCAAGAAGAGGATCCGTCCCCTGTCAGTATGTGACAGAGGTATCTCCTATGCACTCGGAGACACGTTCATGCTGTTTAAAGCTGTGGCCACAGTGGTTGGTCGAACAGGGAATGGTTTCCTGTGTCCACGCAATGAAGCATACGTGGTCTCGAGTATTAAGCATAGATGCCTAGTCAAGGATGTGAACCGACGTCCAATTCCATACCCTAGACTAAGGCCGGGAGACGGTAGACAGAAGGATCGTACCCGTACGGAATCAGCGCCTAAATGTTCACGCCAATTCACCTAGTCTCTAGTGCCATGGACTGTTGCTAGACGGCCACCCATGGTAACGGGCCCTTGTGGGACACGGGCCCAAGTCTAGCTGAGGGTGAACCTAAAGGGTCACACACAAATCACCGAGGAGGTTGAGAGATTGACTTGGATTCAATCTCGAAGGATAAAATAAGTAATTGGATTACTTAAGGAAAAGTCCATTGGATGGACGAGCCGATATTGTATCGGGCTTTCGTTTAATCGGTAAATTGGATTTTCAATTAAATATGGAAAGTTGACACGTTGAGACGTTGGATCTTTTAATTGGATTAGAAGATTAACGGGAATAATTTAAATGGACATTAAATTGGATTTAATGTTGGATTCGTCGTAATTGGATTACGATAAAACCCGGTCCGTTAAATTATACCCGAGAGGAGAAATAATTCCTATTTTGGAATAGGAAGAAGTTGGACTTCTTCCCTTAATTAAACATGGCCGACATGCTCCCTTGGAGGAAGCAAAATCAGCCATGTTTCATGCTAGGTGGTATGTTGACTTATCTCTTTTGGAAAGAGACAAATCAACTCCAATCAAGCTCTTCCCTTTTGGTATGATTTGATCATACCATAAATTTTGGTAGGCTTGATTGAAGAATTGATGGTGATTGATTGGAATGAAACTAGACATTCTTGGATGAACCTAGACACATTCCAATAATCACATTAATTATGTATATATATATTAGAATATACAACACCAAGCATATGTGATTCATTATTCATCTTTTTCTAGGAAAAAGAGAAGACAAAAATCCTCTCCTCTCTCTCAAACTCTCGGCCTCTCTCCCTCTCTTACACTTGTGTTCTTCACTTGATTTTGAATCAAGAAGAAGAATAAAGTAAGTCTAAGAGAGCACTAATTCATAGTGTTCTTCTCTTAAACCGATTCCTTCTTAAACCCGTTCTTTTCTAGTAAGAAGAACGTGTGTTTCTTCCGGTGTGGTGTGGATCACCTTTGGAGAATCCATACGTTTGGATTTCGTGAGCATTCCGGAGAAGGAACAACGCAAGTAGCCGGGAGCATACGCTAAATAATCAAAGGTAACGGTTTATTACGCTTTGATTGATTCAATATACATCTATGCCCTATGTGTTTAAATATATGTTTCTAATATTTACACATCCTACATCGAACGCCCGGTTGAGCACCCAAGGGTACACCCCTTGGGATTCGTGGTTTATTTAAATTAGATTTAAATTTATGCTATTTCCTAGCTTTCTCGCTTCCGCTCGCGCTCCCGGGCGGATCCGCTTGTCCTTCAGGCCATAGGATTAAAAATAAAAGAGGGACGAAAAGTAAATCGGGACCTACCGATTGTCGTTTTCGTTTTCTAACCAGTACTCGCGTTGTTCCCCGATTTGCACCAAATCTCGTATATGAGATTCTCCAAATTGTGACACGCAATCCACCCACATATCTTGCACGTCGTGCTAGCGAACGAACAAGTATATTGGAGAGGATGGATCAATCACACGTTATTAATTTAACGGGATTAATCCTCCTATGTTCAATTATTCAAGAACAAAAGAACAAGAAAATAATATTCTTGAGAGAGAGAGAGAGGGCGGACGAGAGGAGAGAGAGCACGAGAGAGAGTGTGTGTATGTGTGTTGGAGTTTCATCATCTCTCTTATGGTGAGGGGCTAGGACTATATATAGAGGAGGAGTTTAATCCTCTTCAAACTCCAACTCTAAAGAAGACTATTTTGACTAGGATTTTGACCTAGTCAAAGTCCTAGTAAAAGTAGTAATTTGACCTAGTCAAATTAATCCTAGCCAACCATCTCTCCTTTTTAATCTCAACCATTACTTTAATTTAATGGAATATTTAAATAGATTTTAAATATTCCAAAGGGCAATAAATAAATGTAATAAATATAAATATTTATTTTAGGCCCATTAAATTAATTTTCTAATAAATTTAATTTATTAGATTAATCTATTTTATCTAATAAAAGGAATTAATTCTCTCCAAGAAAATAAAGGACCCGATTAAATCCAATTTAATCATTCCATTTCTCCAAATATTTAATTCTAAATTAAATACTTAATGTGTGTGGATTGTGTGTGACTCTTTAGGTTCACCTTTCAGCTAGACTTGGTTGGATTCCTAGAATCCGCCCGTTATCATGGGTGGCCATCTAGCAACTGTCCATGCACTAGAGACAAGGTGAATATTTGGGGATGAAAATTTAGGCTCTAACAGTACACTTGTCCTTCCGTCTACGGTCTCACTACTTAGGGTCTAGGGCACGGAAATTGCAGGTACCCATTTTGGACCTAAGTGTCGGTCTGTCCTTACTAAACGCCGCAAGGGAAACCTTCCCTTCTGTTCAGTTACTGTGGCCACAGATTTTAAGGACAAGACACAAAGCATATGTGAGACTCAACTGTCAATGCCTTTTGACAGGAGATAGATCCTTTCTTGGAAACTACTGTCTCTCTGTATACCGGAGGTGCACTAGACCTGGCTTATGACTACTCAAGTGCTTCATGGCAATCTCTCACCATATCTAAGATACAACCCTGATATACAGGTAAACTTAGCATTTCCTCAAGTCAAAGGACTTGACCTGTACTGTCGGAACCGGGAACACACGTCATACCTAGCCAACCCTACTCAAGGTCCTCCGTAAGACGGTTCCCGCGAGTCACCTCAGTCAGCTCCTCCCTAGCAGGTTAACCCACTAACACTGCTTAGACGACCTTCGTCACCCGTCGATGAAATATGATAAAAGATGCTTAGTGCAAGTCTCAAGGGGAATCTCGGTACCCATTTTCGAGATTCCTTGACTTGATGATTTCCGGACTGATTCGGCGGGACTGATTTCATGGACCTACCTCCAAGCGTAGTCCCAGTCCCCGAAATACGTTTCAGTCCGTGGGCTTTGTTTGCGTAGTGAACGGAAAAATTGTCTAGACATAGGTTATAATTTGCCTGCCAAGATTGGCTACATGGTCACCTATTCTAACAATCTCCCACTTGACCTTAAAGCCAATCGCCCATATGTCTAATCCCCATCTTCTCAAGATGTTGCGTATGAACACTCTGAGGCATAGGCTGTTTCAGCGAATCTGCTGTGTTGTCTGCTGAGTTGACTCGGTCCATCCGAACGTCACCTCTTCCTACCATTTCTCTTGGAAGATGGTACCGTCTAAGAATATGTTTGGAACGGTGATGAGATCTCGGTTCCTTTGCTTGCGCTATTACACCGTTGATATCACAAAAGATGACAACGGGCTCGGCGATGCAAGGCACCACACCCAACTCTTGGATGTAGTTTCTCATCCAAATCGCTTCCTTGGCAGCTTCTGAAGCTGCTATGTATTCGGCCTCAGTGGTGGAGTCAGCAGTGGTTGCATGCTTGGAACTTTTCCAATCCACTACTCCTCCATTGAGCTTGAATATATAACCCGATTGGGACTTGTCATCATCGTCATCAGACTGGAATCTAGCGTCGCTAAAGCCTTCCAGGATCAGTTCTCCATTGCCATAGACTAAGAACATTTCCTTAGTCCTCCTTAGGTACTTAAGGAGGCCTTTAACATCATTCCAATGTGCCTCTCCTGCACAAGACTGATATCTGCTTGTCACGCTCAAAGCATAAGCAATGTCAGGCCTGGTGCAGTGGACCGCATATTGGATGCTACCTACGGCAGAAGCATAGGGGATGACTTTCATCCTTTAAAGTTCCTCATCAGTCTGCGGGGACTGTTTCTTGGATAACTTGATCCCATGCCTCATGGGAAGGAATCCTCATTTGGAGTTTTCCATCCGATATCTCTTTAGGACTTTCTCCATATACGAGTTTTGGGTGAGCCCTAACATCATTTTAGATCAGTCCCTGATAATCTGGATGCCTAGGATGTAGGAGGCTCCACCCAAGTCCTTCATGAAACTAGGTTGATAACCATGCTTTTGTGTCACCCAGCATTCTAACATCATTACCTATGAGTAGAATGTCATCCACATAAAGCACTAGGAACACTATAGAGCTTTCACTGACCTTCTTGTATACACAAGGGTCGAATTTGTTTTTGATGAAGTCATAGCCCCATATCACTTCATCAAAGCTAATGTTCCAACTTTGGGATGCTTGTTTGAGGCCGTAGATGGACTTCTGGAGACGACAGACCTTCTGTTCTTCTCCAGTGACTGTGAAACCCTCCGGCTGATCCATATAGATCTCTTTCTCAATGAAACCATTGAGGAAGGCCGTTTTCACATCCATCTGTCATATCTCATAGTCATACCATGCTGCTATGGCGAGCAGGATCCGAATGGATTTAGCCATGGCTACCGGCGAGTAGGTGTCCTCAAAATCGACCCCGAGTCGTTGAGTGTACCCCTTAGCTACTAGCCTAGCCTTAAAAGTCGTGACTTCTCCATCAACGCCATGTTTGTGCTTGTAGACCCACTTACAGCTAACTGGCTTAACACCTGTCGGTGGATCTACAAGTCTCCAGACTTGGTTCTCGCTCATGGAGTCCATTTCGATTTTCATGGCCTCAAGCCATTTCCCGGAGTCGATGTCAGACATCGCTTCTTCGTATGTCTTAGGATCGTTATCCAGCAGACCGGTCGTATTTAGAAAGCCATATCTCACTGGAGGTCTGGACTCTCTAGTAGACCTACGGAGAATGGGAACGTCAGTGGTGACTGTGGGCGCTGACTGTATAGGAGCTGGCGGTTCAGGCACCGGGGCTGGCTGTTCCTGAGGCTGTCCTTCAACCTAGCATGCTGGACTTCTTGAGGTCGGTCAGCCCTTCGGGTATCTATCCCGAATCCTCTAAGCGAGGAATCCGCGGCTGCCTCTGATGACTGGTTTCCATCACTTGATTCCTCAAGGATCAGTTCATCAGGTTGGATATCCTCTGGAAAGCCTTATTCCAAGAACACTGCATTCCTTGAAATAAATAGCTTTTGTTCCAAGGGGTCATAAAAGTTATAACCCACAGTTTCTTTAGGGTATCCAACGAACCTGCATAAGCTAGACCTTGATTCTAGCTTATCTCCCATTAACCTCTTGATGTATGCGGGGCTACCCCACACTTTCATGTAGTTGTACGATGCAGGCTTGCCGTGCCATATCTCATATGGCGTTTGGGTCAATACACTGGTTGGCGCCAAATTTAACAACTTGGCCGCTGTTTCCAATGCGTAGCCCCAAAAGGGCAAGGGCAATTTGGTAAAACTCATCATGGATCGAACCATGTCCAACAGGGTTCGGTCCCTCCTTTCTAAGACACCATTCAATTGTGGTGTCCGGGGAGGTGTCTATTCTGATATTATACCATTTTCTTTTAGATAATTAAGGAACTCAGTACTAAGGTATTCTCCGCCTCGGTCTGACCGTAGGACTCTAATTTTGCAGTTAGTTTGGTTCTCCACTTCAAGTCTGAATTCTTTAAACCTCTCAAGAGCTTCAGACTTGTACCTCATCAGGTAAACATAACCATACCGTGAATGATCATCGGTAAAGGTTATGAAGTAGGAGAACCCACCTCGGGCCTGCGTCCTTAGTGGTCCACATACATCTGTATGGACCAAGTCTAACAGACCTGTGGCAAGCCTGTTTGTCCTACAAAGGGCTTCTTGGTCATTTTTCCTCTTAGACAGGATTCATCAGTTGGTAGCTCACTCAAGTCCCCTACCTCTAGGTTCTTTGAGTCTACCAATCTTTTCATCCTGTCTTGGGATATGGGACCTAGCCTAGCGTGCCACAGTCGTGTGTTCCCATTATTATCTATTTTACGTTTGTGTGGAGCGTTAAGAACGAAGTTCGTTTGCTGCAAGATATAGAGCCCATTATTAAGTGTACCAAGTAGATGAGTAATTCCACACATCATCAAATAAAAGCAATTTTTATTGATCATAAACTCATAACCACTATTGTCTAACAATGGAATGAAAATGATGTTTTTAATCATACTAGGTACATAATAAACTTGCTCTAATTCTATGATAATATTATCACTAACTACTAGAGTGGCGGATCCTACTGCTTCTGCCGAGATGGTCTTGCCATCCCTAAGCTTCAGGATCATATCCCCGCTACCCAGTTTTCTGCTTCTTTTCAGCACCTGCAAATTATTGCAAATGTGAGCTCCACAGCCGGTATCTAATACCCAAGAGGACGAATTAGTGACCATATTAACCTCAATCACAAATATACCTTGGTTCGAGAGGAGCTTGGGGTACTCCCTCTTCCAATGTCGTTTCTCACGGCAATTGATACATATGTCATATGCCCTCGACTGTTTCTTGGAGACAACCTTTCCCTTTCCTTTGCATTTCCCCTCTTTGGCAATGGGAACACTCTTAGTGTTCGTAGCTGCTTTGACGGCTTTTCCCTTCCCCTTCTTCCTTTTCCAACGTCCGGCACCTTTGCCTTTCGTTTTAGAAGTTGAAGCACCTCCAAACAATACCGAAGGCGTGGACTTTTTGGTCGTTGCCTCGTATTGCACCAACATATTAATCAACTCATGAATGCCCTTCTCAAGTGCGTTCATGTTGTAGTTGATAATAAATTGGTCGAAGGAGGGTGGGAGTGACTGAAGGATCACATCTATGTACATCTCATTATCGAGGCCTGCCTTTAGGTCCTCGAGCTTTTCCACCAGGGTAAGCATTTTAACCCCGTGCTCTTTTACAGAGGATCCTTCTGTCATTTTGGTTCCAAAGAACGCCTTCGTTGAGGGACTGCATAGTAATCCTTGAGGTGAGCCATAATGGAAGGGACATCGTCTAGCCTTTCATATTGCTTCTGAATCTCATTCGTCATCGAAGCAAGTACGATGCTACGGACCTTCCGGTTATCCTTATGCCAAGTCTCGAACGTCTCACGTTCTTTTGGCGTGGATCCTTCCGGTAAGGTCCTAGGGAGAGGCTCGTCCATGACGTAGCCTTGGTTCTCGTAATCTAGGACTATCCTGAGATTACGCAACCAGTCGTTGTAATTGGTTCCATTGAATTTGTTGGTCTCAAGAATGGTTGATAAAGGGTTCTTAGACATTTTTAAATCTACATTTAAAAAATAGAGTTCGTGATCAACAAAATGTAAAAGACGGTGGTTTGATAAATAATTAAATGCTTCGTCTTTAGTCATTTAATGCTCCCACTATTTATACGAAAATACGGTACTCTCAAATGTTGTTTTCGGGAAACCTTTTCCTAGTGGGCTTGGGATCCACAGCGAATTTTCCCATACCCCGCTTTTGCGATTCGCATGGGAAAAATCCTGTGGGAGGTATACCATACCATTCTCGTTCCACGAGATTTTCAAGATTATTGCGTCACCCTTTCACATGATCCCGAGGAGTCCAAGCGAATCATGCTAATCGGGCGTTAGACCCGACCCAATCAATCGAGCCATAGACCCACTGCTACCACCACGACTCGTGAGACAGGTATCGGTAGTCTATTTTTCGTTCATGATATAGTGCAGCTTCTTTTAAGTACGATAGGTGTGCCACGACTCGTGAGACCATGCTATCGACCTAAATCAGCTTCCTCACTATGCCATGGATTGGAAGGCATGGACATACTCCTAGAGTCCATGTCCATTTTATCTAGGGTCTAATATTTGGACATTGGTCCAACCAATGTGAGAGTAATAAATGACCGAGATCTCATATATAAATATATCAACACATTAATCCATAATGCGTAAGTAAATTGCATCCATAGCAGTTATATGATAAACAAAACACCATTCATCCATCATAATAACCACATGCAAAATTAAAGCATAGCACGCCCCTGTTGGATGATCACGAGCCCGAATCCTATGCAATCCACTGAGCCCGCAGTGGATCTATGGTCAATCTAGGGTTGGTCCTACACTATTACATTAATAGTAACTCAATCATCATTCTGATGGGCCTTGGTCTCTTTTCTCTTTCTTCTCTTCATGAAAACTCCTTGGAACCTCCAGTCTGGGCTCTCTCCATGTGGGCCTTCCTTCTTCTCCACCAATTATATAAAATTAAAACCTCACTCCTATTCTACACTCATTACCTATGTAAAATAGAAACCCCAGCGAAAACTCGGGGGGAGTACATAAGGAGGGAGGAAGAATGCCTTATTATTCCAAGGCAACTAGAAAGGGAGAAGGAGAAGCAGAAAAAGAGGCACACCGGCCCAACATAAAATTAAACCATACATTCGGTCCAGGGCTCGTGACCATCCATTTCCATCCAACGCACATAATCACATGATCCAATCATATAAAATACATGCTAATATTACATGATTACCAATCATCATTATCCAAGATAAAATAAATGCGTAACGCATGAAAAATATGGTACAACCGTTGGCAATAATATTTTTCCCGTTTTAGGTAGACCCTTCCTCATTATTTCTAGGTAAATTATCCCCGGGATTCCAAATCCAACATAATTTAACCTCCCAAAATAATGTCTTAGAAAATAGGCAAAGATTAAACAAAAAATGAATTTTTAGAATTAATTAAAAAATTAAAACTGAAAAAAATAAAGAGAAACCCTAACATCGCAGCCGGGCGCCGCCACCGGCAGCAGCCAGTCGACGCGCGCAGTCGTGCTGCCGCGCGCGCAGGCTCCCTTGCCGGCGCGCGCTAGCCTTCCGGCTTTGAGTCGTGCGCCTGCCCTTCAATTGTAGAAAGATTATGATTCTTGACACATACACACACACACACACACACACACTCACGTGTGCCCTCTCCTCTCTCACGTCCGCTTTTCCCTTTATTTCTTCCAAGAAAACTCTTTTCTTGTTCTTTTGTTCTTCAACAATTGAAAATAGGAGGATTGATCCCGTCAAATGAATAACGTGTGATCGATCCATCCTCTTCAATAAAATACTTGTTCGTTTGCTAGTACGAAGTACAAGATATGTGGGTGGATTGCGTGTCACGAATTAGAGGGTCTCCCATACGAGATCTTGGAGCAAATCGGGGAACAACGCGAGTACCAGTTAGAAGAGGAAAATGATGAATCGGTAAGTTTCCGGTTTATGTTTTCGTCTTCTTTATTAATGAATTCTATGGCCTCCACGATTGCTATGAATGTTCTTTTAATTCATGAGATACTCCGAACACCTGGGAATTTCAAGGGCACACCCCTTGAACGTGTTTTATTTTAATACATATTATCCATGTTTAAATTTTGTAATTTAAATTATACCGCGCTTCCGCATTCGCGCTATTCCCGGGACGATCCACACGCCTACCCAAGGCTTTCAGTGGTATCAGAGCCAAGTTCGGTGTGTAGCCCTAGGGTTTTTTGTGTGCGTTTTAAGCATGAAAACGTGTTTGGCATGTTTTAATTATTTCTTGATATTTTTATCGTAAGAGCATGTCATTTTCTTGCTTTCGATTTCGTATGATATTGGTGTTGTTCGTATTTTCCATTTTTCTTGGGAAACGGGGGGGGGGGGGGGGGGGGGGAATCGTAAAAGCATGTCGTTTTTCTTGCTTTCGATTTCATAAAAGCTGACCACGCGCGCTGTGCGCTCAGGCGAGGCGGGCACACGCAGGCAGGGGAGCCTACGCGCGGCCGCCTATGCCAGGCGCGCAGCAGGGTGCGCGCGCATGTGGGCAGGCCAGCATGCTGGGCTGCCTGCGCGTCCGGACGTGCGGCAAAGAAATCCGCGCGCGAGCACGCGCATGAGGCGGCGCCACCAGGCGCGCGCGACTTAAGTGCTGGAAGGGCCGCACGCGCGCGCACGTAGATGATGGTGTCTGCGGGCGCGCGCTCGGCAGGCACGCCCGATGTGCGTGCGTGCGCGTGGCCTGCGCAGGGCAGGCGCACGCAGGTGGCCGGCAGGCTGGCGCGCGCGGGCAGAGGTGCCTGTGCACGGCCGTGCGCCGCGGGCAGAGGGGCCTGCGCGCGTGCGCCCGGTCAGGCAGGGCCTGCTGGCCTGCACGCGCCGGCTGACTGTTGCCGGTGGCGGCGGCCGGTTGACGTCGTTATTGTTTTTCTCGTTATTCTTAATTTTTGGATTATTCTGAAAATTCGTTTTGTTTAATTTTGCTTATTTTCTTTGAGAATATTATTTGGGAGGTTGAGTTTATTGGATTTGGAATCCCGAGAATAACTTACCTACAAATAATGAGAAAGGGTCTTCCTAAACGTGAAAAGTTATTACCAACGATTGTACCATATTCTTTCATACGTAGCGCATTTATTTATCATGGATTGATGTGATTGGCAATCATGGTATGTTAGCATGTAGTTATGTGATTGGATCATGTGACTATGTGCGTTGAATGGAAATGCATGATCGCGAGCCCTAGACCGAATGTATTGTTTAATTTTATGTTGGGCCTGTGTG
The DNA here is from genome assembly GCA_034509735.1 of Sesamum alatum. Taxonomy (NCBI): domain Eukaryota; kingdom Viridiplantae; phylum Streptophyta; class Magnoliopsida; order Lamiales; family Pedaliaceae; genus Sesamum; species Sesamum alatum. The sequence continues at coordinate 36,283,555 of JACGWO010000001.1, read as the reverse complement.
CCTCTTTCTGCTTTCTCCTTCTCCCCTTCTAGTTGCCTTGGAATAATAAGGCATTCTTTCTCCCTACTTATGTACTCCCCCCGGGTTTTCGCTGGGGTTTTTTTTTACGTATGTAATGAGAGTAGAACAGGAGTGAGGATTTATTTTTATGTATTTGGTGGAGAAGAAGGAAGGTCCACATGGAGAGCCCAGACTGGAGGATCTAAGGCGTTTCCATGAAGGGTTGAAAGAGAAAAGAGACCAAGGCCCATCAGAATGATGATTGGGTTACTATTAATGTAATAGTGTAGGACCAACCCTAGATTGACCATAGATCTACTGCGGGCTCAGTGGATCGCATAGGATTCGGGCTCGTGATCATCCAACAGGGGCGTGCTAGGCTTTAATTTTGCATGTGGCTGTTATTGAAAGGACAAGCGGATCCGCCCGGGAGCGCGAGCGGAAGCGATAAAGCGAGAAAGGGTGCGTAAATTTAAATCTAATTTAAATAAACGAATCCCAAGGAGCGTACCCTTGTTTGCTCAACCGGGCGTTTGATGTAGGATGTGTAAATATTAGAAACATATATTTGAACACATAGAGCATAGATGTGTATTAAATCAATCAAAGCATAGTAAACCATTACCTTTGATTGTTTAGCGTGTGCTCCCGGCTACTGGCGTTGTTCCTTCTCCGAAATGCTCATGAAATCCAAACGTATAGATTCTCGAAAGGTGATCCACACCACACCGGAAGAAACGCACATTCTTCTTGCTAGAAAAGAACGGGTTTAAGAAGGAATCGGTTTAAGAGAAGAACACTATGGATTAGTGTACTCTTAAACCTACTTTGTTCTTCTTCTTGATTCAAAATCAAGTGAGAACACTAGTAGAGAGGGGAGTGAAAACCGAGAGTTGAGAGGGAGAGGAGATCCAAATTTTTTTCTTCTCTTTTTCCTAGAAAAAGATGAATAATGAATCACTTTTTTTTTTTTTGGTGTTGTATATTCTCATATATATACATAATTAATGTGATTATTGGAATGTGTCTAGGTTCATCCAAGGATGTCTAGATTCATTCCAATCAATCACCATCAATTCTTCAATCAAGCCTACCAAAATTTATGGTATGATCAAATCATACCAAAAAGGAAGAACTTGATTGGAGTTGATATGTCTCTTTCCAAAAGAGATAAGTCAACATACCACCTAGCATGAAACATAGCTGATTTTGCTTCCTCCGAGGGAGCATCTCGGCCATGTTTAATTAAGGGAAGAAGTCCAACTTCTTCCTATTCCAAAATAGGAATTATTTCTCCTCTCGGGTAAAATTTAACGGACCGGGTTTTATCGTAATCCAATTACGACGAACCCAACATTAAATCCAATTTAATGTCCATTTAAATTATTCCCGTTGATCTTTTATCCATTTAAAAGATCCAACGTCTGAATGTCTCAACTTTCCATATTTAATCAAAAATCCAATTTACTGATTAAACGAAGGCCCGATACAATATCGGCCCGTCCATCTAATGGACTTTCCTTTAAGTAATACAATACTTATTTATCCTTCGAGATTGACTCGATGTCGATTTCTCAACCTCCTCAGTGATTTGTGGGTGACCCTTTAGGTTCACCCTCAGCTAGACTTGGGCCCGTGTCCCACAAGGGCCGGTTATCATGGGTGGCCGTCTAGCAACGGTCCATGGCACTAGAGACTAGGTGAATTGGCATGAACATTTAGGCACCGATTCCATACGAGTACGATCCTTCCATCTACCGTCTCCCGGCCTTAGTCTAGGATATGGAATTGGGCGTCGGTTCCCATCTTTGACTAGGCATCTATGCTTAATACTTGAGACCACGTATGCTTCATTGCGTCGACATAGGAAATCATTCCCTGTTCGACCAACCACTGTGGCCACAGCTTTAAACAGCATGAACGTGTCTCCGAGTGTATAGGAGATACCTCTGTCACATACTGACAGGGGACGGATCCTCTTCTTGGAATCCACTGTCCTTGCTACACATTCCGACTGCACTGGACAAGGCTTATGATGATCATCTTACAGAATGATCACCTCTCGCTAGATCCAAGATACAGCCGTCCTGTGCACGCTACTGCCATGATTCCTCAAGTCTGAGGATTACTCCCGTACTATCAGAACCGGGGAAATCCAATCATACCGACCAAGCCTCCAAGGCTTCAATATGATGATTCCCTCGAGTCAGTCCAGTCGGCTTGACCCCAGTCGACCAACCCATCAAGATCGTGCAGGCGTCCCACGCCTGTCGCCGATGAAACACGGCACTCATCCAATGAACACGACTCTTGATGCAAGTCTCAATAGGACTATCGATGCCCTGTGTCGAGGTCCTCGACTTGGAACATTTCAGACCCAACTCTTAATCAGTTGGTTTCATGACCATCATCCAATGCGTGGCCCAACTGCACGAGTTGTTATCGATGGTCTGTGGGCTTTGTTGCGATATAAGTTAAATACTGTTTTAACAAATGTGAAATGAGCGCAACAAAGTAAGCACCAGAAGTGATAAATACTCATTTTATTCATCACATAATAATATTAAATTTACATTGAGTTGTATAATAGGTTACAAATCGCCAAACCTATTGGCTTTCTGGTCACCTATTCTAATAGTTATGATGAATGAATGGTTTTTGTTTATCGTATAACTACTATGGGATGCAATTTATTTATTTATGCATTGTGGATGAATGTGTTTATATTTACATATGAGATCTCAGTCATTTACTACTCTCACATTGGTTGGACCAATGTCCAAATATTAGACCCTAGACAAAGTGGACATGGACTCTAAGAGTTTGTCCATGCCTTCCAATCCATGACATAGTGAGGAAGCTGATTTAGGTCAATAGTGTGGTCTCACGAGTCGTGGCACGTCTATTGTACTTCAAAGAAGCTGCACTGTGTCATGAACAAAAAGTAGACCACTGTTACCTGTCTCACGAGTCGTGGAGGTAGCATCGGGTCTATGATTCGGTTGATTAGGTCAGGTCTAACGCCCGATTAGCATGATTCGCTTGGAGTCCTCAGAATCATGTAAAAGGGTGAGGCAATAATCTTGGGAATCTCATGGAATGAGAATGGTTGGCGTACCTCCCACAGAATTCTTCCCATGCGAATCGTAAAAGCGGGGTATGGGAAAATTCGTTGTGGATCCCAAGCCCACTAGGAAAAGGTTTCCCAAAAACAACGTTTGAGAGTATCGTGTTTTCGTATAAATAGTGGGAGAATTAAATGACTAAAGACCAATCATTTAATTATTTATCAAACCTCCGTCTTTTAAATTCTGTTGATCGCGAGTTCTGTTACTAAAATATAGATTTAAAATGTCTAAGAACCCACTATCAACCATACTTGAGACCAACAAATTCAATGGAAAAAATTACAAAGACTAATTGCGCAATCTCAAGATAGTCCTAGATTAGGAGAACCAAGGCTACGTCATGGACGAGCCTCTCCCTAGGACCTTACCGGAAGGATCCACGCCAGAAGAACGTGAGACGTTCGAGACTTGGCATAAGGATAACCGGAAGGTCCGTAGCATCATACTCGCTTCCATGACGAATTAGATTCAGAAGCAGTATGAAAGGCTAGACGATGTCCCTTCCATTTGAAAGATTGTGGATCGTCCCGGGAAATAGCATGAATGCGGAAGCACGGTATAAAATTAAAATACAAAATTTAAAACATGCTTTGAATTAATTAAAGAACACGTTCAAGGGGTGCACCCTTGAAGTTTCTCGGGTGTTTGGTGTATCACATGAATTAAAAGCATACAAAAATAATCATGGAGGCCATAGGGATTAAAATAAAGAGAAACAAAAATTTAAACCGGAACCTACCAATTGTCGTTCTCGTCTTCTAACCGGTACTCGCGTTGTTCCCCGTTTTGCACCAAATCTCGTGTTCGAGATTCTCCAAACAGTAACACGCAATCCATCCACGTATCTTGCACGTCATGCTAGCGAACGAACAAGTAATATTTGGAGAGGATGAATTAATAATACGTTATTGATTAACGGTATTAATTCTCCTAAGTTCTATTGTTCCAGGAAGAAAAGAACAAGAATTATTTTCTTGTTGTGAGAGAGAGAGGGCGGACGAGTAGGGGAGAGAGAGGAGCCAAAATTATGTGTGTGTTGTGTGTGTTGGAATTTCATCACTTTTCAAATAGTGAGGGGCTAGGACTATATATAGAGGAGGAGTTTAATCCTCTTTAAACTCCAACTCTAAAGAAGACTATTTTCACTAGGATTTTGACCTAGTCAAAGTAGTATTTGACCTAGTCAAATTAATCCTAGCCATCCATCTGTCCCTTTCCATCTCAACCATTAATTTAATTTAATGGAATATTTAAATCCTATTAAATATTCGAAAGGCCAAATAAATAAATATAATAAATATAAATATTTATTCTAAGGCCACTAAATTAATTCTTTAATAAATCTAATTTATTAGATTAATCCCTTTTATCGAATAAAAGGAATTAATTCTCCAAGAAAATAAAGGAACCGATTAAATCCAATTTAACCATTCCTTTTCTCCAATATTTAATTCTAAATTAAATAGTTAGTGTGTGTGGATTGTGTGTGACTCTTTACGTTCACCATTCAGCTAGACTTGATCGGATTTCTAGAATCCGTTCGTTACCATGGGTGGCCATCTAGCAACGGTCCATGGCACTAGAGACTAGGTGAATTTTCGGGGATGAACATTTAGGCTCTAACAGTACACTTGTCCTTTTGTCTACGGTCTCACCACTTAGGGTCTAGGGCACGGAAAATGCAGGTACCCATTTTGGACCTAAGTGTCGGTCTGTCCTTACTAAACACCGCAAGGGAAACCTTCCCTTCCGTTCAGTTACTGTGGCCATAGATTTTAGGGACAAGACACAGAGCATACGTGAGACTCAACTGTCAATGCCTTTGACAGGAGACAGATCCTTTCTTGGAAACTACTGTCACTCTGTATACCAGAGCTGCACTAGACGTGGCTTATGACTACTCAAGTGATTCTTGGCAATCTCTCACCATATCTAAGATACAGACCTAATATATAGGTAAACTCAGCAGTTCCTCAAGTCAAAGGACTTGACCTGTAACGTTGGAACCGGGAATACACGTCATACCTAGCCGACCGTACTCAAGGTCCTCCGTAAGACGGTTCCCGCGAGTCACCTCAATCAGCTGCTTCCTAGCAGGCTAACCCACTAACACTGCTTAGACGACCTTCGTCCCCCGTCGATGAAATACGACAGCAGATGCTTAGTGCAAGTCTCAAGGGGAATCTCGGTACCCATTTTCGAAATTCCTTGACTTGGAAATTTCCAGACTGATTCGGCGGGACTGATTTCATGGACCTACCTCCAAGCGTAGTCCCAGTCCCCGAAATAGGTTTTCAGTCCGTGGGCTTTGTTTGCGTAGTGAACAGATAATCATAAAGCAGATAAAGTGAACGCAAACAAAGTGATGCCAAATGAATTTCACTTCTTGTGAATCCTGTCTAAGAGGGAAAATGACCAAAAAGCCCTTTGTAGGACAAAGCAGGCTTTGCCACAGGTTTGTTGGACCTGGTCCATATAGACGTATATGGACCACTAAGGATGCAGGCCCGAGGTGGGTTCTCCTACTTCATAACCTTTACCGATGATCATTCACGGTATGGTTATGCATACCTAATGAGGTACAAGTCTGAAGCTCTTGAGAGGTTTAAAGAATTCAGACTTGAAGTTGAGAACCAGACCGGCTGCAAAATTAAAGTCCTACGGTCAGACCGAGGTGGAGAGTACCTTAGTACTGAGTTCCTTGATTATCTAAAAGAAAATGGTATAATATCTGAATGGACACCTCCCTGGACACCACAACTGAATGGTGTCTCTGAAAGGAGGAATCGAACCCTGTTAGACATGGTTTGATCTATGATGAGCTTTACCAAATTGCCCTTGTCCTTTTGGGGCTACGCACTGGAGACTGCAACCAAGTTATTAAATTTGGCGCAAACCAGTGCTTTGACCCAAACGCCATATGAAATATGTCACGGCAAGCCTGCGTCCTACAACTACGTGAAAGTGTGGGATAGCCCCGCATACGTCAAGAGGTTAGTGGGAGATAAGCTAGAATCTAGGTCTAGCTTATGCAGGTTCGTTGGATACCCCAAAGAAACTGCAGGTTATTACTTTTATTACCCCTTGGACCAAAAGGTATTTGTTTCAAGGAATGCAGTGTTCTTGGAATAAGACTTTCCAGAGGATATCCAACCTGATGAACTGATCCTTGAGGAATCAAGTGATGGAAACCAGTCATCAGAGGTAGCCGCGGATTCCTCACTTAGAGGATTCAGGATAGATACCCGAAGGGCTGACCAACCTCGAGAAGTCCAGCGTGCTAGGCATGAAGGACAGCCTTAGGAAAGGCCAGCCCTAGTACCTGGACCGCCAGCTCCTATACAGTCAGCGCCCACAGTCACCACTGACGTTCCCATTCTCCGTAGGTCAACTAGAGAGTCTCGACTTTTGGTGAGATATGGCTTTCTAAACACGACCAGTCTACTGGATAACGATCCTAAGACATACGGAGAAGCGATGTCTGACATCGACTCCGGGAAATGACTTGAAGCCATGAAAACCGAAATGGACTCCATGAACGAGAACTAAGTCTGGGGACTTGTAGACCCACCGAAAGGTGTTAGGCCAGTTGGCTGTAAGTGGGTCTATAAGCGCAAATTTGGCGTTGATGGAGAAGTCACAATATTTAAGGCTAGGCTAGTAGCTAAAGGGTACACTCAACGACCCGAGGTCGATTTTGAGGACACCTACTCGCCAGTAGCCATGGCTAAATCCATTCGGATCCTGCTTGCCATAGCAGCATGGTATGTGTATGAGATATGGCAGATGGACGTGAAAACAGCTTTCCTCAATGGTTTTCGTTGAGGAGGAGATCTACATGGATCAGGCGGAGGGTTTCACTGTCACTGGAGAAGAACATAACGTCTGTCGTCTCCAGAAGTCCACCTATGGTCTCAAACAAGCATCTCGAAGTTGGAACATTCGCTTTGATGAAGTAATACGGGGTTATGAATTCATAAAAATCGAATCCGACCCTTGTGTATACAAGAAGGTCAGTGGAAGCTCTATAGTGTTCCTAGTGCTTTATGTGGATGACATTCTACTCATAGGTAATGACGTTAGAATGTTGGGTGACACAAAAGCATGGTTATCAACCCAGTTTTCCATGAAGGATTTGGGTGAAGCCTCCTAAATTCTAGGCATCCAGATTGTCAGGGACAGATCTAAAAGAATGTTAGGACTCACCCAAAACTCGTATATGGAGGAAGTCCTGAAAAGATTTCGGATGGACAACTCGAAACGAGAATTCCTTCCCATGAGGCATGGGATCAAGTTATCCAAGAAACAGTCCCCGCAGACTGATGAGGAACTTGAAAGGATGAAAGTAATCCCCTATGCTTCTGCCGTAGGAAGCATCCAATATGCAGTCCACTGCACCAGACCTGACATTGCTTACGCTTTGAGTGTAACGAGCAGATATCAGTCTTGTGTTGGAGAGGCACATTGTAATGCAGTTAAAGGCATCCTTAAGTACCTGAGGAGGACTAAGGAAATGTTCTTGGTCTATGGCATTGGAGAACTGATCCTGGAAGGCTTTAGCGATGCTAGCTTCCAGGATGATGACGATGATGCCAAGTCTCAATTGGGTTATGTATTCAAGCTCAATGGAGGAGTAGTGGATTGAAAAGATCCAAGCAAGCAACCACTGTTGATTCCACCACTGAGGCCGAATACATAGCAGCTTCAGAAGCTGCCAAAGAAGCGTTTTGGGTGAGAAACTACATCCAAGAGTTGGGTGTGGGGCCCAGCATCGCCGAGCCCGTTGTCATCTTTTGTGATAACAACGGAGCGATAGCGCAAGCTAAGGAACAAAGATCTCATCAGCGTTCCAAACACATTCTTAGACGCTACTATCTTCTAAGAGAAATGGTAGGAAGAGGTGACGTTCGGATGGACCGAGTCAGCTCAGCAGACAACACAACAGATCCGTTGACAAAGCCTATGTCGCAGAGCGCTCATACGCAACATCTTGAGAAGATGGGGATTAGGCATATGAGCGATTGGCTTTAAAGGTCAAGTGGGAGATTGTTAGAACAGGTGACCATGTAGCCAATCTTGGTAGGCAAATTGTAACCTATGTCTGAACAATTTTGAGGTTTTAATAAATCATTAATGAATAACAAGTGAAATTGGCATTTACTTTGTCTGTGTTCACTTTATCTGCTTTATATATTTGTTCACTATGCAAACAAAGCCCACGGACTGAAAACATATTCCGGGGACTGGGACTACGCATGGAGGTAGGTCCATTAAATTAGTTCCGCCGAATCAGTCCGGAAATCTCCAAGTCAAGGAATCTCGAAAATGGGTACCGAGATTTCCCTTGAGACTTGCACTAAGCATCTGCTGTCCTATTTCATGGACGGGTGACGAGGGTCGTCTAAGCAGTGTTAGTGGGTTAGCCTGCAAGGGAGCAGTGACTAAGGTGACTCGCGGGAACGGTCTTACGGAGGACCTTGAGTATGGTCGGTTAGGTATGACGTGTGTTCCCGATTCCAATGGTACAGGTCAAGTTCTTTGACTTCAGGAATTGCTGAGTTTACCTGTACATCAGGGCTGTATCTTAGATATGGTGAGAGATTGCCAAGATGTGTGCTTGAGTAGTCATAAGCCATATCTAGTGCAGCTCCGGTGTGCAGAGTGACAGTAGTTTCCAAGAAAGGATCTGTCTCCTGTCAAAAGATATTGACAGTTGTGTCTCACAAATGCACTGTGTCTTGTCCCTAAAAATATGTGACCACAGTAACTGAACAGAAGGGAAAGTTACCCTTGCGACGTTTAGTAAAGGACAGACCGACACTTAGGTCCTAAATGGGTACTTACATTTTCCGTGCCCTAAACCCTAAGTGGTGAGACCGTAGACGGAAGGATAGTTGTACTGTAGAGCCTAAATGTTCATCCCCGTATATTCACCTAGTCTCTAGTGCCATGGATCGTTGCTAGATTGCCACCCATGGTAACGGGCGGATTCTAGGAATCCAACCATGTCTAGCTGAAGGTGAACCTAAAGAGTCACACAGAATCAGCACACATTAAAGTATTTAATTTAGAATTAAATATTTGGAGAAATGGAATGATTAAATTGGATTTAATCGGGTCCTTTATTTTCTTGGAGAGAATTAATTCCTTTTATTAGATAAAAGGAATTTATCTAATAAATTAGATTTATTAGAAAATTAAGTTAATGGGCTTAGAATAAATATTTATATTAAGCCCATTAAATATTTATATTAATCCCATTAAATTAAAATAAATATTTATTTTACGCCCATTAAATTAATTTTCTAATAAATCTAATTTATTAGATAAATCCCTTTTATCTAATAAAAGGAATTAATTATTTCCAAGAAAATAAGGACCCGATTAAAACCCAATTTAAATCACTCCATTTCTCAAAATATTTAATTCCAAATTAAATACTTTTATGTGTGCGGACTGTGTGTGACTCTTTAGGTTCACCTTCAGCTAGACTTGGTTGGATTCCTAGAATTCGCCCGCTACCATGGGTGGCCATCTAGCAACGGTCCATGGCACTAGAGACTAGGTGAATATACGGGGATGAACATTTAGGCCCTACAGTACATCTATCCTTCCGTCTACGATCTCACCACTTAGGGTCTAGGGCACGAAAAATGTAGGTACCCATTTTGGACCTAAGTGTCGGTCTGTCCTTTACTAAACGTCGCAAGGGAATCCTACCCTTCTGTTCAGTTACTGTGGCCACAGATTTTAGGAACAAGACTCAGAGCATTTGTGAGACACAACTGTCAACACCTTTTGACAGGAGACAAATCCTTTCTTGGAAACTACTGTCACTCTATACACCGGAGCTGTACTAGATATGGCTTATGACTACTCAAGTGCTTCTTGGCAATCTCTCACCATATCTACGATATAACCCTGATGTAGAGGTAAACTTAGCAATTCCTCAAGTCAAAGGACTTGACATGTACTGTTGGAACCGGGAACATACGTCATACCTAACCGAACCTACTCAAGGTCCTCCGTAAGACGGTTCCCGCGGTCACCTCAGTCAGCTGCTCCCTAGCAGGCCGACCCACTAACACTACTTAGACGACCCTCATCACCCGTCGATGAAATACGACAACAGATGCTTAGTGCAAGTCTCAAGGGGAATCTCGGTACCCACTTTCGAGATTCCTTGATTTGGAGATTTCCAGACTGATTCTGCGGAACTGATTTCATGGAACTACCTCCAAGCGTAGTCCCAGTCTCAGTCCGTGGGCTTTGTTTGCATAGTGAACAGATATATAAAGTAGATAAAGTGAACACAAACAAAGTAAATGCCAAATGAATTTCACTTCTTATTCATTAATGATTTATTAAAACCTCGAAATTGTTCAGACATAGGTTACAATTCGCCTACCAAGATTGGCTACATGGTCACCTATTCTAACAGTAAAGTGATCATGTCAATACTCAATGTCAAATTTTACATACATTGGAGAGGGATTTAGTATACCCCCCTTTCCAATAGCCCTCTTTACAACAGTGAATGCTTACGTTCTTAGAACTCTATGAACTTGACTGCTTGAACCTTTTGCTCTTTCATTTACCTCCACCTTGTGTTGTAAAGGAACAACACTTGAAGTGCTTAATAGTTGATGTGACCTTACCCTTCTTCCTCTTTTGGCATCTGGCACCCTTGCCTTTCGCTATGGAGGTTGAAGCCTTTCCTACTAGTACCGACGGTGCAGATTTTGCAATCGTTGTCTCGTACTAGGCCAACATAATTACCAACCTGTGAAGATCTTTTCTAAGCTCGTTCATGTTGATAATTAATGGTTCGTAGGAGGAAGGAAGAGACTGAAGGATCATGTCAATGTACGTCTCTATTTCAAGACTGATGTGGAGGTCTTTTGAGCTTCTCCACTAGGGATTGCATCATCATTCCATGTTCTTTGTACAGACATCCCTTCCGTCATCTTAGCTCCAAAAATGCCTTCGTTGCATTTTACCCTACATGCTGGTCCGGGACCATATGATGCAAACGAAGCATAGTTTGACCAAACACACTGGGATAGGTTAAGGAATAAAGAGCAAGACTTAACCTAGATATTACTTCATTCTGCTTATTATTTTCTACTTTATATATATATATATATTGTGAATGTCTAAGAATCTACCAAACACAGCACTCTCAAACGTTGTTTTCGGGAAATAATAACCATACATAAAGCCTATAGAATAATCATAAGCATATAAAACGCATCGCATACAAAATAAAGCCTAGCACACCCCTGTAGGATGATCACAAGCCCAAACCTATGCGACCCACTGAGCCCGCAGTGGATCTATGGTCAATCCAAGGGTATGCTCTATGCTATTACAAGATTTAATAACCCATTACATGCAATGGGCCTTGTAAGTCCTCTTTATCTTCTTGGGCTCTCCATCTTGGGCCTACACCGGGCTCCTACTCCATGGATCCTCCGTGGGCCATCTGATGGCTACCTCCATGGGCCTCCAACACCTTGGGCTTATCTTCTCTTGAAACTTTTACTTACAAAAATAAAACCTCACCACTAATTCTACTCTCATTACATCATAAAATAAGAAACCCCAATTAAATATTTGATGTTAGAATAGGTGACCAGAAAGTCAATTAGATTGGCTGTTCTGGGAACTATTCATCGATCTTTATCAAAGTAATATTATACTGATGGATAAAGTAAGTATTCATCATTGGAAAAATGTTTGATGCAAGTTTGATCCAAGTTTAAGAGGAGTTGAAAGTCCTCCATGTAAGCAATTATGTGGCTCCATGTAAGCAATGATGTGGCTTGCCATCATGGCTAGGTGAAGGACAAGCGGATCCGCCCGGGAGCGCGAGCGGAAGCGAGAAAGCGAGAAAAGGTGCGTAAATTTAAATCAAATTCAAATATACGAATCCTAAGGGGTGTACCCTTGGGTGCTCAACCGGGCATTCGATGTAGAATGTGTAAATATTAGAAATGAATATTAAACACATAGGGCATAGAAAAATTATATAATCAATCAAAGCGTAATAAACCGTTACCTTTGATTGTCTAGCGTATGCTCCCGGCTACTTGCGTTGTTCCATTTCGGGAATGCTCACGAAATCCAGCGTATGGATTCTCCAAAGGTGATCCACACCACACCGGAAGAAACACACGTTCTTCTTTCTAGAGAAGAACGGGTTTAGGAAGGAATCGGTTTAAGAGAAGAACACTATGAATTAGTGCTCTCTTAAACTTACTTTGTTCTTCTTCTTGATTCAAAATCAAGTGAAGAACACAAGTGTGAGAGAGGGAGAGAGGGCCAAGAGTTGAGAGAGAGGAGAGGGGTTTTCTCTTCTCTTTTTCCTAGAAAAAGATGAATTATGAATCACTTATACTTGGTGTTGTATATTCTAATATATAATTAGTGTGATTATTGGAATGTGTCTAGGTTCATCCAAGGATGTCTCGATTCATTCCAATCAATCACCATCAATTCTTCAATCAAGCCTACCAAAATTTATGGTATGATCAAATCATACCAGAAGGGAAGAGCTTGATTGGAGTTGATTTGTCTCTTTCCAAAAGAGACAAGTCAACATACCACCTAGCATGAAACATGACGGATTTTGCTTCCTCCAAGGGAGCATGTCGCCCATGTTTAATTAAGGGAAGAAGTCCAACTTCTCCCTATTCCAAAATAGGAATTATTTCTCCTCTCGGGTAAAATTTAACGGACCGGATTTTATCGTAATCCAATTACGACGAACCCAACATTAAATCCAATTTAATGTCCATTTAAATTATTATCGTTGATCTTTTAATCCAATTAAAAGATCCAACGTCTCAACGTCTCAACTTTTCATATTTAATCGAAAATCCTATTTACCGATTAAACGAAAGCCCGATACAATATTGGCCCGTCCATTCAATGGACTTTCCCTTAAGTAATCTAATTACTTATTTTATCCTTCCAGATTGACTCCAAGTCGATCTCTCAACCTCCTCGGTGATTTGTGTGTCACCCTTTAGGTTCAGCCTCAGCTAGACTTGGGCCCGTGTCCCACAAGGGCCCGTTACCATGGGTGGCCGTCTAGCAACGGTCCATGGCACTAGAGACTAGGTGAATTGGCGTAAACCTTTAGGCGCCGATTCCGTACGGGTACAATCCTTCCGTCTACCGTCTCCCGGCCTTAGTCTAGGGTATGGAATTGGGCGTTGGTTCCCATCCTTGACTAGGCATCTATGCTTAATACTCGAGACCACGTATGCTTCATTGCGTTGACACAGGAAACCATTCCCTGTTCGACCAACCACAGTGGCCACAGCTTTAAACAGCATGAACGTGTCTCCGAGTGGATAGGAGATACCTCTGTCACATACTGACAGGGGATAGATCCTCTTCTTGGAATCCACCGTCCTCGCAACACATTCCGACTGCACTGGACAAGGCTTATGATAATCATCTTACAGAATGATTACCTCTCGCCAGATCCAAGATACAGCCGTCATGTGCACGCGACTGCCATGATCCCTCAAGTCTTAGGATTACTTCCGTACTATCGGAACCGGGAAAACCAATCATACCGACCAAGCCTCCAAGGCTTCCATATGATGATCCCCGCGAGTCAGTCCAGTCAGCTTGACCCCAGTCGACCAACCCATCAAGATCGTGTAGGCATCCCACGCCTGTCGCCGATGAAACAGGGCACTCATCCAATGAACACGACTCTTGACGCAAGTCTCAATAGGACTCTCGATGCCCTGTCTCGAGGTCCTCGACTTTGAATGTTTCAGACCCAACTCTTAATCAGTTGGTTTCATGACCACCATCCAATGCGTGGCCCAACTGCACGAGTTGTTATCCATGGTCTTTGGGCTTTGTTGCGATATAAGTTAAACACCGTTTTAAAAAAATGTAAGATGAGCGCAACAAAGAAGGTACCATTGGTGACGAAAACTCAACTTATTCATCACATAATAATATTACATCTACATCAAGGTGTCGAATAGGTTACAAATTGCCAAACCTATTGGATTTTTGGTCACCTATTCTAACAATCTGCCACTTGACCTGAAGCCAATCACCCATTGACCTCGAACCTCTTATTCAGATGGTGAGTATGGGCAACTTGCGACATGGGCTTAGCAACTGGATCGGCTATGTTTTCTGCGGAGCTGACTCGGTCCAACCGAACGTCACTCCTGCTATCCATCTCTCTAAGCAGATGGTAGCGTCTAAGAATATGCTTGGATCGTGATGAGATCTCGGTTCCTTTGCTAGTGCTATCGCCCCGTTGTTATCATAGAAGATAATTACAGGCTTAGCAATGCTAGGTACTACATCCAACCCTTGGATGTAGCTCATCAACCAAACCACTCCTTAGCAGCTTACAAAGCCGCTATGTATTCAAAACTCTATGGTGGAGTCTGCCGTGGTAGCCTTCTTGGAACCCTTCCAAGTAACCACGCCACCATTTAGTCTAAATTCAAAACCAAATTGAGACTTGGCATCATCGTCATCCGACTGGAAGCTAGCGTCGCTATAGCCTTCCAGTATCAACTCTCCACTGCCGTATATCAAGAACATGTCCTTAGTCCTTTTCAGGTACTTCAAACATAGTCTTGACTGCACTCCAGTGTGCCTCCCCAGCACACGACTGATATCGGCTAGTTGCGCTCAAAGCGAAAGCCACATTAGGTCTAGTGCACTGAACAACATACTGTATGCTGCCTACGGCTGAAGCATAGGGGATGTCCAACATCCTTTTAAGCTCCTCATCAGTCTTAGGAGATTGCTTTTTGGATAACTTAATTCCATGCCTCATAGGAAGGAATCCTCGTTTTGAGTTCTCCATCTTGAATCTCTTCAAGACTTTCTCAATATACGAGGATTGGGCCATTCCTAACATCCTTCTAGATATATCCCTGTAGATCTTGATGCCAAGGATGTAGGATGCCTCGCCATATCCTTCATGGAGAATTGCGTTGACAACCAAGCTTTAATGATACCCAACATCTTAGCATCATTCCCAATGAGCAAGATGTCATCCACATAAAGCACCAGCAACGCAACTGAGCTCCCACTGATCTTCTTGTATACACAAGGATCGGACTCGTTCTTGATGAAATCATATCCCCGTATGACTTCATCAAAACGTATGTTCCAGCTTCGGGAAGCTTGTTTGAGGGCATAGATGGACCTTTAGAGACGTCAGACGTTCTGCTCTTCTCCAACAGTTGTGAAACCTTCCAGCTGATCCATATAGATCTCTTCCTCTACGAAACTGTTGAAGAAGGCCGTTTTCACGTCCATCACCATATTTCACAGTCATACCATGCTGCTATGGCAAGCAGTATCCGAATGGACTTGGCCATTGCTACAGGCGAGTAGGTTTCCTCAAAATCGACCCCGGGTCGTTGAGTGTAACCTTTCGCCACAAGCCTGGCTTTGAAGGTTGTAACCTCCCCGTCAACTCCAAGCTTACGTTTGTAGACCCATTTACTCCGTATGGGTTTAGCCCCTTTGGGTGGATCTACTAGGGTCCAAACCTTGTTTGTACCCATCGAGTCCATCTCGGATTTCATGGCCTCAAGCCACTTGTCCGTATCGATGTCCGACATCGCTTCTCCGTATATCTTTGGATCATTATCCAACTGACCGGTCAAGCCCAGAAATCCATACCTATCAGGTGCATGGGATACTCTGGCCGACCTACGGAGGACTGGAACAATATCAGTGGGAACCACTGGCTCAGATGTCACTGCCGCCTCATGGGGTACCTCACTTGATTCCTTAAGGAGTACCTCATCGCGTCGACTATCCGATGGAAAACCTTTTTCAAAGAACACTGCGTTTCGCGAGACAAAAACCTTTTGCTCGGAGGGATCATAGAAATAATACCCCGCAGTTTCTTTCGGATAGCCGATGAACCTGCATAAACTAGACCTCGAGTCCAGTTTATCTCCCACTAATCTCTTGACATATGCGGGGCAACCCCACATTTTCAAGTATTTGTAGGAGGCAGGCTTGCCATGCCATATCTCATATGGCGTCTGGGATACCTTTTTAGATGGCGCCAAGTTCAAAACTTTGGCCGCCGTCTCAAGAGCGTATCCCCAGAAGGAAAGGGGGAGTTCGGTAAAACTCATCATGGATCGGACCATGTCCAACAAGGTCCGATTCCTCCTTTCAGACACACCATTAAGCTGTGGTGTTCCAGGAGGAGTGCACTGAGAGAGAAGTCCATTCTCTTTTAGATAATCAGTAAACTCACCACTTAAATGTTGGAATAGGTGACCAGAAAGCCAATAGGTTTGGCAATTTGTAACCTATCCGACAACTTGATGTGAATGTAATATTATTATGTGATGAATAAGATGAGTATTCATCACCAATGGTACCTTCTTTGTTGCGCTCATCTTACATTTGTTAAAATGGTGTTTAACTTATATCGCAACAAAGCCCACAGACCATGGATAACAACTCGTGCAGTTGGGCCACGCATTGGATGGTGGTCATGAAACCAACTGATTAAGAGTTGGGTCTGAAACGTTCCAAGTCGAGGACCTCGAGACAGGGCATCGAGAGTCCTATTGAGACTTGCATCAAGAGTCGTGTTCATTGGATGAGTGTCGTGTTTCATCGGCGACAGGCGTGGGACGCCTACACGGTCTTGATGGGTTTGGTCGACTGGGGTCGAGCCGACTGGACTGACTCGCGCGGATCATCATATGGAAGCCTTGGAGGCTTGGTCGGTATGATTGGTTTTCCCCGGTTCCGATAGTACGAGAGTAATCCTCAGACTTGAGGAATCATGGCAGTCGCGTGCACAGGATGGCTGTATCTTGGATCTGGCGAGAGGTAATCATTCTGTAAGATGATTATTATAAGCCTTGTCCAGTGCAGTCGGAATGTCTAGCGAGGACGGTGGATTCCAAGAAGAGGATCCGTCCCCTGTCTGTATGTGACAGAGGTATCTCCTATGCACTCGGAGACACGTTCATGCTGTTTGAAGCTGTGGCCACAGTGGTTGGTGGAACAGTGAATGGTTTCCTGTGTCGACGCAATGAAGCATACGTGGTCTCGAGTATTAAGCATAGATGCCTAGTCAAGGATGGGAACCGACGCCCAATTTCATACCCTAGACTACGGCCGGGAGACGGTAGACGGAAGGATCGTACCCGTACGGAATCGGCGCCTAAATGTTCACGCCAATTCACCTAGTCTCTGGTGCCATGGACCGTTGCTAGACGGCCACCCATGGTAATGGGCCCTTGTGGGACACGGGCCCAAGTCTAGCTGAGGGTGAACCTAAAGGGTCACACACAAATCACCGAGGAGGTTGAGAGATCGACTTGGAGTCAATCTCGAAGGATAAAATAAGTAATTGGATTACGTGTAGGGAAAGTCCATTGGATGGACGGTAAATTGGATTTTCGATTAAATATGGAAAGTTGAGATGTTGAGACGTTGGATCTTTTAATTGGATTAAAAGATCAACGGGAATAATTTAAATGGACATTAAATTGAATTTAATATTGGGTTCGTCGCAATTGGATTACGATAAAATCCGGTCCGTTAAATTATACCCGAGAGGAGAAATAATTCCTAATTTGGAATGGGAAGAAGTTGGACTTCTTTCCTTAATCAAACATGGCCGACACACTCCCTTGGAGGAAGCAAAATCAGCCATGTTTCATTCTAGGTGGTATGTTGACTAATCTCTTTTGGAAAGAGACAAATCAACTCCAATCACGCTCTTCCCTTTTGGTATGATTTGATCATACCATAAATTTTGGTAGGCTTGATTGAAGAATTGATGGTGATTGATTGGAATGAATCTAGACATCCTTGGATGAACCTAGACACATTGATTAATATATGCATTGGATGCATTGTGTAAAATGTCCATTAAATTTGAAATTTGAATTTTGCATATTATTTATATTTTTATGCTTTTGTGATGTTGGACATCACTTGGATATTTGGAATATCCATTGGTTTTATTGCATGATTATTTGGAATAATTATGTTATATGTGAGTTGACGGAATCAACATGGGATGATCACAAAGCCCTAGACCTTGTGTATGGATGAATGAATGTTTATTTATTTTCTGTTGGGTGGGGCCTGCGTGCCTCTTTTTTTTGGGACTATTATCTCCCGTATTTTCAGCCTCATGATGTTAAGGCTTGTTTTCTTTATTACCGATGTATTACTTTCAAGTTGTAATGAGAGTAGATAGGATTGGTGAGGTTTCAATTTTAACAAGCAATTGGAGTCGGAGACCCCAAGGAGGAGGATCAAGGCGTGAAACAAGAGCACTACAAGGCCCATTGGAATGACACTGGGTATATTACTATTGTAATAATTTAGGACCACCCTAGACAGACCATAGACTCACCGCGGGCTCAGTGGGTCGCATAGGTTGGCTTGTGATCATCCTAACAGGGGTATGCTATGTTTTATGCATGCGGCGTTTTTTTTATTTATCGCTTTAAATATTGGATATTTATGCATGCTAAAACACCATAATGTGATGAGGTCTCGGTCACACTTAAACTCTCATTTGGTTGGACCAAATTAAATATTAGGCCCAGAACGGACTTGGATCAAAATGGTATTTTGGTCTGTCCGAGCCTTCCATCCACAGCAATGTGGTGAGGAAGCTACCACTACCCAAGTGTGGTCTCACGAGTTGTGGCACACTTGGAATAGGGGAAAGCTGCACTATTGTTGTGAACAAAAAGACTGCGCTCGCTGTTTTCCTGTCTCACGAGTCGTGGGGGGCGACAGTTTGAGGCATGATTTGGTTGATGGGTCGGGCCCAACACTGAGTAACATGGTTCGCTTGGAGTCCTCGGGACCATGTGAATAGGTGAGGCAAAATATCTTGGGAATCTCATTGGATGAGAATGATATTGGATATCTCCCACAAGGTCTTCTTCATGTGAATCGTAAAAGTGGGGCATGGAGATTACGCTTGTGGATCCCAAGCCCACTAGAAAATGGTTTTCCGAAACTCCGCTTGAGAGTGGCGGACTTTCGTATAAATAGTGGGAGGGTTAAAGACTAAAAGACCAAGTCTTCAACTTGAACAATAATATTACCATCATCTGCTAATTTCTAACTTTACATTTTTTAATAATGTAGATATGTCTAAGAACCCGTTAACCATGATTCTTGACACTAACAAATTCAACGGAACGAACTACTCGGACTGGCTGAGAAACCTGAGGATTGTCCTCGGTTTCGAGAACCAAGGCTACGTCTTGGACGAGCCGCCACCGAGCGACTTACCGGAGGGGTCCACGCCTGAAGAACGTTTGACGTTCGAGAAATGGCATGAGGACAACCGGAAAGTACGCAGTATCATACTGGCTTCGATGTCTAACGACATCTAGAAGCAGTATGAGAGGCTGGACAACGTCTCCGCTATAATGCTCCGCATGAACGAGGTTTATGCGGTTCCGGACAGGCATATTAGATATGCCGCCACAAAAGCATTCTTTGGCAACAAGCTCGCTGAAGGAGCGTCTGTATAGAGTCATGGGGTCAAGATGCTCTCCCTAGTGGAGAAACTCGAGGACCTTAAAGCTGGGCTTAACAATGACACGTACATTGACGTGATCCTCCAGTCGCTTCCTCCATCCTATGACCCGTTTGTTGTAAACTACAACATGAACGGACTTGAGAAGTCTATTCATGAGTTGATCAACATGCTGGTCCAATACGAGGCAACGACCCACAAGTCGGCGCCGGCGGTATTGATAGGAGAGGCTTCGACCTCCAAGGCGAATGGCAAGAGGGCCGGACGCTGGAAGAGGAAGAAGGGCAAAGGGAAGACGGTTGTGGCCCCTGCTCACGCTCCGGGCGTCCCTGTTGCTCCGGTTGGACCGAGCAAAGGGAAAGGGAAGGCCCGTGGTTCTCAGCGGTCTAAGGCAAATGATGTCTGCATGCATTGCCAAGGGAAAGGGCATTGGAAGAGGGAGTGCCCACAACTCCTCTCCAAGCCAGGTGTGTTTATGGTTGAAGTTAATATGATTACTAATTCTGCTTCATGGGTATTAGATACCGGGTGTGGTGCTCACATCTGCAGTGATCTGCAGGTACTGCAAAGAAGTAGAAGGCTAACCAAGGATGAGATGATCCTGAGGCTAGGCGATGGCAAGGCCGTTGCTGCGGAGGCCGTATGATCACTAGAGTTAGCCATTAGTAGTCATGTTAGGATTGTTGTGAACGACTGTTTCTATGTACCTAGAATGATTAAAAACATTGTTTCCATCCCGGTCCTTGATAAGGAGGGATATGAATTTACCATCAATAAAAACGGTTTTTTCATTATCAAAGATGGTATTTCTCATTTGCTTGGTACATTGGTCAACGGTCTGTACATACTTCAACAGTCTAATTGGATTATGACTGCAGAACACAAACGAAAACGTGATGATCATAATAACGCACAGATATGGCATGCGAGGTTAGGTCATATCTCTAAAGATAGGATAAGAAGGTTGGTGGACTCAAAGAGTCTAGAAATAAACGATTTGGACAACCTACCGACCTGCGAATCCTGTCTAAAGGGAAAGATGACCAAGAAACCCTTTGTTGGACAAAGTACGCTAGCCAGTGGTCTGTTGGATTTAATCCATACAGATGTCTGTGGTCCACTAAATACTCAGGCTAGAGGTGGGTACTCGTACTTCATAACCTTTACCGATGATCACTCACGGTATGGTTATATTTACCTGATGAGGTACAAGTCTGAAGCCTTTGGAAGGTTTAAAGAATACAGACTTGAAGTAGAGAACCAAACCGGTCGAAAGATCAAAGCCCTTCGGTCGGACCGAGGTGGAGAGTATTTGAGTGGTGAGTTTACTGATTATCTAAAAGAGAATGGGATTCTCTCTCAGTGGACCCCTCCTGGAACACCGCAGCTTAATGGTGTGTCTGAAAGGAGGAATCGGACCTTGTTGGACATGGTCCGATCCATGATGAGTTTTACCGAACTACCCCTTTCCTTCTGGGGATACGCTCTTGAGACGGCGGCCAAAGTTTTGAACTTGGCGCCATCTAAAAGGGTATCCCAGACGCCATATGAGATATGGCATGGCAAGCCTGCCTCCTACAAATACTTGAAAGTGTGGGGTTGCCCCGCATATGTCAAGAGATTAGTGGGAGATAAACTGGACTCGAGGTCTAGTTTATGCAGGTTCATCGGCTATCCGAAAGAAACTGTGGGGTATTATTTCTATGATCCCTCCGAGCAAAAGGTTTTTGTCTCGCGAAACGCAGTGTTCTTGGAAAAAGGTTTTCCATCGGATAGTCGACGCGATGAGGTGCTCCTTGAGGAATCAAGTGAGGAACCCCAAGAGGCGGCAGTGACATCTGAGCCTGAAGTTCCCACTGATATTGTTCCAGTCCTCCGTAGGTCGGCCAGAGTATCCCATGCACCTGATAGGTATGGATTTCTGGGCCTGACCAGTCAGTTGGATAATGATCCAAAGACGTACGGAGAAGCGATGTCGGACATCGATTCGGACAAGTAGCTTGAGGCCATGAAATGTTGGAATAGGTGACCAGAAAGCCAATAGGTTTGGCAATTTGTAACCTATCCGACAACTTGATGTGAATGTAATATTATTATGTGATAAATAAAGTGAGTGTTCGTCACTATTGGTACCTACTTTGTTGTGCTCACTTTACATTTGTTAAAACGGCGTTTAACTTATATTGCAACAAAGCCCACAGACCATGGATAACAACTCGTGCAGTTGGGCCACGCATTGGATGGTGGTCATGAAACCAACTGATTAAGAGTTGGGTCTGAAATGTTCCAAGTCGAGGACCTCGAGACAGGGCATCGAGAGTCCTATTGAGACTTGCATCAAGAGTCGTGTTCATTGGATGAGTGCCGTGTTTCATCGGCGACAGGCGTGGGACGCCTACACGGTCTTGATGGGTTGGTCGACTGGGGTCGAGCCGACTGGACTGACTCGCGGGGATCATCATATGGAAGCCTTGGAGGCTTGGTCGGTATGATTGGATTCCCCGGTTCCGATAGTACGGGAGTAATCCTCAGACTTGAGGAATCATGGCAGTCACGTGCACAGGACGGCTGTATCTTGGATCTGGCGAGAGGTGATCATTCTGTAAGATGATCATTATAAGCCTTGTCCAGTGCAGTCGGAACGTGTAGCGAGGACGGTGGATTCCAAGAAGAGGATCCGTCCCCTGTCAGTATGTGACAGAGGTATCTCCTATGCACTCGGAGACACGTTCATGCTGTTTGAAGCTGTGGCCACAGTGGTTGGTCGAACAGGGAATGGTTTCCTGTGTCGACGCAATGAAGCATACGTGGTCTCGAGTATTAAGCATAGATGCCTAGTCAAGGATGGGAACCGACGCCCAATTCCATACCCTAGACTAAGGCCGGGAGACGGTAGACGGAAGGATCGTACCCGTACGGAATCGGCGCCTAAATGTTCACGCCAATTCACCTAGTCTCTAGTGCCATGGACCGTTGCTAGACGGCCACCCATGGTAACGGGCCCTTGTGGGACACGGGCCCAAGTCTAGCTGAGGGTGAACCTAAAGGGTCACACACAAATCACCGAGGAGGTTGAGAGATCGACTTGGAGTCAATCTCGAAGGATAAAATAAGTAATTGGATTACTTAAGGGAAAGTCCATTGGATGGACGGGCCGATATTGTATCGGGCTTTCATTTAATCGGTAAATTGGATTTTCGATTAAATATGGAAAGTTGAGATGTTGAGACGTTGGGTCTTTTAATTGGATTAAAAGATCAACGGGAATAATTTAAGTGGACATTAAATTGGATTTAATATTGAGTTCGTCGTAATTGGATTACGATAAAACCCGGTCCGTTAAATTATACCCGAGAGGAGAAATAATTCCTAATTTGGAATAGGAAGAAGTTGGACTTCTTTCCTTAATTAAACATAGCCGACATGCTCCCTTGGAGGAAGCAAAATCAGCCATGTTTCATGCTAGGTGGTATGTTGACTTGTCTCTTTTGGAAAGAGACAAATCAACTCCAATCAAGCTCTTCCCTTTTTGGTATGATTTGATCATACCATATATTTTGGTAGGCTTGATTGAAGAATTGATGGTGATTGATTGCAATGAATCTAGACATCCTTGGATGAACCTAGACACATTCCAATAATCACATGAATTATGTATATATATTAGAATATACAACACCTAGCATAAGTGATTCATTATTCATCTTTTTCTAGGAAAAAAAAAGAGAAGACAAAAATCCTCTCCTCTCTCTCAATTTTCGTGCTCCCTCCCTCTCTTACACTTGTGTTCTTCACTTGATTTTGAATCAAGAAGAAGAACAAAGTAAGTTTAAGAGAACACTAATTCATAGTGTTCTTCTCTTAAACCGATTCCTTCCTAAACCCGTTCTTTTCTAGTAAGAAGAACGTGTATTTCTTCCGGTGTGGTGTGGATCACCTTTGGAGAATCCATACGTTTGGATTTCGTGAGCATTCCGGAGAAGGAACAACGCTAGTAGCCGGGAGCATACGCTAAACAATCAAAGGTAACGGTTTATTACGCTTTGATTGATTCCATTTATATATCTATGCCCTATGTGTTTAAATATATGTTTTAATATTTACACATCCTACATCGAACGCCCGGTTGAGCACCCAAGGGTACACCCCTTGGGATTCGCGTATTTTGAATTTTATTTAAATTTACGCACTTTCCACGCTTTCTCGCTTCCGCTCGCGCTCCCGGGCGGATCCGCTTGTCCTTCAAGTGGTATCAGAGCCCGGTTCGATGTAAGGGGCATAGATCTATGTGTTTGGCATGATCTACTTGCTTTTAAATGGCTTTATTGGCATGTTAGATTACATAAATATGTGAATAATATGATGATTCAATTGTTTGGATTTAATGGACTTTTGGCATGCTTAATTTTGTTAGATTGGATCTAAAATTGCATGCTTATTTTCAGAATAATATTAATTTTATTGTGCTGAAACAGTTTTTAAAAAAAAAAAAAAAAATTGGTCGGGCCGGCAGTGGCCGCGCGCAGGCGGGCGCCTGCGCGCGCGCTGTGCGCAGCCGGCCGCTGCTGGCCGAGAGCCAGCACGCGGCACAGCGCGCGCGCGCGCAGGGCGCGCAGGCTTGCTGCCTGCGCGCGCTGCCCTGTGCGCGCGGGCGGCCGGCCAGCACAACGGCTGGGCCGTTTTGTGCCGTTTTTTCGACTTTTTCCGGAAAATTTGATTTTCTGTATTTTCTGCACAATATTCTGAAAATATATTAATTTTGCATTTTTGATTTTGGGATAATTGGATTATTCCTTGAATTAAATTTGCTTAATTAATTTGGGATTAATACATGCATTGGATGCATTGTGTAAAATGTCCATTAAATTTAAAATTTGAATTTGCATATTATTTATATATTTATGCCTTTGTGATGTTGGGCATCACTTGGATATTTGGAATATCCATTGGTTATTTATGCATGATTATTTGGAATAATTATGTTATGTGAGTTGATGGAATCAACATGGGATGATCACAAAGCCCTAGACCTTGTGTATGGATGAATGAATGTTTATTTATTTTCTGTTGGGTGGGGCCTGCGTGCCTCTTGTTCTTGGGACTATCATCTCCCGTATTTTCAGCCTCATGATGTTAAGGCTTGTTTTCCTTATTACCAATGTATTACTTTAAGTTGTAATGAGAGTAGATAGGATTGGTGAGGTTTCAATTTTAACAAGCAATTGGAGTCGGAGACCCCAAGGAGGAGCATCAAGGCGTGAAACAAGAGCACTACAAGGCCCAATGGAATGACAATGGGTTTATTATTATTGTAATAATTTAGGACCACCCTAGACAGACCATAGACTCACTGCGGGCTCAGTGGGTCGCATAGGTTGGGCTTGTGATCATCCTAACAGGGGTATGCTATGTTTTCTGCATGCGGCGTATTTATTTATCGCTTTAAATATTGGATATTTATGCATGCTAAAACACCATAATGTGATGAGGTCTCGGTCATACACAAACTCTCATTTGGTTGGACCAAATTAAATATTAGGCCCAGAACGGACTTGGATCAAAATGGTATTTTGGTCTGTCCGAGCCTTCCATCCACAGCAATGTGGTGAGGAAGCTACCACTACCCAAGTGTGGTCTCACGAGTCGTAGCACACTTGGACTAGGGGAAAGCTGCACTATTGTTGTGAACAAAAAGACTGCGCTCGCTGTTTCCCTGTCTCACGAGTCGTGGGGGGCGACAGTTTGAGGCATGATTTGGTTGATGGGTCGGGCCTAACACTGAGTAACATGGTTCGCTTGGAGTCCTCGGAACCATGCGAATAGGTGAGGCAAAATATCTTGGGAATCTCATTGGATGAGAATGATATTGGATATCTCCCACAAGGTCTTCTTCATGTGAATCGTAAAAGCGGGGCATGGAGATTACGCTTGTGGATCCCAAGCCCACTAGGAAATGGTTTCCCGAAACTCCGCTTGAGAGTGGCGGACTTTCGTATAAATAGTGGGAGGGTTAAAGACTAAAAGACCAAGTCTTCAACTTGAACAATAATGTTACCATCATCTGCTAATTTCTGTTTTACATTTTCATTAATGTAGATATGTCTAAGAACCCGTTAACCATGATTCTTGAGACTAACAAATTCAACGGAACGAACTACTCGGACTGGCTGAGAAACCTGAGGATTGTCCTCGGTTTCGAGAACCAAGGCTACGTCTTGGACGAGCCGCCACCGAGCGACTTACCGGAGGGGTCCATGCGTGAAGAACGTTTGACGTTCGAGAAATGGCATGAGGACAACCGGAAAGTACGCAGTATCATACTGGCTTCGATGTCTAACGACATCCAGAAGCAGTATGAGAGGCTGGACAACGTCTCCGCCATAATGCTCCGCATGAACGAGGTTTATGCGGTTCCGGATAGGCATATTAGATATGCCGCCACAAAAGCATTCTTTGGCACCAAGCTCGCTGAAGGAGCGTCTGTACAGAGTCATGGGGTCAAGATGCTCTCCCTAGTGGAGAAACTCGAGGACCTTAAAGCTGGGCTTAACAATGACACGTACATTGACGTAATCCTCCAGTCGCTTCCTCCATCCTATGACCCGTTTGTTGTAAAATACAACATGAATGGACTTGAGAAGTCTATTCATGAGTCGATCAACATGCTGGTCCAATACGAGGCAACGACCCACAAGTCGGCGCCGGCGGTATTGATAGGAGAGGCTTCGACCTCCAAGGTGAATGGCAAGAGGGCCGGACGCTGGAAGAGGAAGAAGGGCAAAAGGAAGACGATTGTGGCCCCTGCTCATGCTCCGGGCGTCCCTGTTGCTCCGGTTGGACCGAGCAAAGGGAAAGGAAAGGCCCGTGGTTCTCAGCAGTCCAAGGCAAATGATGTCTGCATGAATTGCCAAGGGAAAGGGCATTGGAAGAGGGAGTGCCCACAACTCCTCTCCAACCCAGGTGTGTTTGTGGTTGAAGTTAATATGATTACTAATTCTGCTTCATGGGTATTGGATACCGGGTGTGGTGCTCACATCTGCAATGATTTGCAGGCACTGCAAAGAAGCAGAAGGCTAACCAAGGATGAGATGATCCTAAGGCTAGGCGATGGCAAGGCCGTTGTTGCGGAGGCCGTAGGATCACTAGAATTAGCCATTAGTAATCATGTTAGGATTGTACTGAACGACTGTTTCTATGTACCTAGCATGATTAAAGACATTGTTTCCATCCCGGTCCTTGATAAGGAGGGATATGAATTTACCATCAATAAAAACGGTTTTTTCATTATCAAAGATGGTATTTCTCATTTGCTTGGTACATTGGTCAACGGTCTGTACATACTTCAACAGTCTAATTGGATTATGACTGTAGAACACAAACGAAAACGTGATGATCATAATAACGCACAGATATGGCATGCGAGGTTAGGTCATATCTCTAAAGATAGGATAAGAAGGTTGGTGGACTCAAAGAGTTCTAGAAATAGACGATTTGGACAACCTACCGACCTGCGAATCCTGTCTAAAGGGAAAGATGACCAAGAAACCCTTTGTTGGACAAAGTACGCTAGCCAGTGGTCTGTTGGATTTGATCCATACAGATGTCTGTGGTCCACTAAATACGCAGGCTAGAGGTGGGTACTCGTACTTTATAACCTTTACCGATGATCACTCACGGTATGGTTATGTTTACCTGATGAGGTACAAGTCTGAAGCCTTTGGAAGGTTTAAAGGATACAGACTTGAAGTAGAGAACCAAACCGGTCGAAAGATCAAAGCCCTTCGGTCGGACCGAGGTGGAGAGTATTTGAGTGGTGAGTTTACTGATTATTTAAAAGAGAATGGGATTCTCTCTCAGTGGACCCCTCCTGGAACACCGCAGCTTAATGGTGTGTCTGAAAGGAGGAATCGGACCTTGTTGGACATGGTCCGATCCATGATGAGTTTTACCGAACTACCCCTTTCCTTCTGGGGATACGCTCTTGAGACGGCGGCCAAAGTTTTGAACTTGGCGCCATCTAAAAGGGTATCCCAGACGCCATATGAGATGTGGCATGGCAAGCCGGCCTCCTACAAATACTTGAAAGTGTGGGGTTGCTCCGCATATGTCAAGAGATTAGTGGGATATAAACTGGACTCGAGGTCTAGTTTATGCAGGTTTATCGGCTATCCAAAAGAAACTGCGGGGTATTATTTCTATGATCCCTCCGAGCAAAAGGTTTTTGTCTCGCGAAACGCAGTGTTCTTGGAAAAAGGTTTTCCATCGGATAGTCGACGCGATGAGGTACTCCTTGAGGAATCAAGTGAGGTACCCCATGAGGCGGCAGTGACATCTGAGCCAGTGGTTCCCACTGATATTGTTCCAGTCCTCCGTAGGTCGGCCAGAGTATCCCATGAACCTGATAGGTATGGATTTCTGGGCCTGACCGGTCAGTTGGATAATGATCCAAAGACGTACGGAGAAGCAATGTCGGACATCGATTCGGACAAGTGGCTTGAGGCCATGAAATCCGAGATGGACTCGATGGGTACAAACAAGGTTTGGACCCTAGCAGATCCACCAAAAGGGGTTAAACCCGAAGCTGGAACATACGTTCTGATGAAGTCATACGGGGATATGATTTCATCAAGAACGAGTCCGATCCTTGTGTATACAAGAAGATCAGTGGGAGCTCAGTTGCGTT
This sequence comes from Sesamum alatum, assembly GCA_034509735.1. Classification (NCBI taxonomy): domain Eukaryota; kingdom Viridiplantae; phylum Streptophyta; class Magnoliopsida; order Lamiales; family Pedaliaceae; genus Sesamum; species Sesamum alatum. The sequence continues at coordinate 36,255,189 of JACGWO010000001.1, read as the reverse complement.
TTTGGTGCTTTACGTGGATGACATCTTGCTCATTGGGAATGATGCTAAGATGTTGGTACCACTAAAGCTTGGTTGTCAGCGCAATTCTCCATGAAGGACATGGGCAAGGCATCCTACATCCTTGGCATCAAGATCTACAGGGATGGATCTAGAAGGATGTTAGGAATGGCCCGATCCTCGTACATTGAGAAAGTCTTGAAGAGATTCAAGATGGAGAACTCAAAACGAGGATTCCTTCCTATGAGGCATGGGATTAAGTTATCCAAGAAGCAGTCTCCTAAGACTGACGAGGAGCTTAAAAGGATGTTGGACATCCCCTATGCTTCAGCCGTAGGCAGCATACAGTATGCTGTCAGAGCACTAGACCTGATGTGGCTTTTGCTTTGAGCGTAACTAGCCGATATCAGTCGTGTGCCGGGGAGGCACACTGGAGTGCAGTCAAGACTATCCTAAAGTACCTGAAAAGGACTAAGGACATGTTCTTGAACTACGGCGGTGGAGAGTTGATACTGGAAGGCTATAGCGACGCTAACTTCCAGTCGGATGCCGATGATGCCAAGTCTCAGTATGGTTTTGTATTCAGACTTAATGGTGGCGTGGTTACTTGGAAGGGTTCCAAGTAGGCTACCACGGTGGACTCCACCATAGAGTTTTGAATACATAGCGGCTTTGGAAGCTGCTAAGGAGTGGTTTGGTTGATGAGCTACATCCAAGGGTTGGATGTAGTACCTAGCATTGCTAAGCCTGTAATTATCTTTCATGATAACAACGGGGCAATAGCGCTAGCAAAGGAATCGAGACCTCATCACGATCCAAGCATATTCTTAGACGCTACCATCTAATTAGAGAGATGGATAGCAGGACTGACGTTCGGTTGGACCGAGTCAGCTCCGCAGAAAACATAGCAGATCCACTTGCTAAGCCCATGTCGCAAGTTGCCCATACTCACCATCTGAATAAGAGGTTCGAGGTCAATGGGTGATTGGCTTTAGGTCAAGTGGGAGATTGTTGGAATAGGTGACCAGAAAGCCAATAGGTTTGGCAATTTGTAACCTATCCGACAACTTGATGTGAATGTAATATTATTATGTGATAAATAAAGTGAGTGTTCGTCACTATTGGTACCTACTTTGTTGTGCTCACTTTACATTTGTTAAAACGGCGTTTAACTTATATTGCAACAAAGCCCACAGACCATGGATAACAACTCGTGCAGTTGGGCCACGCATTGGATGGTGGTCATGAAACCAACTGATTAAGAGTTGGGTCTGAAATGTTCCAAGTCGAGGACCTCGAGACAGGGCATCGAGAGTCCTATTGAGACTTGCATCAAGAGTCGTGTTCATTGGATGAGTGCCGTGTTTCATCGGCGACAGGCGTGGGACGCCTACACGGTCTTGATGGGTTGGTCGACTGGGGTCGAGCCGACTGGACTGACTCGCGGGGATCATCATATGGAAGCCTTGGAGGCTTGGTCGGTATGATTGGATTCCCCGGTTCCGATAGTACGGGAGTAATCCTCAGACTTGAGGAATCATGGCAGTCACGTGCACAGGACGGCTGTATCTTGGATCTGGCGAGAGGTGATCATTCTGTAAGATGATCATTATAAGCCTTGTCCAGTGCAGTCGGAACGTGTAGCGAGGACGGTGGATTCCAAGAAGAGGATCCGTCCCCTGTCAGTATGTGACAGAGGTATCTCCTATGCACTCGGAGACACGTTCATGCTGTTTGAAGCTGTGGCCACAGTGGTTGGTCGAACAGGGAATGGTTTCCTGTGTCGACGCAATGAAGCATACGTGGTCTCGAGTATTAAGCATAGATGCCTAGTCAAGGATTGGAACCGACGCCCAATTCCATACCCTAGACTAAGGCCGGGAGACGGTAGACGGAAGGATCGTACCCGTACGGAATCGGCGCCTAAATGTTCACGCCAATTCACCTAGTCTCTAGTGCCATGGACCGTTGCTAGACGGCCACCCATGGTAACGGGCCCTTGTGGGACACGGGCCCAAGTCTAGCTGAGGGTGAACCTAAAGGGTCACACACAAAATCACCGAGGAGGTTGAGAGATCGACTTGGAGTCAATCTCGAAGGATAAAATAAGTAATTGGATTACTTAAGGGAAAGTCCATTGGATGGACGGGCCGATATTGTATCGGGCTTTCATTTAATCGGTAAATTGGATTTTCGATTAAATATGGAAAGTTGAGATGTTGAGACGTTGGGTCTTTTAATTGGATTAAAAGATCAACGGGAATAATTTAAGTGACATTAAATTGGATTTAATATTGAGTTCGTCGTAATTGGATTACGATAAAACCCGGTCCGTTAAATTATACCCGAGAGGAGAAATAATTCCTAATTTGGAATAGGAAGAAGTTGGACTTCTTTCCTTAATTAAACATAGCCGACATGCTCCCTTGGAGGAAGCAAAATCAGCCATGTTTCATGCTAGGTGGTATGTTGACTTGTCTCTTTTGGAAAGAGACAAATCAACTCCAATCAAGCTCTTCCCTTTTTGGTATGATTTGATCATACCATATATTTTGGTAGGCTTGATTGAAGAATTGATGGTGATTGATTGGAATGAATCTAGACATCCTTGGATGAACCTAGACACATTCCAATAATCACATGAATTATGTATATATATTAGAATATACAACACCTAGCATAAGTGATTCATTATTCATCTTTTTCTAGGAAAAAAAAAGAGAAGACAAAAATCCTCTCCTCTCTCTCAATTTTCGTGCTCCCTCCCTCTCTTACACTTGTGTTCTTCACTTGATTTTGAATCAAGAAGAAGAACAAAGTAAGTTTAAGAGAACACTAATTCATAGTGTTCTTCTCTTAAACCGATTCCTTCCTAAACCCGTTCTTTTCTAGTAAGAAGAACGTGTGTTTCTTCCGGTGTGGTGTGGATCACCTTTGGAGAATCCATACGTTTGGATTTCGTGAGCATTCCGGAGAAGGAACAACGCTAGTAGCCGGGAGCATACGCTAAACAATCAAAGGTAACGGTTTATTACGCTTTGATTGATTCCATTTATATATCTATGCCCTATGTGTTTAAATATATGTTTTAATATTTACACATCCTACATCGAACGCCCGGTTGAGCACCCAAGGGTACACCCCTTGGGATTCGCGTATTTTGAATTTTATTTAAATTTACGCACTTTCCACGCTTTCTCGCTTCCGCTCGCGCTCCTGGGCGGATCCGCTTGTCCTTCATGAAATCCGAGATGGACTCGATGGGTACAAACAAGGTTTGGACCCTAGCAGATCCACCAAAAGGGGTTAAACCCGAAGCTGGAACATACGTTTTGATGAAGTCATACGGGGATATGATTTCATCAAGAACGAGTCCGATCCTTGTGTATACAAGAAGATCAGTGGGAGCTCAGTTGCGTTTCTGGTGCTTTACGTGGATGACATCTTGCTCATTGGGAATGACGCTAAGATGTTGGGTACCACTAAAGCTTGGTTGTCAACGCAATTCTCCATGAAGGATATGGGCGAGGCATCCTACATCCTTGGCATCAAGATCTACAGGGATAGATCTAGAAGGATGTTAGGAATGGCCCAGTCCTCGTATATGAGGCATGAAATTAAGTTATCCAAGAAGCAGTCTCCTAAGATTGATGAGGAACTTAAACGGATGTTGGACATCCCTATGCTTCAGCTGTAGGCAGCATACAGTATGTTGTTCAGTGTACTAGACTTGATGTGGCTTTCGCTTTGAGCGTAACTAGTCGATATCAGTCGTGTGCCGGGAAGGCACACTGGAGTGCAGTCAAGACTATCCAAAAGTACCTGAAAAAGGACTAAGGACATGTTCTTGATCTACGGTGGTGGAGAGTTGATACTGGAAGGCTATAGCGATGCTAGCTTCCAGTCGGATGACTATGATGCCAAGTCTCAGTCTGGTTTTGTATTTAGACTAAATGGTGGCGTGGTTACTTGGAAGGGTTCCAAGCAGGCTACCACGGCGGACTCCACCATAGAGTTTTGAATACATAGCGGCTTTGGAAGCTGCTAAAGAGTGGTTTGGTTGATGAGCTACATCCAAGGGTTGGATGTAGTACCTAGCATTGCTAAGCCTGTAATTATATTTTATGATAACAACGGGACGATAGCGCTAGCAAAGGAACCGAGATCTCATCACGATCCAAGCATATTCTTAGACGCTACCATCTACGTAGAGAGATGGATAGCAGGAGTGACGTTCGTTTGGACCGAGTCAGCTCCGCAGAAAACATAGCAGATCCACTTGCTAAGCCCATGTCGCAAGTTGCCCATACTCACCATCTGAATAAGAGGTTTGAGGTCAATGGGTGATTGGCTTTAGGTCAAGTGGGAGATTGTTGGAATAGGTGACCAGAAAGCCAATAGGTTTGGCAATTTGTAACCTATCCGACAACTTGATGTGAATGTAATATTATTATGTGATGAATAAGATGAGTGTTCATCACCAATGGTACCTTCTTTGTTGCGCTCATCTTACATTTGTTAAAATGGTGTTTAACTTATATCGCAACAAAGCCCACAGACCATGGATAACAACTCGTGCAGTTGGGCCACGCATTGGATGGTGGTCATGAAACCAACTGATTAAGAGTTGGGTCTGAAACGTTCCAAGTCGAGGACCTCGAGACAGGGCATCGAGAGTCCTATTGAGACTTGCGTCAAGAGTCGTGTTCATTGGATGAGTGCCGTGTTTCATCGGCGACAGGCGTGGGACGCCTACACGATCTTGATGGGTTGGTCGACTGGGGTCGAGCCGACTGCACTGACTCGCGGGGATCATGATATGGAAGCCTTGGAGGCTTGGTCGGTATGATTGGTTTTCCCCGGTTCCGATAGTATGGGAGTAATCCTCAGACTTGAGGGATCATGGCAGTCGCGTGCACAGGACAACTGTATCTTGGATCTGGCGAGAGGTAATCATTCTGTAAGATGATTATCATAAGCCTTGTCCAGTGCAGTCAGAATGTGTAGCGACGACGGTGGATTCAAAGAAGAGGATCCGTCCCCTGTCAGTATGTGACAGAGGTATCTCCTATGCACTCGGAGACACGTTCATGCTGTTTGAAGCTGTGGCCACAGTGGTTGGTCGGATAAGGAATGGTTCCCTGTGTCGACGCAATGAAGCATACGTGGTCTCGAGTATTAAGCATAGATGCCTAGTCAAGGATGGGAGCCGACGCCCAATTCCATACCCTAGACTAAGGCCAGGAGACGGTAGACGGAAGGATCGTACCCGTACGGAATCGGCGCCTAAATGTTCACGCCAATTCACCTAATCTCTAGTGCCATGGACCGTTGCTAGACGGCCACCCATGGTAACGGGCCCTTGTGGGACACGGGCCCAAGTCTAGCTGAGGGTGAACCTAAAGGGTCACACACAAATCACCGAGGAGGTTGAGAGATTGACTTGGAGTCAATCTCGAAGGATAAAATAAGTAATTGGATTACTTGTAGGGAAAGTCCATTGGATGGACGGGCCGATATTGTATCGGGCTTTCATTTAATCGGTAAATTGGATTTTCGATTAAATATGGAAAGTTGAGACGTTGAGACGTTGGATCTTTTAATTGGATTAAAAGATCAACGGGAATAATTTAAGTGGACATTAAATTGGATTTAATATTGGGATCTTCGTAATTGGATTACGATAAAACCCGGCCCGTTAAATTATACCCGAGAGGAGAAATAATTCCTAATTTGGAATAGGAAGAAGTTGGACTTCTTCCCTTAATTAAACATAGCCGACATGCTCCCTTGGAGGAAGCAAAATCAGCCATGTTGCATGCTAGGTGGTATGTTGACTTGTCTCTTTTTGGAAAGAGACAAATCAACTCCAATCAAGCTCTTCCCTTTTGGTATGATTTGATCATACCATAAATTTTGGTAGGCTTGATTGAAGAATTGATGGTGATTAATTGGAATGAATCTAGACATCCTTGGATGAATCTAGACACATTCCAATAATCACATTAATTATGTATATATATCAGAATATACAACACCAAGCATAAGTGATTCATTATTCATCTTTTTCTAGGAAAAAGAGAAGACAAAAATCCTCTCCTCTCTCTCAAAATTTCGTGCTCCCTCCCTCTCTTACACTTGTGTTCTTCACTTGATTTTGAATCAAGAAGAAGAACAAAGTAAGTTTAAGAGAACACTAATTCATAGTGTTGTTCTCTTAAACCGATTTCTTCCTAAACCCGTTCTTTTCTAGCAAGAAGAACGTGTGTTTCTTCTGGTGTGGTGTGGATCCCCTTTGGAGAATCCATACGTTTGGGTTTCGTGAGCATTCCGGAGAAGGAACAACGCTAGTAGCTGGGAGCATACGTTAAACAATCAAAGGTAACGGTTTCTTACGCTTTGATTGATTTCATTTGTATATCTATGCCCTATGTGTTTAAATATATGTTTTAATATTTACACATCCTACATCGAATGCCCGGTTGAGCACCCAAGGATACACCCCTTGGGATTCGCGTATTTTGAATTTGATTTAAATTTACGCAATTTCTCGCCTTTCTCGCTTCCGATCGCGCTCCCGGGCGGATCTGCTTGTCCTTCAGAATCATGGTGAACGGGTTCTTAGACATATCTACATTAATGAAAATGTAAAGTAGAAATTAGTTGATGATGGTAATATTATTGTTCAAGTTGAAGACTTGGTCTTTTAGTCTTTAACCCTCCTACTATTTATAAGAAAGTCCACCACTCTCAAGCGGAATTTCGGGAGACCATTTCCTAGTGGGCTTGGGATCCACAAGCGTAATCTCCATGCCCCGCTTTTACGATTCACATGAAGAAGACCTCGTGGGAGATATCCAATATCATTCTCATCCAATGAGATTCCCAAGATATTTTCCCTCACCTATCCACATGGTTCCGAGGACTCCAAGCGAACCATGTTACTCAGTGTTGGGCCCAACCCATAAACCAAATCATGCCTCAAACTGTCGCCCCCCACGACTCATGAGATAGGGAAACAGCGAGCGCAGTCTTTTTGTTCACAACAATGGTGCAGCTTTCCCCTAGTCCAAGTGTGCCACGACTCGTGAGACCACACTTGGGTAGTGGTAGCTTCCTCACCACATTGCTGTGGATGGAAGGCTCGGACAGACCAAAATACCATTTTGATCCAAGTCCGTTTTGGGCCTAATATTTAATTTGGTCCAACCAAATGAGAGTTTGTGTATGACCGAGACCTCATCACATTATTGTGTTTTAGCATGCATAAATAATCCAATATTTAAAGCGATAAATAAATACGCCGCATGCAGAAAACATAGCATACCCCTGTTAGGATGATCACAAGCCCAACCTATGCGACCCACTGAGCCCGCAGTGAGTCTATGGTCTGTCTAGGGTGGTCCTAAATTATTACAATAATAATAAACCCATTGTCATTCCAATGGGCCTTGAAGTGCTTCTTGTTTCACGCCTTGATGCTCCTCCTTGGGGTCTCCGACTCCAATTTTTTGTTATGATTAAAACCTCACCAATCATATCTACTCTCAGTACAACTGAAAGTAATACATTGGTAATAATGAAAACAAGCCTTAACATCATGAGGCTGAAAAAATGGGAGATGATAGTCCCAAAAATAAGAGGCACGCAGGCCCCACCCAACAGAAAATAAATGATCATACATTCATCCATACATAAGGTCTAGGGCTCTTGTGATCATCCCATGTTGATTCCATCAACACACATAACATAATTATTCAAAATAATCATGCATAAATACCAATGGGTATTCCAAAGACCAAAGTGATGTCCAACATCACAAAAGTATAAACATATAAATAATATGCAAAATTCAAATTTCAAATTTAATAGACATTTTTAAAAATAATGCATCCAATGCATGTATTAATCCCAAATTACTTAAGCAAATTTAACTCAAGGAATAATCCAATTATCCAAAATCAAAAATGCAAAATTAATATATTTTCAGAATATTGTGCAGAAAATACAGAAAAATCAAATTTTCCGGAAAACGTCGAAAAAACGGCGCAAAACGGCCCAGCCGTTGTGCCGGCCGCCCGCGCGCGCGCACAGGGTAGCGCACGCGCGCAGGAGGCAAGCCTCCGCGCCCTGCGCGCGCGCGCGCGCCCGTGCGCATGGCGCGCGCAGGCAGGTGCCTGCGCGCGGCCACTGCCGTCCGAACCAAATTTTTTTTTTTTTTCTAAAACTGTTTCAGCATAATAACAGTAATATTATTCTGAAAATAAGCATGCAATTTTAGATCCAATCTAACAAAATAAAGCATGGCAAAAGTCCATTAAATCCAAACAATTGAATTATCATATTACTCATATATTTATACAATCTAACATGCCAATAAAGGCATTTAAAAGCAAGTAGATCATGCCAAACACATAGATCTATGCCCCTTACATCGAACCGGGCTCTGATACCACTTGAAGGACAAGCGGATCCGCCCGGGAGCGCGAGTGGAAGCGAGAAAGCGAGAAAAGGTGCGTAAATTTAAATCAAATTCAAATATACGAATCCCAAGGGGTGTACCCTTGGGTGCTCAACCGGGCGTTCGATATAGAATGTGTAAATATTGGAAATGAATATTAAACACATAGGGCATAGAAAAATTATATAATCAATCAAAGCGTAATAAACTGTTACCTTTGGTTGTCTAGCGTATGCTCCTGGCTACTTGCGTTGTTCCTTTTTCCGGAATGCTCACAAAATCCAACGTATGGATTCTCCAAAGGTGATCCACACCACACCGGAAGAAACACACGTTCTTCTTGCTAGAGAAGAACGGGTTTAGGAAGGAATCAGTTTAAGAGAGGAACACTATGAATTAGTGCTCTCTTAAACTTACTTTGTTCTTCTTCTTGATTCAAAATCAAGTGAAGAACACAAGTGTGAGAGAGGGAGAGAGGGCCGAGAGTTGAGAGAGAGGAGAGGGGTTTTTTTCTTCTCTTTTTCCTAAAAAAAGATGAATTATGAATCACTTATACTTGGTGTTGTATATTCTAATATATATACATAATTAATGTGATTATTGGAATGTGTCTAGGTTCATCCAAGGATGTCTAGGTTCATTCTAATCAATCACCATCAATTCTTCAATCAAGCCTACCAAAATTTATGGTATAGTCAAATCATACCAAAAGGAAAGAGCTTGATTGGAGTTGATTTGTCTCTTTCCAAAAGAGACAAGTCAACATACCACCTAGCATGAAACATGGCTGATTTTGCTTCCTCCAAGGGAGCATGTCGACCATGTTTAATTAAGGGAAGAAGTCCAACTTCTCCCTTTTCTAAAATAGGAATTATTTCTCCTCTCGGGTATAATTTAACGGACCGGGTTTTATCGTAATCCAATTATGACGAACCCAAAATTAAATCCAATTTAATGTCCATTTAAATTATTCTCGTTGATCTTTTAATCCAATTAAAAGATCCAACGTCTCAACGTCTCAACTTTCCATATTTAATCGAAAATTCTATTTACCGATTAAACGAAAGCCCAATACAATATCGGCCCGTCCATCCAATGGACTTTCCCTTAAGTAATCTAATTACTTATTTTATCCTTCGAGATTGACTCCAAGTCGATCTCTCAACCTCCTCGGTGATTTGTGTGTGACCTTTTAGGTTCACCCTCAACTAGACTTGGGCCCGTGTCCCACAAGGGCCCGTTACCATGGGTGTCTGTCTAGCAACGGTCTGTACTGGTACGATCCTTCCATCTACCGTCTCCCATCCTTGGTCTAGGGTATGGAATTGGGCGTCGGTTCCCATCCTTGACTAGGCATCTATGCTTAATACTCGAGACCACGTATGCTTTATTGCATCGACATAGGAAACCATTCCCTGTTCGACCAACCACTGTGGCCACAGCTGTAAACAGCATGAACATGTCTCCTAGTGCATAGGAGATACCTCTATCACATACTAACAGGGGACGGATCCTCTTCTTGGAATCCACCGTCCTTGCTACACATTCCGACTTCACTGGACAAGGCTTATGATAAGCATCTTACAGAATGATTACCTCTCGCCAGATCCAAGATACAACCGTCATGTGCACACGACTGCCATGATCTCTCAAGTCTGAGGATTACTTCTGTACTAACAAAACTGGGGAAAACCAATCATACCGACCAAGCCTCCAAGGCTTCATATGATGATCCCCGCGAGTCAGTCTAGTCAGCTCGACCCCAGTCGACCAACCCATCAAGATCGTGTAGGCGTCCGACGCCTGTCGTCGATGAAACGCGGCACTCATCTAATGAACACGACTCTTGACGCAAGTCTCAATAGGACTCGATGCCCTGTCTCGAGGTCCTCGACTTTGAACGTTTCAGACCCAACTCTTAATCAGTTGGTCTCATGACCACCATCCAATGCGTGGCCCAACTGCACGAGTTGTTATCCATGGTCTGTGGGTTTTGTTGTGGTATAAGTTAAACACCATTTTAACAAATGTAAGATGAGCGCAACAAAGAAGGTACCATTGGTGACGAACACTCATCTTATTCATCACATAATAATATTACATCTACATCAAGTTGTCGAATAGGTTACAAATTGCCAAACCTATTGGTTTTCTGGTCACCTATTCTAACACTAGGTGGTCCACATATTGTGCTAACATGGTTGGAGGTTGAGCACAAGTTGTGCATTAGTGTGTAGGTGGTTTTGGAAACTACATACAACTACACAACACATGTATACACTTTCGATCTCCCTAACATGCACCCCCTAGCACACAAGCCACGAAAATTTCCAGCTTTTTCTCCTTTTTAGCTCTCTTTGAATTGGATTCAAGATGAGAACATGAAAAATACGTATACACTAATCAATAGTGTAATACGTTTTTTCGTTTCTTCCTTGATCTAGCTTCTACCTAGCAGTAGATGTAGATTTTCTTCCATTGTTGTGGTGTGGACAAATTAGAGGGGTTCTAATTTGAATCCTAAGGTGAACCCAAAAGGAACGAAAAGAGAATCAAAGCTTGTTGTCGTTGTACATGTGAAACGAAAAGGTATGCTTCTATTTAAATTATTGTACCTTTTTGTTTCCTCCTCTAGCCACATGTTCAAGCATATTTTTATGTATGTTATTATGCTTTTGAATACACCGAACGTCCGGGAATTCAAAGGGAACACCCCTTTGAAATCGTTTTGAAATTTCTTTTATTTTACGCTTCCGCCGCGTTCCCGGGCCGTACCGATTCTTTCATTGGTATCAGAGCCCGGTTCAGTGTTGTGGCTTTAGGAATTACATGTTTTTATGTGATGAGCATGTTCAACATGTTTAGTTTGCTTTTGGAAAGAATGTTTTACGGTTTTAAGCATGATTATGTGTTTAGAAGAATATGTGTTAATTTTGCTTTTAATTATGGATATCCATGCATTTTTGAAAATTAGATTTTCTGTATATGCATGTTTTAGTTTCAGTTTTAATGCAGATATTTAATAAAAAAAAAACTTTGGGTTCACAACAGTGCAGCCGACAGCAGCTGCCGGCCGCACAGTGCCGCGCGCCCGCACAGCGCTGCGCGCGGGGCCTGCAGGCAGGGGGGCCTGCACGCGCGCGCGTGGCCGACAGTGCTGCCGGCCGGCCGGTTTCGAACGGCTGGGCCATTTTTGCCGTTTTTACCCGGAAAATTGGATTTTCCACATTTCTGCATATTTTCTGAAATGATTTATTTTGGCTAATTTTAATTTTAGTTAAATTGGATTTTTCTAAAATTAAATTGTGTCTTAGATTATTTTGAAAAATGATTTCCAAACAAAAAAAATATTTTTTGGTACATTGGATGTATGATACTTGATATCCATTTTTAATTGCATTATTAATATATATATTTCTGCATATAATTATGTTGTTGTTTTATGATATTGGATATCATTTTTATAAATGCATTGGATGTATTTATTTGTTGGGCATGTTTATATTTGATATAAATATTTATTAATTGTTTATTGGATAAACAATGGGGATGATCACAAAGTCCATGGCCCTTATGTATGGTTTAATTTTTGTTAGGTGAGGCCTGCGTGCCTCTTTGTTTTATTATTCTCTTTCTCTCTCTCGTTTTTAGCCTTGAAATAATAAGGCTTGCTTTCTCCCTCTTTTTGTACTCCCCCAACTTCTGATTGGGGTTTCTTATTTGAGTTGTAATGAGTGTAGTTAGGTTGGTGAGGATTTATTTTTGTAATAAATTGTAAGGAAGCATTTCCATGGCGATGGAGGCGCAAGAAGAGGCCCGTTGGACGGAGCCCACGATGGAGATGTTAGAATAGGTGACCATGTAAGCCAACTTTGGCGGGTATATGTAACCTATGTCTAGACAATTATAGGTGTTTGATAAATCATTAATGAATAAAGAAGTGAATTTCATTTGGCATCACTTTGTTTGTGTTCACTTATATTTGTTTTCCATATCTGTTCACTACGCAAACAAAGCCCACGGACTGAGAATCAATTTCGGGGACTGGGACTACGCTTGGAGGTAAGTCCATGGAATCAGTCTTCCCGAATCAGTCCGGAAATCTCCAAGTCAAGGAATCCCGAAAATGGGTACCGGGATTCCATTTGAGACTTGCACTAAGCACCTGTTGTCGTGTTTCATCGACGGGTGACGAGGGTCGTCTAAGCAGTGTTAGTGGGTTAGCATGCTAGGACGCAGCTGACTGAGGTGACTCGTGGGAACCGTCTTACGGAGGACCTTGAGTATGGTCTGCTAGGTATGACGTATATTCCCGGTTCCAACGGTACAGGTCAAGTCCTTTGACTTGAGGAATTGCTGAGTTTACCTGTACATCAGGGCTGTATCTTAGATATGGTGAGAGATTGCCAGAATTCTCTTTGGTAGTCATAAGCCATGTCTAGTGCAGTTCTGGTGTGCAAAGTGACAGTAGTTTCCAAGAAAGGATCTGTCTCCTGTCAATAGGTTTTTTGGTAGTTGAGTCTCATGTATACTCTAGGTCTTGTCCCTAAAACTATGGCCACAGTGACTGAACAGAAGGGAAGGATTCCCTTGCGGCGTTTAGTGAGGACAGACCGACACTTAGGTCCAAAATGGGTACCTGCATGTTCCGTGCCCTAGACTCTAAGTGATGAGACCGAAGACAGAAGGACAAGTGTACTGTTAGAGCCTAAATGTTCATCCCTGAATATTTCACCTAGTCTCTAGTGCCATGGACCGTTGCTAGATGGCCACCCATGGTAACGGAAGGAATCTAGGAATCCGACCAAGTGTAGCTGAAAGGTGAACCTAAAGAGTCACACACTATCCACACACATTTAGATATTTATTTAGGAATTAAATATTGGAGTGAAGGAATGATTAAATTGGATTTAATCGGGTCCTTTATTTTTCCTGGAGAAATAATTCCTTCTATTAGATATAAGGAATTAAATTTATAAATTAGATTTATCAAAGGGATTTATTTAATGGGCTTAAATAATATTTATATTTATTTTTAGCCTCTTGGAAATATTTAAATAGGTTTTAAATATTCCATTAAATTAAATTAAATCAACGGTTGAGATCAATGGGAGAGATGGATGGCTAGGATTGTTTTGACTAGGTCAAAACACTACTTTGACTAGGACTTTGACTAGGTCAAAATCCTAGTCAAAATAGAGTTCTTGAAAGAGGAGTTTAAAGAGGATTAGACTCCTCTTCTATATAAACCCCTAGCATCCTACAAGTTGAAGGATGATGAAATTCCAACACACACAACACACACACACAACTCGGCTCTCTCTCCCTCTATCTCGTCCGCCCTCTCTCTCTCTCACACTCCAAGAAAATTATTTTTCTTTGTTCTCTTGTTCTTGGAACATTAGAACTTGATGAATCAATACCGTTAATTCATAACGTGTTGTTGATTCATCCACTCCAAAATATAAACTTGTTCGTTGCTAGCACGACGTGCAAGATACGTGGGTGGATCGTGTGTCACGATTTGGAGGGTCTCAAGAACGAGATCTTGGTGCAAAACGGGGAACAACGCGTGTAGCCGTTGAAGACGAAAACGACAACGGGTAGGTCTCGTTTTAGATTTTCGTCCTCTTTTATTTTCTACCCTACGGCCTCCATGATTCTTTTATGTTTTATTATTCATGAGATACACCGAACACCCGGGAAAATTTCAAAGGCACACCCTTTGAAACGTGTTCTTTAATTTAAAGCATGTTTAAATTCCGCATTTATTTTTTAATTATACCGCGCTTCCGCATTCGCCCTTTTCCCGGGACGATCCACAATTCCTTTCAGGAGAGTCCAAAGAATGAAGAGGTGTTACAAGGCCCATTAGAATGATAATGGGTTATAATTTTGTAATAGTGTAGGCCACCCTAGATTGACCATAGATCACTACGGGCTCAGTGGATCACATAGGATTGGGCTTGTGATCATCCAACAGGGGCGTGCTAGGCTTATTTTTTGAATGTGGTGTATGTTTTAATATTTGATGTATGATGTGTTTGGAATGCATCTCTTTATATTCAATGTTAGAACTCAAGCATGCAAACTTTCTTAATGATGAGGTCTCGGTCACAAATAAACTTAACTATCACTTGGGTGGTCCAAGTAAATATTAGGCCCATTAATGGATTAAAAAGTCAAATGGTTTGATTTAAATCCAAGCCTTCCATCCATAGCAATGTAGTGAGGAAGCTACTTTCACCCATTCATGGTCTCACGAGTCATGGCACGTTTGGAATGGAAGAAAGTTGTGCTATTGCTATGAACAAACGAATATGCTTCTATTTCCCTGTCTCACGAGTCGTGGGGGGCGATATTTGAGATATTCATTTGGTTGATGGGTCGGGCCTAACACTGAGTAACATGATTCGCTTGGAGTCCTGGGGATTATGTGAAGAGGCGAGGCAAAATAACTTGGGGATCTCATCGGATGAGAATGGTATAGGTCCCACAAAGCCTTTTTTCGTGTGATTCGTACAAGCGGGGCATGGACAATTGCGTTTGTGGACCTCAAGCCCATTAGGAAATGATTTCCCGGAACCCCATTTGAGAGTGATGGGCTTTCGTAGAAATAGTGGGAGGGGGTTAATGACCAAAGACCAAGTCTTAACTTGAACATAATATTACTATAATCTACTTAATGTTTTTTCTATTTACATTTTGAATGTATATGTCTAAGAATCCACTAACGCCAATACTAGAGGCTAATATGTTTAATTGAACAAACTACGACAACTGGCTGAGAAATTTTAACATAAGTCTTGCATTTCGAGAACCAGACTTACATTCTGGATAAGGATCTTCCTCAGGCCTTGCGGATGGATTAATGCCTCAGGAACGCTTGGCGTTCGAGAAGATGCATGTTGACCATCGGTAGGTCCGCAGCATCGTATTGGCCTGGACGACTAACGAGATCCAGTAGCAGTACGATAGGCTAGATGATGTTGGCTCGATTATGCTTCGTTTGCAAGATATTTATGCGGTCTCGGACCGGCATGTTAGATACGCTACATGACAGAAGGGTCGTCTGTACGAGAGCATGGAGTGATGATGCTATCTCTTGTGGAGAAGCTCAAAGACCTCCAAGCTAATATTGAAAAAGAGACGTACATCGACGTGATCTTTCAGTCTCTTTCTACCTCCTTCGACCAATTTATTGTCGACTTGATAAATATGTTGGTCCGGTACGAGGAAATGATTGAAAAATCTGCTCCGGCGGTACTAGTGGGAGAGGCGTTGACCTCAGAAACGAAAGGCAAGGGTGTCGGACGCTGGAAGAGGAAGAAAGCTAACACAACATCAACCGCTGCTAGCACTTCGGGTGATCCTGTAACACCGCTGGGCGGAGGTAAAGGAAAGAGGAAGAGGGCTCGGCATTAATTGTCGCGAAAAGGGACATTGGAAGAGGGAGTTTCCCAAAGCTCCTCTCCAATGAAGGTACATTTGAATTGAGTACCAACATGATTATTGTTCTATTCTTTGGTATTGGATACCAGTCAATCATAATCTGCGAATGGTTTGCAGATGGTTATGAGTAGAAAGCCCAGACAGGTCCTGAGGCTTAGCGATGGCAGGGCCACTGCTGCAAAGACTAGGGACTAGTTAGGCTTAGCATAGCAGTGATCATGTTAGGATAGAGTTTGAAAGGAAATATGTAACCTGGCATAATCGAAGTATGTTTTTATGTACTGTTGCACAGTTTTTAATTACATACGTTTGATAAATAAAATTACTTTATTTGACAAAAAATGACTATTCTTGTCTGCCAGGTGGGATACATAATTATCCTTAAACATTATCCCATAATTGGATTATGCGCACTCAAATCAAATGATTAAAATGGATAATCAAGATAAACTTACGAATTTGGCATCCATAGCTAGGGTGGTTTTTCCTTTAGTTAAGGACGAGGAAGTTGGAAGATTCAAAGAGTCTAGCAATAGACAATTTGAAGCGACTAGCTTACAAGTCCTCTCTAATGGAAAGACTATAAGGATTCTTTGTTGGACAAAGTGGACTTGCCAAAAGTCTATCGGATTGGATCCATTTAGACATTCGTAGGTTACTGAATACACAGCACTAGAAGATGGTTCACAAGTCTAAGGACCTTGGATAGGTTCGGGGAATTAGACTTAGAGTGGTGAACCAAGCTTATTGCAAAATTAAACCTCTCGATTAGATCGAAAGGGCGTGTATTTAGTACGAGTTCTTGAATATCCAGATGAGAATGGAATTCTCACTCAGTGGAATTCTTCCTGTAAGGACCATGGTTGAACGGTTTCTGATAAGGGAGAAATCGAACCTTGTTATACTTGGTTCGATCGGGGTTTCACTAGATTACCTTAAACCGTCTAAACATAGACTTGAAAGGTTGCCAAGTTGAGAAACATGGCATTTTCTAATAGTCATGATCTAGTTGCCATATAGGATATGGTTGACAAGCCTGCATCCTACAAAGTTCTTGAGTACATGGGATGATCCCACATACGTCAAGGGACTAGTGGGAGAAAAATTAGACTAGGTGTTTGATTTGTGCAGGTTTAATGCAGAATAATGCAAACATCATTTGTAATTATATTATTCCACTGACTATATTCCAGTCCTCCTAGGGATAACCATCACACCTTAGTTACTTAAGAGGCATAGGTTTCTGGGCTTATCCGGTCAACTGGATTATCATCCAAAAGATACAAGGAGAAGCGATGTTGGACATCGGGTTTGGATCAATGGCTTAGAGCTATTGGATCCTTCATGAAAATTCAAACTGGGTTTGAAATTTTGTATAACTGGAATATTTGTTTTGACGAGTTCATACGGAGTGTGACTCGATCAGTAACAGGCTTTAAAGGTCAGTGGGAGGATAGTTTTGTTCCAGGTGTTTTGTTGGAATAGGTGACCAGAAAGCCAATAGGTTTGGCAATTTGTAACCTATCCGACAACTTAATGTGAATGTAATATTATTATGTGATGAATAAGATGAGTGTTCGTCACCAATGGTACCTTCTTTGTTGCGCTCATCTTACATTTGTTAACCCGGTGTTTTAACTTATATCGCAACAAAGCCCACAGACCATGGATAACAACTCGTGCAGTTGGGCCACGCATTGGATGGTGGTCATGAAACCAACTGATTAAGAGTTGGGTCAAAAACGTTCCAAGTCGAGGACCTCGAGACAGGGCATCGAGAGTCCTATTGAGACTTGCGTCAAGAGTCGTGTTCATTGGATGAGTGCCGTGTTTCATCGGCGACAGGCGTGGGACGCCTACACGATCTTGATGGGTTGGTCGACTGGGGTCGAGCCGACTGGACTGACTCGCGGGGATCATCATATGGAAGCCTTGGAGGCTTGGTCGGTATGATTGGATTTCCCCGGTTCCGATAGTACGGGAGTAATCCTCAGACTTGAGGAATCATGGCAGTCACGTGCACAGGACGGCTGTATCTTGGATCTGGCGAGAGGTGATCATTCTGTAAGATGATCATTATAAGCCTTGTCCAGTGCAGTCAGAATGTGTAGCGAGGACGGTGGATTCCAAGAAGAGGATCCGTCCCTGTCAGTATGTGACAGAGGTATCTCCTATGCACTCGGAGACACGTACATGCTGTTTGAAGCTGTGGCCACAGTGGTTTGGTCGAACAGGGAATGGTTTCCTGTGTCGATGCAATGAAGCATACATAGTCTCGAGTATTAAGCATAGATGCCTAGTCAAGGATGGGAACCGACGCCCAATTCCATACCCTAGACTAAGGCGGGAGACGGTAGACGGAAGGATCGTACCCGTACGGAATCGGCGCCTAAATGTTCACGCCAATTCACCTAGTCTCTAGTGCATGGACCGTTGCTAGACGGCCACCCATGGTAATGGGCCCTTGTGGGACACGGGCCCAAGTCTAGCTGAGGGTGAACCTAAAGGGTCACACACAAATCACCGAGGAGGTTGAGAGATCGACTTGGAGTCAATCTCGAAGGATAAAATAAGTAATTGGATTACTTAAGGGAAAGTCCATCGGATGGACGGGCCGATATTGTATCGGGCTTTCATTTAATCGGTAAATTGAATTTTCGATTAAATATGGAAAGTTGAGATGTTGAGACGTTGGATCTTTTAATTGGATTAAAAGATCAACGGGAATAATTTAAGTGGACATTAAATTGGATTTAATATTGGGTTCGTCGTAATTGGATTACGATAAATCCCGGTCCGTTAAATTATACCCGAGAGGAGAAATAATTCCTAATTTGGAATAGGAAGAAGTTGGACTTCTTCCCTTAATTAAACATGGCCGACACGCTCCCTTGGAGGAAGCAAAATCAGCCATGTTTCATGCTAGGTGGTATGTTGACTTGTTTCTTTTGGAAAGAGACAAATCAACTCCAATCAAGCTCTTCCCTTTTGGTATGATTTGATCATACCATAAATTTTGGTAGGCTTGATTGAAGAATTGATGGTGATTGATTGGAATGAATCTAGACATCCTTGGATGAACCTAGACACATTCCAATAATCACATTAATTATGTATATATATTAGAATATACAACACCAAGCATAAGTGATTCATTATTCATCTTTTTCTAGGAAAAAGAGAAGACAAAAATCCTCTCCTCTCTGTCAATTTTCGTGCTCCCTCCCTCTCTTACACTTGTGTTCTTCACTTGATTTTGAATCAAGAAGAAGAACAAAGTAAGTTTAAGAGAACACTAATTCATAGTGTTCTTCTCTTAAACCGATTCCTTCCTAAACCCGTTTTTTTCTAGCAAGAAGAACGTGTGTTTCTTCCTGTGTGGTGTGGATCACCTTTGGAGAATCCATACGTTTGGATTTCGTGAGCATTCCGGAGAAGGAACAACGCTAGTAGCCGGGAGCATACGCTAAACAATCAAAGGTAACGGTTTATTACGCTTTGATTGATTCCATTTATATATCTATGCCCTATGTGTTTAAATATATGTTTTAATATTTACACATCCTACATCGAACGCCCGGTTGAGCACCCAAGGGTACACCCCTTGGGATTCGTATTTTGAATTTGATTTAAATTTGTGCACGTTTTCTCGCTTTCTCGCTTCCGCTCGCGCTCCCGGGCGGATCCGCTTGTCCTTCAAGTGGTATCAGAGCCCGGTTCGATGTAAAGGGCATAGATCTATGTGTTTGGCATGATCTACTTTCTTTTAAATGGTCATTGGCATGTTAGATTACATAAATATATGAGTAATATGATGATTCAATTGTTTGGATTTAATGGACTTTTGGCATGCTTAATTTTGTTAGATTGGATCTAAAATTGCATGCTTATTTTCAGAATAATATTAATTTTAATGGACTTTTGGCATGCCCTGTGCGCGTAGGCGGCCGGCCAGCACAACGGCTGGGCCGTTTTGTGCCGTTTTTCGACATTTTTTCGGAAAATTCGATTTTCTGTATTTTCTGCACAATATTCTGAAAATATGTTAATTTTGCATTTTTGATTTTGGGATAATTGGATTATTCCTTGAATTAAATTTGCTTAATTAATTTGGGATTAATACATGCATTGGATGCATTGTTTAAAATGTCCATTAAATTTCAAATTTGAATTTTGCATATTATTTGTATATTTATGCTTTTGTGATGTTGGACATCACTTGGGTATTTGGAATATCCTTGGGTATTTGGAATAACATGCATTGGTTATTTATGCATGATTATTTGGAATAATTATGTTATGTGAGTTGATGGAATCAACATGGGATGATCACAAAGCCCTAGACCTTGTGTATGGATGAATGAATGTTTATTTATTTTCTGTTGGGTGGGGCCTGCGTGCCTCTTGTTTTTGGGACTATCATCTCCCGTATTTTCAGCCTCATGATGTTAAGGCTTGTTTTCTTTATTACCGATGTATTACTTTCAGTTGTAATGAGAGTAGATAGCATTGGTGAGGTTTCAATTTTAACAAGCAATTGGAGTCGGAGACCCCAAGGAGGAGCATCAAGGCGTGAAACAAGAGCACTACAAGGCCCATTGGAATGACACTGGGTATATTACTATTGTAATAATTTAGGACGACCCTAGACAGACCATAGACTCACTGCGGGCTCAGTGGGTCGCATAGGTTGGGCTTGTGATCATCCTAACAGGGGTATGCTATGTTTTATGCATGCGGCGTTTTTTATTTATCGCTTTAAATATTGGATATTTATGCATGCTAAAACACAATAATGTGATGAGGCCTCGGTCATACACAAACTCTCATTTGGTTGGACCAAATTAAATATTAGGCCCAGAACGGACTTGGATCAAAATGGTATTTTGGTCTGTCCGAGCCTTCCATCCACAGCAATGTGGTGAGAAAGCTACCACTACCCAAGTGTGGTCTCACGAGTCGTGGCACACTTGGAATAGGGGAAAGCTGCACTATTGTTGTGAACAAAAAGACTGCACTCGCTGTTTCCCTTTCTCACGAGTCGTGGGGGGCGACAGTTTGAGGTATGATTTGGTTGATGGGTCGGGCCTAACACTGAGTAACATGGTTCGCTTGGAGTCCTCGGAACCATGCGAATAGGTGAGGCAAAATATCTTGGGAATCTCATTGGATGAGAATGATATTGGATATCTCCCACGAGGTCTTCTTCATGTGAATCGTAAAAGCGGGGCATGAAGATTACGCTTGTGGATCCCAAGCCCACTAGGAAATGGTTTCCCGAAACTCCGCTTGAGAGTGGCGGACTTTCGTATAAATAGTGGGAGGGTTAAAGACTAAAAGACCAAGTCTTTAACTTGAATAATAATATTACCATCATCTGCTAATTTCTGCTTTACATTTTCATTAATGTAGATATGTCTAAGAACCCGTTAACCATGATTCTTGAGACTAACAAATTCAACGGAAGGAACTAATCGGACTGGCTGAGAAACCTGAGGATTGTCCTCGGTTTCGAGAACCAAGGCTACGTCTTGGACGAGCCCCCACCGAGCGACTTACCGGAGGAGTCCACGCTTGAAGAACGTTTGACTTTCCAGAAATGGCATGAGGACAACCGGAAAGTACGCAGTATCATACTGGCTTCGATGTCTAACGACATCTAGAAGTAGTATGAGAGGGTGGACAACGTCTCCGCCATAATGCTCCGCATGAACGAGGTTTATGCAGTTCCGGATAGGCATATTAGATATGCCGCCACAAAAGCATTCTTTGGCACCAAGCTCGCTGAAGGAGCGTCTGTACAGAGTCATGGGGTCAAGATGCTCTCCCTAGTGGAGAAACTCGAGGACCTTAAAGTTGGGCTTAACAATGACACGTACATTGACGTGATCCTCCAGTCGCTTCCTCCATCCTATGACCCGTTTGTTGTAAACTACAACATGAACGGACTTGAGAAGTCTATTCATGAGTTGATCAACATGCTGGTCCAATACGAGGCAACGACCCACAAGTCGGCGCCGGCGGTATTGATAGGAGAGGCTTCGACCTCCAAGGCGAATGGCAAGAGGGCCGGACGCTGGAAGAGGAAGAAGGGCAAAGGGAAGACGGTTGTGGCCCCTGCTCACGCTCCGGGCGTCCCTGTTGCTCCGGTTGGACCGAGCAAAGGGAAAGGGAAGGCCCGTGGCTCTCAGCGGTCCAAGGCAAATGATGTCTGCATACATTGCCAAGGGAAAGGGCATTGGAAGAGGGAGTGCCCACAACTCCTCTCCAACCCTGGTGTGTTTGTGGTTGAAGTTAATATGATTACTAATTCTGCTTCATGGGTATTGGATACCGGGTGTGGTGCTCACATCTGCAATGATCTGCAGGCACTGCAAAGAAGCAGAAGGCTAACCAAGGATGAGATGATCCTGAGGCTAGGCGATGGCAAGGCCGTTGCTACGGAGGCCGTAGGATCACTAGAGTTAGCCATTAGTAGTCATGTTAGGATTGTACTGAACGACTATTTTCTATGTACCTAGCATGATTAAAAACATTGTTTCCATCCCGGTCCTTGATAAGGAGGGATATGAATTTACCATCAATAAAAACGGTTTTTTCATTATCAAAGATGGTATTTCTCATTTGCTTGGTACATTGGTCAACGGTCTGTACATACTTCAACAGTCTAATTGGATTATGACTGCAGAACACAAACAAAAACGTGATGATCATAATAACGCACAGATATGGCATGCGAGGTTAGGTCATATCTCTAAAGATAGGATAAGAAGGTTGGTGGACTCAAAAAGTCTAGAAATAGACGATTTGGACAACCTACCGACCTGCGAATCTGTCTAAAGGGAAAGATGACCAAGAAACCCTTTTTTGGACAAAGTACGCTAGCGAGTGGTCTGTTGGATTTGATCCATACAGATGTCTGTGGTCCACTAAATACTCAGGCTAGAGGTGGGTACTCGTACTTCATAACCTTTACCGATGATCACTCACGGTATGGTTATGTTTTACCTGATGAGGTACAAGTCTGAAGCCTTTGGAAGGTTTAAAGAATACAGAGTTGAAGTAGAGAACCAAACCGGTCGAAAGATCAAAACCCTTCGGTCGGACCGAGGTGGAGAGTATTTGAGTGGTGAGTTTACTGATTATCTAAAAGAGAATGGGATTCTCTCTCAGTGGACCCCTCCTGGAACACCGCACCTTAATGGTGTGTCTGAAAGGAGGAATCGGACCTTGTTGGACATGGTCCGATCCATGATGAGTTTTACCGAACTACCCCTTTCCTTCTGGGGATACGCTCTTGAGACGGCGGCCAAAGTTTTGAACTTGGCGCCATCTAAAAGGGTATCCCAGACGCCATAATAAGATATGGCATGGCAAGCCTGCCTCCTACAAATACTTGAAAGTGTGGGGTTGCCCCGCATATGTCAAGAGATTAGTGGGAGATAAACTGGACTCGAGGTCTAGTTTATGCAGGTTCATCTGCAATCCGAAAGAAACTGCGGGGTAGTATTTCTATGATCCCTCCGAGCAAAAGGTTTTTGTCTCGCGAAACGAAGTGTTCTTGGAAAAAGGTTTTCCATCGGATAGTCGACGCGATGAGGTGCTCCTTGAGGAATCAAGTGAGGAACCCCAAGAGGCGGCAGTGACATCTGAGCCTGAAGTTCCCACTGATATTGTTCCAGTCCTCCGTAGGTCGGCCAGAGTATCCCATGCACCTGATAGGTATGGATTTCTGGGCCTGACCAGTCAGTTGGATAATGATCCAAAGACGTATGGAGAAGCGATGTCGGACATCGATTCGGACAAGTGGCTTGAGGCCATGAAATCCGAGATGGACTCGATGGGTACAAACAAGGTTTGGATCCTAGCAGATCCACCAAAAGGGGTTAAACCCGAAGCTGGAACATACGTTTTTGATGAAGTCATACGGGGATATGATTTCATCAAGAACGAGTCCGATCCTTGTGTATACAAGAAGATCAGTGGGAGCTCAGTTGCGTTTCTGGTGCTTTACGTGGATGACATCTTGCTCATTGGGAATGATGCTAAGATGTTGGGTACCACTAAAGCTTGGCTGTCAATGCAATTCTCCATGAAGGATATGGGCGAGGCATCCTACATCCTTGGCATCAAGATCTAGAGGGATAGATCTAGAAGGATGTTAGGAATGACCCAGTCCTCGTACATTGAGAAAGTCTTGAAGAGATTCAAGATGGAGAACTCAAACGAGGATTCCTTCCTATGAGGCATGGAATTAAGATATCCAAGAAGCAGTCTCCTAAGACTGATGAGGAGCTTAAAAGGATGTTGGACATCCCTATGCTTCAGCCGTAGGCAGCATACAGTATGCTGTTCAGTGCACTAGACCTGATGTGGCTTTCGCTTTGAGCGTAACTAGCCGATATCACTGGAGTGCAGTCAAGACTATACAAAAGTACCTGAAAAGGACTAAGGACATGTTCTTGATCTACGGCGGTGGAGGGTTGATACTGGAAGGCTATAGCGACGCTAGCTTCCAGTCGAATGACGATGATTCCAAGTCTCAGTATGGTTTTGTATTTAGACTAAATGGTGGCGTGGTTACTTGGAAGAGTTCCAAATAGGCTACCACGACGGACTCCACCATAGAGTTTTGAATACATAGCGGCTTTGGAAGCTGCTAAGGAGTAGTTTGGTTGATGAGCTACATCCAAGGGTTGGATGTAGTACCTAGCATTGCTAAGCCTGTAATTATCTTTTATGATAACAACGGGGCGATAGCGCTAGCAAAGGAACCGAGATCTCATCACGATCCAAGCATATTCTTAGACGCTACCATCTCTTAGAGAGATGGATAGCAGGAGTGACGTTCGGTTGGACCGAGTTAGCTCCGCAGAAAACATAGCAGATCCACTTGCTAAGCCCATGTCGTAAGTTGCCCATACTCACCATCTGAATAAGAGGTTCGAGGTCAATGGGTGATTGGCTTTAGGTCAAGTGGGAGATTGTTGGAATAGGTGACCAGAAAGCCAATAGGTTTGGCAATTTGTAACCTATCCGACAACTTGATGTGAATGTAATATTATTATGTGATGAATAAGATGAGTGTTCGTCACCAATGGTACCTTCTTTGTTGCGCTCATCTTACATTTGTTAACCCGGTGTTTTAACTTATATCGCAACAAAGCCCACAGACCATGGATAACAACTCGTGCAGTTGGGCCACGCATTTGATGGTGGTCATGAAACCAACTGATTAAGAGTTGGGTCTAAAACGTTCCAAGTCGAGGACCTCAAGACAGGGCATCGAGAGTCCTATTGAGACTTGCGTCAAGAGTCGTGTTCATTGGATGAGTGCCGTGTTTCATCGGCGACAGGCGTGGGACGCCTACACGATCTTGATGGGTTGGTCGACTGGGGTCGAGCCGACTGGACTGACTCGCGGGGATTATCATATGGAAGCCTTGGAGGCTTGGTCGGTATGATTGGATTTCCCCGGTTCCGATAGTACGGGAGTAATCCTCAGACTTGAGGAATCATGGCAGTCACGTGCACAGGACGGCTGTATCTTGGATCTGGTGAGAGGTGATCATTCTGTAAGATGATCATTATAAGCCTTGTCCAGTGCAGTCAGAATGTGTAGCGAGGACGGTGGATTCCAAGAAGAGGATCCGTCCCCTGTCAGTATGTGACAGAGGTATCTCCTATGCACTCGGAGACACGTACATGCTGTTTGAAGCTGTGGCCACAGTGGTTGGTCGAACAGGGAATGGTTTCCTGTGTCGATGCAATGAAGCATACGTAGTCTCGAGTATTAAGCATAGATGCCTAGTCAAGGATAGGAACCGACGCCCAATTCCATACCCTAGACTAAGACCGGGAGACGGTAGACGGAAGGATCGTACCCGTACGGAATCGGCGCCTAAATGTTCACGCCAATTCACCTAGTCTCTAGTGCCATGGACCGTTGCTAGACGGCCACCCATGGTAATGGGCCCTTGTGGGACACGGACCCAAGTCTAGCTGAGGGTGAACCTAAAGGGTCACACACAAATCACCGAGGAGGTTGAGAGATCGACTTGGAGTCAATCTCGAAGGATAAAATAAGTAATTGGATTACTTAAGGGAAAGTCCATCGGATGGACGGGCCGATATTGTATCGGGCTTTCATTTAATCGGTAAATTGGATTTTCGATTAAATATGGAAAGTTGAGATGTTGAGACGTTGGATCTTTTAATTGGATTAAAAGATCAACGGGAATATTTTAAGTGGACATTAAATTGGATTTAATATTGGGTTCGTCGTAATTGGATTATGATAAATCCCGGTCCGTTAAATTATACCCGAGAGGAGAAATAATTCCTAATTTGGAATAGGAAGAAGTTGGACTTCTTCCCTTAATTAAACATGGCCGACACGCTCCCTTGGAGGAAGCAAAATCAGCCATGTTTCATGCTAGGTGGTATGTTGACTTGTTTCTTTTGGAAAGAGACAAATCAACTCCAATCAAGCTCTTCCCTTTTGGTATGATTTGATCATACCATAAATTTTGGTAGGCTTGATTGAAGAATTGATGGTGATTGATTGGAATGAATCTAGACATCCTTGGATGAACCTAGACACATTCCAATAATCACATTAATTATGTATATATATATTAGAATATACAACACCAAGCATAAGTGATTCATTATTCATCTTTTTCTAGGAAAAAGAGAAGACAAAAATCCTCTCCTCTCTGTCAATTTTCGTGCTCCCTCCCTCTCTTACACTTGTGTTCTTCACTTGATTTTGAATCAAGAAGAAGAACAAAGTAAGTTTAAGAGAACACTAATTCATAGTGTTCTTCTCTTAAACCGATTCCTTCCTAAACCCGTTCTTTTCTAGCAAGAAGAACGTGTGTTTCTTCCGGTGTGGTGTGGATCACCTTTGGAGAATCCATACGTTTGGATTTCGTGAGCATTCCAGAGAAGGAACAACGCTAGTAGCCGGGAGCATACGCTAAACAATCAAAGGTAACGGTTTATTACGCTTTGATTGATTCCATTTATATATCTATGCCCTATGTGTTTAAATATATGTTTTAATATTTACACATCCTACATCGAACGCCCGGTTGAGCACCCAAGGGTACACCCCTTGGGATTCGTATTTTGAATTTGATTTAAATTTGTGCACGTTTTCTCGCTTTCTCGCTTTCGCTCGCGCTCCCGGGCGGATCCGCTTGTCCTTCAGTGTTTAGTGTGTAATGTCTTATTCATTTGGAATGAATTTAAGATGTTAGGAAACACTGAAATACGAGCGTTGTTCACGCAATTCTCCATGATAGGAATTGGATTCCTTTATACAGGGTTAAGCTGTTCAAGACTTAGTCACGTTAGACTAATGAGAAAGCTTAGATGTTTGACATCCCCTACATCTTTGCTTTAGGCAGCATGAAAATATTGTTCGTGCATTGGGCCTGATGTTGTGTATGCTTTGGGCATAACAACAGTTATTGGGCTTGTGCCGAGAAGGCAGTAGACAGCTGTTGAGAATATCTTTAATACCTGAATAAGGATTAAAGAAGCGTTCTTAATGCACGTTTTGTGGAGGGTTGATTCTAGAAGGCTATAGCGATACTAGCTTCCAGAATCATGTGAATAATATTTAGTCTCAATATGTATATACATTTGGACTTAATGGTGTGTGTGGTAGCTTGGAAAGGTTTCAAGCAGGATACCATGACATGTCATTATGAAAGTCGAATGTATGGCGACTTTGTAATTCGTTTCTAGAAAGTGGTTTGGATTGAAAACCGCATCCATAGGATGGATGTGGTGCTTAGCACGGCCGAGCCAGTAGTTTCCTTGGAGGCGAACAACTAGGCTTTGGCAAAAGCATTTTCGGCCCGAGATCTCATCACAGATCCACGAAAAATTCTTAGACAACCATCATTTGCAGGCAGCAATGGTAGGAAGAGGTGACACGGTTGGACCATGTCACTTCGGCAGAGAAATATAGTAGACCCACGAGACCGAGCTAGTATCGTAGATTGCTCATGCTCAGAAGGTTTTGAGCAACATGGTGTTGGAATAGGTGACCAGAAAGCCAATAGGTTTGGCAATTTGTAACCTATCCGACAACTTGATGTGAATGTAATATTATTATGTGATGAATAAGATGAGTGTTCGTCACCAATGGTACCTTCTTTGTTGCGCTCATCTTACATTTGTTAAAATGGTGTTTAACTTATATCGCAACAAAGCCCACAGACCATGGATAAACAACTCGTGCAGTTGGGCCACGCATTGGATGGTGGTCATGAAACCAACTGATTAAGAGTTGGGTCTGAAACGTTCCAAGTCGAGGACCTCGAGACAGGGCATCGAGAGTCCTATTGAGACTTGCCTCAAGAGTCGTGTTCATTAGATGAGTGCAGTGTTTCATCGGCGACAGGCGTGGGACGCCTACACGATCTTGATGGGTTGGTCGACTGGGGTCGAGCAGACTGGACTGACTCGCGGGGATCATCATATGGAAGCCTTGGAGGCTTGGTCGGTATGATTGGTTGTCCCCGGTTCCGATAGTACGGGAGTAATCCTCAGACTTGAGGGATCATGGCAGTCGCGTGCACACGACGGCTGTATCTTGGATCTGGCGAGAGGTAATCATTCTGTAAGATGATTATCATAAGCCTTGTCCAGTGCAGTCGGAATGTGTAGCGAGGACGGTGGATTCCAAGAAGAGGATCCGTCCCCTGTCAGTATGTGACAGAGGTATCTCCTATGCACTCGGAGACACGTTCATGCTGTTTGAAGATGTGGCCACAGTGGTTGGTCGAACAGGGAACGGTTTCCTGTGTCGACGCAATGAAGCATACGTGGTCTCGAGTATTAAGCATAGATGCCTAGTCAAGGATGGGAACCGACGCCCAATTCCATACCCTAGACTAAGGCCGGGAGACGGTGGACGGAAGGATCATACCCGTACGGAATCAGCGCCTCAATGTTCACGCCAATTCACCTAGTCTCTAGTGCCATGGACCGTTGCTAGACGGCCACCCATGGTAACGGGCCCTTGTGGGACACGGGCCCAAGTCTAGCTGAGGGTGAACCTAAAGGGTCACACACAAATCACCGAGGAGGTTGAGAGATCGACTTGGAGTCAATCTCGATGGATAAAATAAGTAATTGGATTACTTAAGGGAAAGTCCATTGGATGGACGGGCCGATATCGTATCGGGCTTTTATTTAATTGGTAAATTGGATTTTCGATTAAATACGGAAAGTTGAGATGTTGAGACGTTGGATCTTTTAATTGGATTAAAAGATCAACGGGAATAATTTAAGTGGAGATTAAATTGGATTTAATATTGAGTTCGTCGTAATTGGATTACGATAAATCCCGGTCCGTTAAATTATACCCGAGAGGAGAAATAATTCCTAATTTGGAATAGGAAGAAGTTGGACTTCTTCCCTTAATTAAACATAGCCGACATGCTCCCTTGGAGGAAGCAAAATCAGCCATGTTGCATGCTAGGTGGTATGTTGACTTGTCTCTTTTTGGAAAGAGACAAATCAACTCCAATCAAGCTCTTCCCTTTTGGTATGATTTGATCATACCATAAATTTTGGTAGGCTTGATTGAAGAATTGATGGTGATTGATTGGAATGAATCTAGACATCCTTGGATGAACCTAGACACATTCCAATAATCACATTAATTATGTATATATATTAGAATATACAACACCTAGCATAAGTGATTCATTATTCATCTTTTTCTAGGAAAAAGAGAAGACAAAAATCCTCTCCTCTCTCTCAAAATTTCGTGCTCCCTCCCTCTCTTACACTTGTGTTCTTCACTTGATTTTGAATCAAGAAGAAGAACAAAGTAGGTTTAAGAGAAAACTAATTCATAGTGTTTTCTCTTAAACCGATTCCTTCTAAACCCGTTCTTTTCTAGCAAGAAGAACGTGAGTTTCTTCCGGTGTGGTGTGGATCACCTTTGGAGAATCCATACGTTTGGATTTCGTGAGCATTCCGGAGAAGGAACAACGCAAGTAGCCGGGAGCATACGCTAAACAATCAAAGGTAACAGTTTATTACGCTTTGATTGATTTCCTTTATATATCTATGCCCTATGTGCTTAAATATATGTTTTAATATTTACACATCCTACATCGAACGTCGGTTGAGCACCCAAGGGTACAACCCTTGGGATTCGCGTATTTTGAATTTGACTTAAATTTACGCACTTTCCACGCTTTCCCGCTTCTGCTCGCGCTCCCGGGCGGATCCGCTTGTCCTTCACATGGGTAATTGGCTTTGTGGTCAAGTGGAAGATTGTTAGAATAGGTGACCAGAAAGTCAATTAGATTGGCTGTTTTGGGAACTATTCGTCGATCTTTATCAAAGTAATATTATACTGATGGATAAAGTAAGTATTCATCATTGCCAAAATGTGTTTGTTGTGCTTACTACTTACATTGAATGTGTTTCAATGTCACAACAAATGCCCACAGACCGATTGGTTAAACCCATTGAGTTGAGCTGCGCATAGGTTGGTGGCTATGAAACCAACTCCTTAAGGGTCGATCTAAAAACGTTCCAATTCGAGTACTTCAAGACTGGGCCTCGAGTGTCCTATAGAGACTTGCACTAAGTATTACATTCACTGCTTGAGTGCCGAGTTTCATCGGTGGCAGACGTAGGTCGTCTATGCAATTTTAGTGGGTTAGTTGGCAAGATAGTCGACTGACTGAACTGACTCGCGGTAATCGTCATATGGAAGCCTTGGAGGCTTGGTTGGTATGACTAGAATTCCCGGTTCCGATAGTACGGGATTAGTCCTCGAACATGAGGAATCATGGCAGTCGCATGCATATGAAGGTTGTATCTTGGATTTGGCGAGAGGTGACCGTGTCTTTGATATGGTCATTATAAGCCTTGTCCAGTGCAGTGGGAGTATGTAGTGAGGACGGTGGATTCTAATAGAGAATCTGTCCCCTGTCAGTATTTGATAGCTATGTCTCCTATGCGCTCTAAGATGGTTTCGACTCATTAAGTCTACGGCCGTAGCGATTGGTCGAGTAGGGAATGGTTCCCTAGGTTGATCAATAGAGTAAACGCGTCTCGAGTTTGTAGCATAGTTGCCTAGTCCAAGATGGGAACCGATGCCCAATTCCATGCCCTAGACTAAGGCCGGGAGATGGTCGACAGTAGGATTGTACCTGTATGGAATTCGGAGCCTAAATGTTCACGCCAACATTCATCTAGTCTCTAGTGCTATGGACCGCTGCTAGACGGCCACCCATGGTAACGGGCATTTCTGATTAATGGTTAATCAGAAATAATTAATTAAATTGGATTTAATTAATCAGTTGTGTTGGACACAAGCCCAATTCTAGCCGAGGGTGACCTAAAGAGTCACACACAAATCACTATGGAAGTAGTGGAATTAATTTGGAATTAATTCTGGAAGAAGTGAATTAATTTAATTGGATTAAATTAATTCAAGGAGAATATAAATGATTGAATCATTTATTGGAAAAATCCATTGGATGGATGGCCCAAGAATTAGTTAATTGGATTAATTAATTTTGGGCTTAATACCTTTAAATTAATTGGATTAATTTATTGGGTTTTGTTTAATTAATTTATTGGATCAATTAATTAGTGTTTGAGCTTATGTTTATTTAATTGGATTAAATGAACTTTTGGATTTCAATAAGGTATAACATTAATTGAATTAATTTAAAACCCATGGATCACTTGATTTAATTTGATTAAATCAAGACCGGTCAAAACCGGTCCATGACTTGAAATTAAAGCTCAAAGGTTTGATGCAAGTTTATGAGGAGTTGAAAGTCCTCCATGTAAGCAATGATGTGACTCCATGTAAGCAATGATGTGGCTTGCCATGATGCCTAGGTGGTCCACATATTGTGCTAACATGGTTGGAGGTTGAGCACAAGTTGTGCATCAGTGTGTAGGTGGTTTTGGAAACTACCTACAACTACACAACACATGTATACACTTTTGATCTCCCTAACATGCACCCCCTAGAACACAAGCCACGAAAATTTCCAGCTTTTTCTCCTTTTGAGTTCTCTTTGAATTGGATTCAAGATGAGAACATGAAAAATATGTATACACTAATCAATAGTGTAATACGTTTTTTTGTTTCTTCCTTGATCTAGCTTCTACCTAGCAGTAGATGTAGATTTTCTTCTATTGCTGTGTGGACAAATTAGAGGGGTTCTAATTTGAATCCTAAGGTGAACGGAAAAGGAACAAAAAGAGAATCAAATCTTGTTGCCGTTGTACATGTGAAACGAAAAGGTATGCTTCTATTTAAATTATTGTTCCTTTTTGTTTCCTCCTCTAGCCACATGTTCAAGCATATTTTTATGTATGTTATTATGCTTTTGAATACACCGAACGCCCGGGAATTCAAAGGGAACACCCCTTTGAAATCGTTTTTAAATTTCTTTTATTTTACGCTTCCGCCGCGTTCCCGGGCCGTACCGATTCTTTCATTTGGGGGGAGTACATTAGGAGGGAGAGAGAAAGCCTTATTATTCCAAGGCAACTAGAAGAGCGACAGAGAGGAAAATAAAGAGGCACACAGGCCACAACCTAACAAATAAATATAAATAAACCATACATGCGGTCTAGGGGCGTTGTGATCATCCTTCGTCAATCCAATTAACACAAATAGCATAAAGACATATCCCACGTAAAACATGCTATTCAAATATCCATGATATCCCATACCATAAAATAAATACACAAATTACATGCAAAATATTCACACCAAACATTGGATAATGGTGCAACCTATGTACAACGATTTTTGGTGGAAAATCCTTTTCCATAATTAACAAGGCAATATTAATTCTATGAAATATAAAATCTCAACCAAAATTAAAATGCCCCAAGTTAATTAATTCAGAAAAATTCCCAGAATTATACAAAAAATCAGATTTTCTGAAAACGCACGAAAACAACGAAAAACCAAAAAACGGTCCAAATATCCAAGTGAAAGTAATACATCGGTAATAAAGAAAACAAGCCTTAACATCATGAGGCTGAAAATACGGGAGATGATAGTTCCAAAAAACAAGAGGCATGCAGGCCCCACCAACAGAAAATAAATAAACATTCATTCATCCATACACAAGGTCTAGGGCTTTGTGATCATCCCATGTTGATTCCATCAACTCACATATAACATAATTATTCCAAATAATCATGCAATAAAACAATGGATATTCCAAATATCCAAGTGATGTCCAACATCACAAAAGCATAAACATATAAATAATATGCAAAATTCAAATTTCAAATTTAATGGACATTTTACACAATGCATCCAATGCATGTATTAATCCCAAATTAATTAAGCAAAATTAATCCGAGGAATAATCCAATTACTCCAAAATCAAAAATGCAAAATTAATATATTTTCAGAATATTACGCAGAAAATACAGAAAATTGAATTTTCCAGAAAAAGTCGAAAAACGGCACAAAACGGCCCAGCCGTTGTGCTGGCCGGCCGCCCGCGCGCAATCATCAAGCCTGCGCGCCCTGCGCGCGCGCGCTCTGTGCCGCGCGCTGGCAGCGGCCGGCTGCGCACAGCGCGCGCGCGGGCCCCTGCGCGCGCGCCTGTGCGCAGCATCCGCGTGCAGGCGCCGCCTGCGCGCGGCCGCTGCCGACCGATCCTAATTTTTTTTTTTTTTTTTGTTTTTCAAAACTGTTTCAGCACAATAACATTAATATTATTCTGAAAATAAGCATGCAATTTTAGATCCAATCTAACAAAATTAAGCATGCCAAAAGTCCATTAAATCCAAACAATTGAATCATCATATTATTCATATATTTATGTAATCTAACATGCCAATAAAGCCATTTAAAAGAAAGTAGATCATGCCAAACACATAGATCTATGCCCCTTACATCGAACCGGGCTCTGATACCACTTGAAGGACAAGCGGATCCGCCCGGGAGCGCGAGCGGAAGCGAGAAAGCGAGAAAAGTGCGTAAATTTAAATCAAATTCAAAATACGCGAATTCCAAGGGGTGTACCCTTGGGTGCTCAACCGGGCGTTCGATGTAGGATGTGTAAATATTGAAAACATATATTTAAACACATAGGGCATAGATATATAAATGAAATCAATCAAAGCGTAATAAACCGTTACCTTTGATTGTTTAGCGTATGCTCCCGGCTACTAGCGTTGTTCCTTCTCCGGAATGCTCACAAAATCCAAACGTATGGATTCTCCAAAGGTGATCCACACCACACCGGAACAAACACACGTTCTTCTTGCTAGAAAAGAACGTGTTTTAGGAAGGAATCGATTTAAGCGAAGAACACTATGAATTAGTGTTCTCTTAAACTTACTTTGTTCTTCTTCTTGATTCAAAATCAAGTGAAAGAACACAAGTGTAAGAGAGGGAGGGAGCACAAAAATTGAGAGAGAGGAGAGGATTTTTGTCTTCACTTTTTCCTAGAAAAAGATGAATAATGAATCACTTATGCTTGGTGTTGTATACTCTAATATATATACATAATTAATGTGATTATTGGAATTTGTCTAGGTTCATCCAAGGATGTCTAGATTCATTCCAATCAATCACTATCAATTCTTCAATCAAGCCTACCAAAATTTATGGTATGATCAAATCATACCAAAAGGGAAGAGCTTGATTGGAGTTGATTTGTCTCTTTCCAAAAGAGACAACTAAACATACCACCTAGCATGCAACATGGATGATTGTGCTTCCTCCAAGGGAGCATGTCGGCCATGTTTAATTAAGGGAAGAAGTCCAACTTCTTCCTATTCCAAATTAGGAATTATTTCTCCTCTCGGGTATAATTTAACGGACCCGGTTTTATCGTAATCCAATTACGACGAACCCAATATTATATCCAATTTAATGTCCACTTAAATTATTTCCGTTGATCTTTTAATCCAATTAAAAGATCCAACGTCTCAACATCTAGACTTTTCATATTTAATCGAAAATCCAATTTACCGATTAAATGAAAACCCGATACAATATCGGCACGTCCATCCAATGGACTTTCCCTTAAGTAATCCAATTACTTATTTTATCCTTCGAGATTGACTCCAAGTCGATCTCTCAACCTCCTCGGTGATTTGTGTGTGACCCTTTAGGTTCACCCTCAGCTAGACTGGGGCCCGTGTCCCACAAGGGCCCGTTACCATGGGTGGCTGTCTAGCAACGGTCCATGGCACTAGAGACTAGGTGAATTGGCGTGAACATTTAGGCGCCGATTCCGTACGGGTACGATCCTTCCGTCTACCGTCTCCCGGCCTTAGTCATAGGGTATGGAATTGGGCGTCGATTCCCATCCTTGACTAGGCATCTATGCTTAATACTCGAGACCACGTATGCTTCATTGCGTCGACACAGGAAACTATTCCCTGTTCGACCAACCACTGTGGCCACAGCTTCAAATAGCATGAACGTGTTTCCGAGTGCATAGGAGATACCTCTGTCACATACTGACAGGGGACGGATCCTCTTTCTTTGAATCACCGTCCTCGCTACACATTCCGACTGCACTGGACAAGGCTTATGATAATCATCTTACAGAATGATTACCTCTCGCCAGATCCAAGATACAGCCGTCCTGTGCACGCGAACTGCCATGATCCCTCAAGTCTGAGGATTACTCCCTACTATCGGAACCGGGGAAAACCAATCATACCGACCAAGCCTCCAAGGCTTCCATATGATGTTCCCGCGAGTCAGTCCAGTCGGCTCGACCCCAGTCGACCAACCCATCAAGATCGTGTAGGCATCCACGCCTGTCGCCGATGAAACACGACACTCATCCAATGAACACGACTCTTGACGCAAGTCTCAATAGGACTCTCGATGCCCTGTCTCGAGGTCCTCGACTTGGAACGTTTCAGACCCAACTCTTAATCAGTTGGTTTCATGACCACCATCCAATGCGTAACCCAACTGCACGAGTTGTTATCCATGGTTGTGGGATTTGTTGCGATATAAGTTAAACACCATTTTAACAAATGTAAGATGAGCGCAACAAAGAAGGTACCATTGGTGACGTATACTCATCTTATTCATCACATAATAATATTACATTCACATCAAGTTGTCGGATAGGTTACAAATTGCCAAACCTATTTGCTTTCGGGTCACCTATTCCAACAATCTCCCACTTGGCCTAAAGCCAATCACCTATTGACCTCGAACCTCTTATTCAGATGGTGAGTATGGGCAACTTGCGACATGGGCTTAGCAAGTGGATCTGCTATGTTTTCTGCAGAGTTGACTCGGTCCAACCGACCGTCACTCCTGCTATTCATCTCTCTAAAGCAGATGGCAGCGTCTAAGAATATGCTTGGATCGTGATGAGATCTCGGTTCCTTTGCTAGCGCTATCGCCCCGTTGTTATCATAAAAGATAATTACAGGCTTAGCAATGCTAGGTACTACATCCAACCCTTGGATGTAGCTCATCAACCAAACCACTCCTTGGCAGCTTCCAAAGCCGCTATGTATTCAAAACTCTATGGTGCAGTCCGCCGTGGTAGCCTACTTGGAACCCTTCCAAGTAACCACGCCACCATTATGTCTGAACACATAACCAGATTGAGACTTGGCATCATCGTCATCCGAATGGAAGCTAGCGTCGCTATAGCCTTCCAGTATCAACTCTCCAACACCGTAGATCAAGAACATGTCCTTAGTCCTTTTCAGGTACTTCAGGATAGTCTTGACTGCACTCCAGTGTGCCTCCCGGCACACGACTGATATCGACTTGTTACGCTCAAAGCGAAAGCCACATCAGGTCTAGTGCATTGAACAGTATACTGTATGCTGCCTACAGCTGAAGCATAGGGGATGTCCAACATCCTTTTAAGCTCCTCATCAGTCTTAGGAGACTGCTTCTTGGATAACTTAATTCCATGCCTCATTGGAAGGAATCCTCGTTTTGAGTTCTTCATCTTGAATCTCTTCAAGACTTTCTCAATGTACGAGGATTGGGCCATTCCTAACATCGTTCTACACCTATCCCTGTAGATCTTGATGCCAAGGATGTAGGATGCCTCGCCATATCCTTCATGGAGAATTGCGTTGACAACCAAGCTTTAGTGGTACCCAACATCTTTAGCATCATTCCCAATGAGCAAGATGTCATCCACGTAAAGCACCAGAAAACGCAACTGAGCTCCCACTGATCTCTTGTATACACAAGGATCGGACTCGTTCTTGATGAAATCATATCCCCGTATGACTTCATCAAAACATATGTTCCAGCTTCGGGAAGCTTGTTTGAGGCCATAGATGGACCTTTGGAGACGGCAGACCTTCTGCTCTTCTCCAACAGTTGTGAAACCTTCCGGCTGATCCATATAGATCTCTTCCTTTACAAAACCGTTGAGGAAAGCCGTTTTCACCGTCCATCTGCCATATTTCATAGTCATACCATGCTGCTATGGCAAGCAGTATCCGAATGGACTTGGCCATTGCTACGGGCGAATAGGTTTCATCAAAATCGACCCCGGGTCGTTGAGTGTAACCTTTCGCCACAAGCCTGGCTTTGAAGGTTGTAACCTCCCCGTCAACTCCAAGCTTACTTTTGTAGACCCATTTACACCCTACGGGTTTAACCCCTTTGGGTGGATCTACTAGGGTCCAAACCTTGATTGTACCCATCGAGTCCATCTCGGATTTCATGGCCTCAAACCACTTGTCCGAATCGATGTCCGACATTGCTTCTCCGTATGTCTTTGGATCATTATCCAACTGACCGGTCAGGCCTAGAAATCCATACCTATCAGGTGCATGCGATACTCTGGCCGACCTACGGAGGACTGGAACAATATCAGTGGGAAGCACTGGCTCAGATGTCACTGCCGCCTCATAAGGTACCTCACTTGATTCCTCAAGGAGTACCTCATCGCGTCGACTATCCGATGGAAAACCTTTTTCCAAGAACACTGTGTTTCGCGAGACAAAAACCTTTTGCTCGGAGGGATCATAGAAATAATACCCCGCAGTTTCTTTCGGATAGCCGATGAACCTGCATAAACTAGACCTCGAGTCCAGTTTATCTCCCACTAATCTCTTGACATATGCGGGGCAACCCCACACTTTCAAGTATTTGTAGGAGGCAGGCTTGCCATGCCATATCTCATATGGCGTCTGGGATAACTTTTTAGATGGCGCCAAGTTCAAAACTTTGGCCGCCGTCTCAAGAGCGTATCCCCAGAAGGAAAGGGGTAGTTCGGTAAAACTCATCATGGATCGGACTATGTCCAACAAGGTCTGATTCCTCCTTTCAGACACACCATTAAGCTGCGGTGTTCCAGGAGGGGTACACTGAGAGAGAATCCCATTCTTTTTTAGATAATCAGTAAACTCACCACTCAAATACTCTCCACCTCGGTCCGACCGAAGGGCTTTAATCTTTCGACCAGTTTGGTTCTCTACTTCAAGTCTGTATTCCTTAAACCTTCCAAAGGCTTCAGACTTGTACCTCATCAGGTAAACATAACCATACCGTGAGTGATCATCGGTAAAGGTTATGAAGTACGAGTACCCACCTCTAGCCTAAGTATTTAGTGGACCACAGACATCTGTATGGATCAAATCCAACAGACCACTGGCTAGCGTACTTTGTCCAACAAAGAGTTTCTTGGTCATCTTTCCCTTTAGACAGGATTCACAGGTCGGTAGGTTGTCCAAATCGTCTATTTCTAGACTCTTTGAGTCCACCAACCTTCTTATCCTATTCTTAGAGATATGACCTAACCTCTCATGCCATATCTGTGCGTTATTATGATCATCACGTTTTCGTTTGTGTTTTGCAGTCATAATCCAATTAGACTGTTGAAGTATGTACAGACCGTTGACCAATGTACCAAGCAGTTGAGAAATACCATCTTTTGATAATGAAAAAAACATTTTTATTGATGGTAAAATTCATATCCCTCCTTATCAAGGACGGGATGGAAACAATATTTTTAATCATGCTAGGTACATAGAAACAGTCGTTCACTACAATCCTAACATGACTACTAATGGCTAACTCTAGTGATCCTACGGCCTCCGCAGCAACGGCCTTGCCATCGCCTAGCTCAGGATCATCTCATCCTTGGTTAGCCTTCTGCTTCTTTGCAGTGCCTGCAAATCATTGCAGATGTGAGCACCACACCCGGTATCCAATACCCATGAAGCAGAATTAGTAATCATATTAACTTCAACCACAAACACACCTGGCTTGGAGAGGAGTTGTGGGCACTCCCTCTTCCAATGCCCTTTCCCTTGGCAATGCATGCAGACATCATTTGCCTTGAACCGCTGAGAACCACGAGCCTTCTCTTTCCCTTTGCTCGGTCCAACCGGAGCAACAGGGGCGCCCGGAGCGTGAGCAGGGGCAACAATCGTCTTCCCTTTGCCCTTCTTCCTCTTCCAGCGTCCGGCCCTCTTGCCATTCGCCTTGGAGGTCGAGCCTCTCCTATTAATACGCCGGCGCCGACTTGTGGGTCATTGCCTCGTATTGGACCAGCATGTTGATCAACTCATGAATAGACTTCTCAAGTCCGTTCATGTTGTAGTTTACAACAACGGGTCATAGGATGGAGGAAGCGACTGGAGGATCACGTCAATGTACGTGTCATTGTTAAGCCCAGTTTTAAGGTCCTCGAGTTTTCTCCACTAGGGAGAGCATCTTGACCCCATGACTCCGTACAGACGCTCCTTCAGCGAGCTTGGTGCCAAAGAATGCTTTTGTGGCAGCATATCTAATATGCCTATCCGGAACTGCATAAACCTCGTTCATGCGGAGCATTATGGCGCGAGACGTTGTCCCAGCCTCTCATACTGCTTCTAGATGTCGTTAGACATAGAAGCCAGTATGATACTGCGTACTTTCCGGTTTGTCCTCATGCCATTTCTCGAACGTCAAACGTTCTTCAGGCGTGGACCCCTCCGGTAAGTCGCTTGGTGGCGGCTCGTCCAAGACGTAGCCTTGGTTCTCGAAACCGAGGACAATCCTCAGATTTTTCAGCCAGTCCGAGTAGTTCGTTCCGTTGAATTTGTTAGTCTCAAGAATCATGGTTAACGGTTCTTAGACATATCTACATTAATGAAAATGTAAAGCAGAAATTAGCAGATGATGTAATATTATTGTTCAAGTTGAAGACTTGGTCTTTTAGTCTTTAACCCTCACACTATTTTATACGAAAGTCCGCCACTCTCAAGCGGAGTTTCGGGAAACCAATTTCCTAGTGGGCTTGGGATCCACAAGCGTAATCTCCATGCCCCGCTTTTACGATTCATATGAAGAAGACCTTGTGGGAGATATCCAATATCATATTCTCATCCAATGAGATTCCCAAGATATTTTGCGCTCACCTATTCACATGATCCCGAGGACTCCAAGCGAACCATGTTACTCAGTGTTGGCCCGACCCATCAACCAAATCATGCCTCAAACTGTCCGCCCCCACGACTCGTGAGACAGGGAAACAACGAGCGCAGTCTTTTTGTTCACAAACAATAGTGCAGCTTTCCCTATTCCAAGTGTGCCACGACTCGTGAGACCACACTTGGGTAGTGGTAGCCTTCCTCACCATATTGCTGTGGATGGAAGACTCGGACGGACCAAAATACCATTTTGATCCAAGTTCGTTCTGGGCCTAATATTTAATTTGGTCCAACCAAATGAGAGTTTAAGTGTGACCGAAACCTCATCACATTATGGTGTTTTAGCATGCATAAACATCCAATATTTAAAGCGATAAATAAAAAAACGCCGCATGCATAAAACATAGCATACCCCTGTTAGGATGATCACAAGCCCAACCTATGTGACCCACTGAGCCCGCAGTGAGTCTATGGTCTGTCTAGGGTGGTCCTAAATTAATACAATAATAATAAACCCATTGTCATTCCAATGGGCCTTGTAGTGCTCTTGTTTCACGCCTTGATGCTCCTCCTTGGGGTCTCCGACTCAATTGCTTGTTAAAATTGAAACCTCACCAATCCTATCTACTCTCATTACAACTGAAAGTAATACATCGGTAATAAAGAAAACAAGCCTTAACATCATAAGGCTGAAAATACGGGAGATGATAGTCCCAAAAACAAGAGGCACGCAGGCCCCACCCAACAGAAAATAAATAAACATTCATTCATCCATACACAAGGTCTAGGGCTTTGTGATCATCCCATGTTGATTCCATCAACTCACATATAACATAATTATTCCAAATAATCATGCAATAAAACCAATGGATATTCCTAATATCCAAGTGATGTCCAACATCACAAAAGCATAAACATATAAATAATATGCAAAATTTAAATTTCAAATTTAATGGACATTTTACACAATGCATCCAATGCATGTATTAATCCCAAATTAATTAAGCAAAATTAATCCAAGAATAATCCAATTATTCCAAAATCAAAATGCAAAATTAATATATTTTCAGAATATTTTGCAGAAAAATACAGAAAATCGAATTTTCCGGAAAAAAGTCGAAAAACGGCACAAAACGGCCCAGCCGTTGTGCTGGCCGGCCGGCCACGCGCAGGCATCAAGCCTGCGCGCCCTGCGCCCGCGCGCTCTGTGCCGCGCGCTGGCAGCGGCCGGCTGCGCACAGCACGCGCGGCCGCTGCCGGACGATCCCATTTTTTTTTTTTTTTTTTGTTTTTCAAAAACTGTTTCAGCACAATAACATTAATATTATTCTGAAAATAAGCATGCAATTTTAGATCCAATCTAACAAAATTAAGCATGCCAAAAGTCCATTAATCCAAACAATTGAATCATCATATTATTCATATATTTATGTAATCTAACATGCCAATAAGCCATTTAAAAAAGTAGATCATGCCCAAACACATAGATCTATGCCCCTTACATCGAACCGGGCTCTGATACCACTTGAAGGACAAGCGGATCCGCCCGGGAGCACGAGCGGAAGCGAGAAAGCGAGAAAAAAGTGCGTAAATTTAAATCAAATTCAAAATACGCGAATTCCAAGGGGTGTACCATTGGGTGCTCAACCGGGCGTTCGATGTAGGATGTGTAAATATTGAAAAACATATATTTAAACACATAGGGCATAGATATATAAATGAAATCAATCAAAGCGTAATAAACCGTTACCTTTGATTGTTTAGCGTATGCTCCCAGCTACTAGCGTTGTTCCTTCTCCGGAATGCTCACGAAATCCAAACGTATGGATTCTCCAAAGGTGATCCACACCAACAGGAAGAAACACACGTTCTTCTTGCTAGAAAAGAACGGGTTTAGGAAGGAATCGGTTTAAGAGAAGAACACTATGAATTAGTGTTCTCTTAAACTTACTTTGTTCTTCTTCTTGATTCAAAATCAAGTGAAGACACAAGTGTAAGAGAGGGAGGGAGCACGAAAATTGACAGAGAGGAGAGGATTTTTGTCTTCTCTTTTTCCTAGAAAAAGATGAATAATGAATCACTTATGCTTGGTGTTGTATATTCTAATATATATACATAATTAATGTGATTATTGGAATGTGTCTAGGTTCATCCAAGGATGTCTAGATTCATTCCAATCAATCACCATCAATTCTTCAATCAAGCCTACCAAAAATTTATGGTATGATCAAATCATACCAAAAGGGAAGAGCTTGATTGGAGTTGATTTGTCTCTTTCCAAAAGAGACAACTAAACATACCACCTAGCATGCAACATGGATGATTTTGCTTCCTCCAAGGGAGCATGTCGGCCATGTTTAATTAAGGGAAGAAGTCCAACTTCTCCCTTTTGCAAAATAGGAATTATTTCTCCTCTCGGGTATAATTTAAACGGACCGATTTTATCGTAATCCAATTACGACGAACCCAATATTAAATCCAATTTAATGTCCACTTAAATTATTCCCGTTGATCTTTTAATCCAATTAAAAGATCCAACGTCTCAACATCTCAACTTTTCATATTTAATCGAAAATCCAATTTATAGATTAAATGAAAGCCCGATACAATATTGGCCCGTCCATCCAATGGACTTTCCCTTAAGTAATCCAATTACTTATTTTATCCTTCGAGATTGACTCCAAGTCGATCTCTCAACCTCCTCGGTTATTTGTGTGTGACCCTTTAGGTTCACCTCAGCAAGACTGGGGCCCGTGTCCCACAAGGGCCCGTTACCATGGGTGGCTGTCTAGCAACGGTCCATGGCACTAGAGACTAAGTGAATTGGCGTGAAAATTTAGGCGCCGATTCCGTACGGGTACGATCCTTCCGTCTATCGTCTCCCGGCCTTAGTCTAGGGTATGGAATTGGGCGTCGGTTCCCATCCTTGACTAGGCATCTATGCTTAATACTCGAGACCACGTATGCTTCATTGCGTCGACACAGGAAACTATTCCCTGTTCGACCTACCACTGTGGCCACAGCTTCAAACAGCATGAACGTGTCTCGAGTGCATAGGAGATACCTCTGTCACATACTGACAGGGACGGATCCTCTTCTTGGAATCCACCGTCCTCGCTACACATTCCGACTGCACTGGACAAGGCTTATGATAATCATCTTACAGAATGATTACCTCTCGCCAGATCCAAGATACAGCTGTCCTGTGCACGCGACTGCCATGATCCCTCAAGTCTGAGGATTACTCCCGTACTATCGGAACCGGGGAAAACCAATCATACCGACCAAGCCTCCAAGGCTTCCATATGATGTTCCCTGCGAGTCAGTCCAGTCGGCTCGACCCCTGTCGACCAACCCATCAAGATCGTGTAGGCATCCCACGCCTGTCGCCGATGAAACACGACACTCATCCAATGAACACGACTCTTGACGCAAGTCTCAATAGGACTCTCGATGCCCTGTCTCGAGGTCCTCGACTTGGAACGTTTCAGACCCAACTCTTAATCAGTTGGTTTCATGACCACCATCCAATGCGTAACCCAACTGCACGAGTTGTTATCCATGGTCTGTGGGCTTTGTTGCGATATAAGTTAAAACACCATTTTAACAAATGTAAGATGAGCGCAACAAAGAAAGTACCATTGGTGACGAATACTCATCTTATTCATCACATAATAATATTACATTCACATCAAGTTGTCGGATAGGTTACAAATTGCCAAACCTATTGGCTTTCTGGTCACCTATTCCAACACACACGACGCGCGCCTGCGCACGCACGGGCCCTCGCCCGCTCGCGCACGTGTTGTCCTCGCGCAGCTGCTGCGCAATAGCGCGCGCACACAGTGCAGTGCGCACGCTTGCTGTTTGCCGTGCGGCCTCCCTGCGACCACCACCATTTTGCATGTTTAAATGTTTTCTTGCAATTAAATTTCTAAAACACAAAAAACAACAATTCAAGAATATGCCCATATATTCAAGAATTGAAAAATCCAACATTTGTGAAATATTAATACATGTCAAGATCTACTCATGCTCAAGCCATAAAATAACCATGATGTCCAACATCATAAAACGCAGAAATTATAGCGAAATTTTACATTTAAATCATGATCATTGGTGCAACAATTGTAAGAATTAAATCTTGTTAGGAAACCTATTCCTCATCAACAAAGCAACATTTATTTTAAGAAATTTCAAATCTCAAAAAATA
This sequence comes from Sesamum alatum, assembly GCA_034509735.1. Lineage (NCBI taxonomy): Eukaryota > Viridiplantae > Streptophyta > Magnoliopsida > Lamiales > Pedaliaceae > Sesamum > Sesamum alatum. The sequence continues at coordinate 36,210,664 of JACGWO010000001.1, read as the reverse complement.
AATATTCTAAGTCAATGGGTTCAGAATAATGCCGAAAATATCATAAAAATAATTCAGTAAAAATAGTTTTGAAAAACGAGCCAAAAATGAAAGAGAAATGGAAAACGGCACAGCCGGCCGTCCAAGCGTGCGCGCACCCAGTGCAGAAGACCGCGCCTGCCGGGTGCGCCAGGCCCCTGCTTGCACGCTTGTCGCGCCCCTGTGTGCGCGGCCAGCGTGCTGCAGCTGCCGGTTCACTGTTTTTCACTCTTTTTTCGACTTTTCATGCTATTTTTCTGAACCACAAGATAAATTCAACCCTAGAACATGTATAAACACATTCAAGAAAACCAAGATCTAAAATCCCTTGCAAAATTAAACGCCAAGAAAGATCTATGCTAAACATGCTATAAACGTAAATTAAAACACGTTTATCATGCTTAAACGCACATAGCACATAGAATTCTAGGCCTATACACCAAACCGGGCTCTGATACCACTGAAAGGTTATGTGGATCGTCCCGGGAGATGAACGCGAATAGCGGAAGCGCGAAAGATTGAATAATAAAATTGCAAAGCATAATTAAATGGAATTTAAATCATGCATAACATACATAAACGAATCAAGGGGTGTGCCCTCGATTCTCCCGAGCGTTCGGTGTATCTCATGTTCAATAAAACACAACATGGAGTCCATAGAATTGAAACCGAAAAAACGAAATTAAACAACCTACCTGGTTGTAGTTTTGTCTTCGTTCGGCTACATGCATTGTTCCCCGTTTTGCACCAAGATCTCAAAGAAGAAACCCTCTAAATCATGACACTCGCTACACTGAAAAGCAAAGAATCCTTGTGCCAGCAAAAAATTATTTGGAGAGAAGAGACATCGATACACGCTACCAATTAACGCAATCGACGTCTCTTATGTTCTAACTTGAATCCATCAAGAAGAACAAAGTAGAATTCTTGGAGAGTATAAGAGGGGATGCACAAATTCTTGAGAGAATTTTGGGAGATGAGAGTTGTGGAGATTAGTAGTAGGTGTGTGTGTGTGTGTGTGTGTGTTTGAGTATTTATAGAAGATGGAGTTTCCTATTCCTTCTCAAACTCTTCTAAAGAGACACAATTTGACTAGGATTTTAACCTAGTCAAATCATAGTCAAACTAGGCTTTGATTAAGTCAAATTAATCATGGCCCTTCATCTCATCAATCCCTTGATCAAATCTTGTCCATCCATTTTGATGGGCTTTATTTATTTCTAAATTTAATAATCCCAAAGACTTTATATTAAATTCTATTTAATATACTAAGCTCATTAATTAATTAATGGAATGGACTTCATTTAATTCCCAATTAAATAGACCCATAAACTTTATATTCAATCCTATTTAATATACCAAGTGTTAGAATAGGTGACCATGTAAGCCAATTTTGGCGGGTATATGTAACCTATGTCTAGACAATTATAGGTGTTTGATAAATCATTAATGAATAAAGAAGTGAATTTCATTTGGCATCACTTTGTTTGTGTTCACTTATATTTGTTTTCCATATCTGTTCACTACGCAAACAAAGCCCACGGACTGAGAATCAATTTTGGGGACTGGGACTAAGCTTGGAGGTAGGTCCATGGAATCAGTCTTCCCGAATCAGTCCGGAAATCTCCAAGTCAAGGAATCCCGAAAATGGGTACCGGGATTCCATTTGAGACTTGCACTAAGCACCTGCTGTCGTGTTTGATCGACGGGTGACGAGGGTCGTCTAAGCAGTGTTAGTGGGTTAGCATGCTAGGAGCAGCTGACTGAGGTGACTCGTGGGAACCGTCTTACGGAGGACCTTGAGTATGGTCTGCTAGGTATGACGTATATTCCCGGTTTCAACGGTACAGGTCAAGTCCTTTGACTTGAGGAATTGCTGAGTTTACCTGTACATCAGGGCTGTATCTTAGATATGGTGAGAGATTGCCAGAATTCTCTTTGGTAGTCATAAGCCATGTCTAGTGCAGTTCTGGTGTGCAAAGTGACAGTAGTTTCCAAGAAAGGATCTGTCTCCTGTCAATAGGTTTTGGCAGTTGAGTCTCATGTATACTCTAGGTCTTGTCCCTAAAACTGTGGCCACAGTGACTGAACAGAAGGGAAGGATTCCCTTGCGGCGTTTAGTGAGGACAGACCGACACTTAGGTCCAAAATGGATACCTACATTTTTCCGTGCCCTAGACTCTAAGTGATGAGACCGAAGACAGAAGAACAAGTGTACTGTTAGAGCTTAAATGTTCATCCCTGAATATTTCACCTAGTCTCTAGTGCCATGGACCGTTGCTAGATGGCCACCCATGGTAACAGAAGGATTCTAGGAATCCGACCAAGTCTAGCTGAAAGGTGAACCTAAAGAGTCACACACTATCCACACACATTTAGATATTTAATTAGGAATTAAATATTAAAGTGAAGGAATGATTAAATTGGATTTAATCGGGTCCTTTATTTTTCTTGGAGAAATAATTCCTTCTATTAGATATAAGGAATTAAATTGATAAATTAGATTTATCAAAGGGATTTATTTAATGGGCTTAAATAATATTTATATTTATTTTAGCCTCTTGGAAATGTTTAAATAGGTTTTAAATATTCCATTAAATTAAATTAAATCAACGGTGAGATGAATGGGAGAGATGGATGGCTAGGATTGTTTTGACTAGGTCAAAACACTACTTTGACTAGGACTTTGACTAGGTCAAAATCCTAGTCAAAATAGAGTTCTTGAAAGAGGAGTTTAAAGAGGATTAGACTCCTCTTCTATATAAACCCCTAGCATCCTACAAGTTGAATGATGATGAAACTCCAACACACACACTACAACACACACACTTTTCGGCTCTCTCTTCTCCTTCTCTCGTCCGCCCTCTCTCTCTACACACTCCAAGAAATTGTTTCTTTGTTCTCTTGTTCTTGGAACAATAGAACTTGATGAATCAATACCATTAATTCATAATGTGTTGTTGATTCATCCACTCCAAAATATAAACTTGTTCGTTGCTAGCACAACGTGCAAGATACGTGGGTGGATCGTGTGTCACGATTTGGAGGGTCTCAAGAACGAGATCTTGGTGCAAAACGGGGAACAACGCGTGTAGCCGTTGAAGACGAAAACGACAACGGGTAGGTCTCGTTTATGATTTTCGTCCCTTTTAATTTTCTACCCTATGGCCTTCATGATTCTTTTATGTTTTATTATTCATGAGATACACCGAACACCCGGGAATTTCGAAGGCACACCCTTTGAAACGTGTTCTTTAATTTAAAAGCATGTTTAAATTCCGTTTTAATTTTTAATTATACCGCGCTTCCGCATTCGCGCTTTTCCCGGGACGATCCACAATTCCTTTCAGTGGTATCAGAGCCCGGTTCGGTGTATAGGCCTAGGGTTTATGTGCGTTTTAAGCATGAAACGTGATTTAGCATGTTTTAATTGAATCTTGATTTTCTTGATTATTAAAGCATGTTGTTTTATTGCTTTTAATTCGTGTGAAATTCTGAATATTGGTATTTTTCTGTTTTTCTTGGGAACGGGGGAAAATTGAACTGAAAACAAGAAACGCCACAGCCGCCAGCCGGGAAGGCTGGCCGCGCGCAGCCGAGCGCTGCCGGCAGGGCAGACGCGCGCAGGCAAGGTAGCCTGCGCGCGCCCGCCAGCCGGTCGCGCAGGGGCAGCGCGCGCGCAAGGGGGCGCCTCCAGGCGCGCGCGCGGGCAGACGAGTGGTGTCTGCGCGCGCGCGGCCGGTAGGCGCGCTCATGCGCGCGGGCGCGCGCAAGGCTGTCGGGCGGAGAGCCCGCGTGCGGACGGGCACCAGGCGCGCGCGCACGCAGACGGAGGCGTCTGCGCGCGCGCGCCCGGCGGGCGTGCCCAGTGCGCGTCTGCGCGCGCGCACTGCGCACAGCGCAGGCACGCGGCTGGCGACAAGCAGGCCGGCGCGCGCGAGGCAGAGGAGCCTGCGCGCGCGACGGCCTGCCGGAACACCAGGCCGCGCAGCGTGCTGCCGGCCAGGCGCGCGCGCACGCAGGCAAGGGGCCTGCGCGCGCGCGCCCGGCCAGGCAGTGCCTGCGCGCGCGCAGGGGCGGCAGGCTGGGCCTGCTGCCCTGCACGCACGGGCCGGCCGGCGGCTGCAGGCGGCGGCGGCCGGCGGCTGCTGCAGCTAGGGTTTTTGAAACCCTAGTATTATTTTATTTTTTATTTACTTTTCAGTTTTAATTTTGAATTAATTCTGAAAATTCGTTTTTTGGGTTCAATTTTGCCTAAATTCCTAAAGACATTATTTTAGGAGTAAAATAAATTAGATTTGGAATCCCGGGGTTATTTTACTTAAAATAATGAGGAAAGGTTTTCCTAAAACGAGAAAAATATTATTACCAATATTTGTGTTTTATTTTTCACACGTTGCGCACATGATCATTTATTTCTGTTTTGGATTATTATGATTGGAAATCATGAATTATTGGTATATTGTAATTATGTGATTGGATCATGTGATTATGTGTGTTGGATGGAAATGGATGATCACGAGCCCTAGACCGGATGTATGGTTTAATTTTCTGTTGGGCCTGTGTGCCTCTTTAACTGCTTTCTCCTTCTCTCTTTCTAGTGCCTTGGAATAATAAGGCTTTCTACCTCCCTCCTTATGTACTCCCCCCGGGTTTTCGCTGGGGTTTCTATTTTTTAATATGTAATGAGAGTAGACTAGGAGTGAGGTTTCTTTTTGTAATTGGTGGAGAAGAAGGAAGGACCACATGGAGAGCCCAGACCGGAGGTCCCTTGGAGTTTTCCATGAAGTGAGAAAGAGAAAAGAGACCAAGGCCCATCAGCATGATGATTGGGTTACTATTATTGTAATAGTATAGGACCAACCCTAGAATGACCATAGATCCACTGCGGGCTCAGTGGATCGCATAGGATTCGGGCTCGTGATCATCCAACAGGGGCGTGCTAGGCTTTAATTTTGCATGTGGTTATTGTGATGGATGAATGGGTTTTTATTTATCATAACTGCTATGGATGGATTTTATTTATGCATTATGGATGAATGTATGCATATATATTATGAGATCTCGGTCATTCACTACTCTCACATTGGTTGGACCAATGTTGAAAATATTAGACCCTAGATAAAGTGGACATGAACTCTAGGAGTTCGTCCATGCCTTCCAATCCGTGGCATAGTGAGGAAGCTGTTTTAGGTCAATAGCGTGGTCTCACGAGTCGTGGCACATTATTGTACTTAAAAGAAGCTGCACTGTGTCATGAACGAAAAATGGCTGCTGTTACCTGTCTCACGAGTCGTAGGGGTACTAGTGGGTCCATGGCTCGGTCGATTGGGTCGGGTCCTAACGCCCAATTAGCATGATTCGCTAGGAGTCCTCGGGATCATGCAAAAGGGTGAGGCAATAATCTTGGGAATCTCGTGGAACGAGAATGGTATGGAATACCTCCCACAGGATCTTTTCCATGCGAATCGTAAAAGCGGGGGTATGGGAAAAATCGCTGTGGATCCCAAGCCACTAGGAAAGGATTTCCCGAAAATCACGTTTGAGAGTACCGTGTTTTCGTATAAATAGTGGGAGGATTAAATGACTAAAGACCAAGCATTTAATTATTTTTTATCAAACCACCGTCTTTACTTTCTGCTGATCGCGCGTTGTTTTTCTACATGTAGATTTTAAAATGTCTAAGAACCCACTTTCCACCATTCTTGAGACAAACAAATTTAATGGAACAAATTACAACGACTGGTTGCGCAATCTCAGGATAGTCCTAGATTACGAGAACCAAGGCTACGTCATGGACGAGCCTCTCCCTAGGACCTTGCCGGAAGGATCCACGCCAGAAGAACGTGAGACGTTCGAGACTTGGCATAAGGATAACCGGAAGGTCTGTAGCGTCATACTTGCTTCGATGACCAATGAGATTCAGAAGCAATATGAAGGCTAGACGATGTCCCTTCCATTATGGCTCGCCTTAAGGATTGCTATGCAGTCCCAGACCGGCATACTAGGTATGTCGCGACCAAGGCGTTCTTTGGAACTAAAATGACAGAAGGATCCTCTGTACAAGAGCATGGGATTAAAATGCTTACCCTAGTGGAAAAGCTCGAGGACCTAAAGGCAGGTCTCGATAACGAAACGTACATAGATGTGATCCTTCAGTCACTCCCACCCTCCTTCGACCAATTATCGTCAACTATAACATGAATGCACTTGAGAAGGGCATTCATGAGTTGATCAATATGTTGGTGCAATACGAGGCAACGACTAAGAAGTCCACGCCTTCGGTATTGTTTGGAGGTGCTTCAACTTCCAAGACGAAAGGCAAGGGTGCCGGACGTTGGAAAAAGAAGAAGGGGAAGGGAAAAGCCGTCATAGCAGCTACGAACACTCAGAGTGTTCCTATTGCCAAAGAGGGGAAAGGCAAAGGAAAGGGAAAGGTTGTCTCCAAGCAACAGTCAAAGGCATATGACATATGTATCAACTGCCGTGAGAAAGGGCATTGGAAGAGAGAGTGCCCCAAACTCTTCTCAAACCAAGGTATATATGTGATTGAGGTTAATATGGTCACTAATTCTACCTCTTGGGTATTGGATACTGGCTGTGGAGCTCACATTTGCAATGATTTGCAGGTGCTGAAAAGAAGCAGAACACTAAGTAGCGGGGACATGATCCTGAAGCTTGGAAATGGCAAGGCCATCTCGGCAGAAGCAGTAGGATCCGCCACTTTAGTGATTAGTGATACCATTAGCATAGAATTAGAGCAGGTTTATTTTGACCTAGTATGATTAAGAACATCATTTCCATTCCATTGTTGGACAATAGTGGTTATGAGTTCAGAATCAATAAAAATTGCTTTTATTTGATGAGGTGTGGAATTGCTCATCTACTTGGTACATTGCACAACGGGCTCTATATCTTGCAACAAACGAATTTCGTTCTTAACGCTCAACACAAACGGAAATTAGATAATAACGGGAACGCACGTCTGTGGCACGCTAGGCTAGGTCACATATCCCAAGATAGGATGAAAAGGTTGGTAGACTCAAAGAACCTAGAGGTTGGGGACTTGAGTAATCTACCAACTTGGAGTCTTGTCTAAGAGGAAAAAATGACCAAGAAGCCCTTTGTAGGACAAAGCAGGCTTGCCAAAGGTCTGTTGCACTTGGTCCATACAGACGTATGTGGACCACTAAGGACGCAGGCCCGAGGTGGGTTCTCCTACTTCATAACCTTCACCGATGACCATTCACGGTACGGTTATGTTTACCTGATGAGGTACAAGTCTGAAGCTCTTGAGAGGTTTAAAGAATTCAGGCTTGAAGTGGAGAACCAGACCAACTGCAAAATTAAAGTCCTACGGTCAGACCGAGGCGGTGAATACCTTAGTGCCGAATTCCTAGATTATCTAAAAAGAAATGGTATAATATCGGAATGGACACCTCCCGGAACACCACAGTTGAATGGCGTCTCTGAAAGGAGGAACCGAACCCTGTTGGACATGGTTCGGTCCATGATGAGTTTTACCAAATTGCCCTTATCGTTTTGGGGTTATGCATTAGAAACGGCAGCCAAGTTGTTGAATTTGCGCCTACCAGTGCATTGACCCAAACGCCATATGAGATATGCACGGCAAGCCTGCGTCCTACAACTACTTGAAAAGTGTGGGTAGCCCCGCATACGTGAAGAGGTTAGTGGGAGATAAGCTAGAATCCAGGTCTAGCCTATGCAGGTTCGTTGGGTACCCTAAAGAAACTGCGGGTTATTACTTTTATGACCCTTTGGAACAAAAGGTATTTGTTTCAAGGAATGCAGTATTCTTGGAGCAAGGCTTCCCGGAGGATATCCAACCTGATGAGCTGATCCTTGAGGAATCAAGTGATGGAACTCAGCCATCAGAAATAGCCGCGGAAACCTCACCAAGAGGATTCAGGATTAACGCCCGAAGGGCTGACCAACCTAGAGAAGTCCAACATGCTAGGCATGAAGGACAACCTCAAGAGAGGCCAGCCCTGGCCCCTGAACCGCCGGCTCCGATACAGTCAGCGCCCACAGTCACCACTGACGTTCCCGTCCTCCGTAGGTCCACTAGAGAATCCAGACCTCCAGTGAGATATGGGTTTCTAGGTGCGACCGATCTTCTGGATAACGATCCTAAGACATACGGGAAAGCGATGTCTTACATCGACTCCGGGAAATGGCTTGAGGCCATGAAGACCGAAATGGACTCCATGAGCGAGAACCAAGTTTGGAGACTTGTAGATCCACCGAAAGGTGTTAAGCCAGTGGGCTGTAAGTGGGTCTACAAGCGCAAACTCGGCGTTGATGGAGAAGTCACAACCTTTAAGGCTAGGCTTGTAGCTAAGGGATACACTCAACGACCCGGGGTCGATTTTGAGGATACCTACTCGCCAGTAGCCATGGCTAAGTCCATTTGGATCCTGCTTGCCATAGCAGCATAGTATGACTATGAAATATGGCAGATGGACGTGAAAACGGCCTTCCTCAACGGTTTCGTTGAAGAAGAGATCTATATGGATCAGCCGGAGGGTTTCACGGTCATTGGAGAAGAACAGAAGGTCTGTCGTCTCCTGAAGTCCATCTATGGCCTCAAACAAGCATCCCGAAGTTGGAACATTCGATTTGATGAAGTAATACGGGGATATGACTTCATCAAAAACGAATCCGACCCTTGTGTATACAAGAAGGTCAGTGGGAGCTCTATAGTGTTCCTAGTGCTTTACGTGGATGACATTCTGCTCATTGGTAATGACGTCAGAATGTTAGGAAACACAAAAGCATGGTTGTCAACCAAGTTTTTCCATGAAGGACTTGGGTGAAGCCTCCTACATTCTAGGCATCCAGATTGTCAGGGACAGATCTAAAAGGATGTTAGAGCTCACCCAAAAACTCGTATATGGAGAAAGTCCTAAAAGAGATATCGAATGGACAACTCCAAACGAGGATTCCTTCCAATGAGGCATGGGATCAAGTTGTCCAAGAAGCAGTCCCCGCAGACTGATGAGGAACTTGAAAAGATGAAAGTCATCCCCTATGCTTCTGCCGTAGGTAGCATCCAATATGCGGTCCATTGCACCAGGCCTGACATTGCATACGCTTTAAGCGTGACAAGCAGATATCAGTCCTGTGCAGGAGAGGCACATTGGAATGCCGTTAAGGCATCCTTAAGTACCTAAGGAGGACTAAGGAAATGTTCCTAGTCTATGGCAATGGAGAACTAATTCTGGAAGGCTTTAGCGACACTAGCTTCCAGTCTGATGACGATGATGCCAAGTCTCAATCAGGGTATGTATTCAAACTCAACGGAGGAGTAGTGGCTTGGAAAAGTTCCAAGCAAGCAACCACTGCTGACTCCACCACTGAGGCTGAATACATAGCAGCTTCAGAAGCTGCTAAGGAAGCGGTTTGGATGCGAAACTACATCCAAGAGTTGGGTGTGGTGCCCTAGCATCGCCGAGCCTGTTGTCATCTTCTGTGATAACAACGGTGCAATAGCGCAAGCAAAGGAACCGAGATCTCATCACCGTTCCAAAACACATTCTTAGACGCTACCATCTTCTTAGAGAAATGGTAGGAAGAGGTGACGTTCGATGGACCGAGTCAACTCAGCAGACAACACAGCAGACCCGCTGACAAAGCCTATGTCGCAGAGTGCTCATACGCAACATCTTGAGAAGATGGGGATTAGGCATATGGGTGATTGGCTTTAAAGGTCAAGTGGGAGATTGTTAGAATAGGTGACCATGTAAGCCAATTTTGGCGGGTATAAAAACCTATGTCTAGACAATTATAGGTGTTTTGATAAATCATTAATGAATAAAGAAGTGAATTTCATTTGCATCACTTTGTTTGTGTTCACTTATATTTGTTTTCCATATCTGTTCACTACGCAAACAAAGCCCACGGACTGAGAATCAATTTCGGGGACTGGGACTACGCTTGGAGTAGGTCCATGGAATCAGTCTTCCCGAATCAGTGAAAGATTATGTGGATCGTCCCGGGAAAAGCGCGAATGCGGAAGCGCGGTATAATTAAAAATTAAAACGGAATTTAAACATGCTTTTAAATTAAAACACGTTTCAAAGGGTGTGCCTTTGAAATTTTCCCGGGCATTCGGTGTATCTCATGAACGTATAACATAAAATAAATCATGGAGGCCATAGGGTTGAAAATTAAAGAGGGACGAAAATTTAAAAACGAGACCTACCCGTTGTCGTTTTCGTCTTCAACGGCTACACGCGTTGTTCCCCGTTTTTGCACCAAGATCTCGTCTTTGAGACCCTCTAATTCGTGACACACGATCCACCCACGTATCTTGCACGTCGTGCTAGCAACGAACAAGTGTATAATTTTGGAGTGGATGAATCAATAACACATTATCAATTAATGGTATTGATTCATCAAGATTCTACGTTCCAAGAACAAAAGAATCAAGAAAAACTATTTTCTTGAGAGAGAGAGGGGGACGAGAGAGATGGGAGAGAGAGAGAAACCGTGTGTGTGTGTTGTGTGTGTGTGTTGGAGTTCATCATCATCTAAATTGTAGGATGCTAGGGGTTTATATAGAAGAGGAGTTTAATCCTCTTTAAACTCCTCTTTCAAGAACTCTAGTTTGAATAGGATTTTGACCTAGTCAAAGTCCTAGTCAAAGTAGTGTTTTGACCTAGTCAAAACGATCCTAGCCATCCATCTCTCCCATTGATCTCAACCGTTGATTTAATTTAATTTAATGGAAATATTTAAAACCTATTTAAATATTTCCAAGAGGCTAATATAAATATTATTAAGCCCATTAAATAAATCCTTTTGATAAATCTAATTTATCAATTTAATTCCTTCTATCAAGTAGAAAGAATTATTTCTCCAAGAAAAATAAAGGACCCGATTAAATCCAATTTAATCATTCCTTCACTCCAATATTTAATTCCAAATTAAATATTTAATTGTGTGTGGATAGTGTGTGACTCTTTACGTTCACCATTCAGCTAGACTTGGTCGGGTTCCTAGAACCCGTCCGTTACCATGGGTGGCCATCTAGCAACGGTCCATGGCACTAGAGACTAGGTGAAATATTCAGGGATGAACATTTAGGCTCTAACAGTACGCTTGTCCTTCTGTCTACGGGTCTCAACACTTAGAGTCTAAGGCACGGAAAATGCAGGTACCCATTTTGGACCTAAGTGTCGGTCTGTCCACACTAAACGCCGCGAGGGAACCCTTCCCTTCTGTTCAGTCACTGTGGCCACAGTTTTAGGGACAAGACCTAGAGCATACATGAGACTCAACTGTCAAAACCTATTGACAGGAGACAGATCCTTTCTTGGAAACTACTGTCACTTTGTACATCAGAACTGCACTAGACATGGCTTATGACTACCAAATGGAATTCTGGCAATCTCTCACCATATCTAAGATACAATCCTGATGTACAGGTAAACTCAGTAATTCCTCAAGTCAAAGGACTTTTACCTGTACCGTTGGAACCGGGAATACACGTCATACCTAGCAGACCATACTCAAGGTCCTCCGTAAGACGGTTCCCGCGAGTCACCTCAGTCAGCTGCGTCCTAGCAGGCTAACCCACTAACACTGCTTAGACGATCCTCGTCACCCGTCGATGAAACACGACAGCAGATGCTTAGTGCAAGTCTCAAATGGAATCCCGGTACCCATTTTCGGGATTCCTTGACTTGGAGATTTTCGGACTGATTCGGGAAGACTGATTTCATGGACCTACCTCCAAGCGTAGTCCCAGTCCCCGAAATCGAATCTCAGTCCGTGGGCTCTGTTTGCGTAGTGAACAGATTATGGAAAATAGGTGCAAGTGAACACAAACAAAGTAATGCCAAATGAAAATTCACTTCTTTATTCATTAATGAGTTATCAAAACACCTATAATTGTCTAGACATAGGTTACATATACCCGCCAAAATTGGCTTACATGGTCACCTATTCTAACAATCTCCCACTTGACCTTTAAAGCCAATCACCCATATGCCTAATCCCCATCTTCTCAAGATGTTGCGTATGAGCACTTTGCGACATAGGCTTTGTCAGCGGGTCTGCTGTGTTGTCTGCTGAGTTGACTCGGTCCATCCGAACGTCACCTCTTCCTACCATTTCTCTAAGAAGATGGTAGCGTCTAAGAATGTGTTTGGAACGGTGGTGAGATCTCGGTTCCTTCGCTTGCGCTATTGCACCGTTGTTATCACAGAAGATGACAACGGGCTCGGCGGATGCTAGGCACCACACCCAACTCTTGGATGTAGTTTCTCATCCAAACCGCTTCCTTGGCACTTCTGAAGCTGCTATGTATTCAGCCTCAGTGGTGGAGTCAGCAGTGGTTGCTTGCTTGGAACTTTTCCAAGCCACTACTCCTCCGTTGAGCTTGAATACATACCCCGATTGAGACTTGGCATCATCGTCATCAGACTGGAAGCTGGCGTCGCTAAAGCCTTCCAGAATTAGTTTTCCATTGCCATAGACTAAGAACATTTCCTTAGTCCTCCTTAGGTACTTAAGGATGCCCTTAACTGCATTCCAATGTGCCTCTCCTGCACAGGACTGATATCTGCTAGTCACGCTCAAAGCGTATGCAATGTCAGGCCTGGTGCAGTGGACCGCATATTGGATGCTACCTACGGCAGAAGCATAGGGGATGACTTCATCTTTTCAAGTTCCTCATCAGTCTGCGGGGACTGTTTCTTGGACAACTTGATCCCATGCCTCATAGGAAGGAACCCTCGTTGGAGTTGTCCATTCGATATCTCTTTAGGACTTTCTCCATATACGAGTTTTGGGTGAGCCCTAACATCCTTTTTAGATCTGTCCCTGACAATCTGGATGCCTAGGATGTAGGATGCTTCACCCAAGTCCTTCATGGAAAACTTGGTTGACAGCCATGCTTTCGTGTTTCCTAACATTTCTGACGTCATTTCCAATGAGCAGAATGTCATCCACGTAAAGCACTAGGAACACTACGGAGCTCCCACTGACCTTCTTGTATACACAAGGGTCGGATTCGTTTTTGATGAAGTCATAACCCCGTATTACTTCATCAAATCGAATGTTCCAACACCGGGAAGCTGGCTTGAGGCCATGAAAACCGAAATGCGGTCGCACCTAGAAATCCATATCTCACTGGAGGTCTGGATTCTCTAGTGGACCTTCGGAGAACGGGAACGTTAGTGGTAACTGTGGGCGCTGACTGTATCGGAGCCGGCGGTTCAGGGGCCGGGGCTGGCCTCCCTTGAGGTTGTCCTTCATGCCTAGCATGTTGGACTTCTCTAGGTAGGTCAGTCCTCCTAGTGTCTATCCTGAATCCTCTAGGTGAGGTTTCCGCGACTGTTTCTGATGGCTGAGTTTCCATCACTTGATTCCTCAAGGATTAGCTCATCAGGTTGGATATCCTCCGGGAAGCCTTGCTCCAAGAATACTGCATTCCTTGAAACAAATACCTTTTGTTCCAAAAGGGTCATAAAAGTAATAACCCGCAGTTTCTTTTAGGGTATCCAACGAACCTGCATAGGCTAGACCTGGATTCTAGCTTACCTCCACTAACCTCTTGACGTATGCGGGGCTACCCCACACTTTCAAGTAGTTGTAGGATGCAGGCTTGCCGTGCCATATCTCATATGGCGTTTTGGGTCACTACACTAGTAGGCGCCAAATTCAATAACTTGGCTGCCGTTTCTAATGCATAACCCCAAAACGATAGGGGCAATTTGGTAAAACTCATCATGAACGAACCATGTCCAACAGGGTTCGGTTCCTCCTTTCAGAGACGCCATTTAACTGTGGTGTTCCGGGAGGTGTCCATTCTGATATTATACCATGTTCTTTTAGATAATCTAGGAATCGGCACTAAGGTATTCACCGCCTCGGTCTGACCGTTAGGACTTTAATTTTTGCAGTTGGTTTGATTCTCCACTTCAAGTCTGAATTCTTTAAACCTCTCAAGAGCTTCAGACTTGTACCTCATCAGGTAAACATAACCATACCGTGAATGATCATCGGTGAAGGTTATGAAGTAGGAGAACCTACCTCGGGCCTGCGTCCTTAGTGGTCCACATACGTCTGTATGGACCAAGTCCAACAGACCTGTGGCAAGCCTGCTTTGTCCTACAAAGGGCTTCTTGGTCATTTTCCCTCTTAGACAAGATTCACAAGTTGGTAGATCACTCAAGTCCCCAACCTCTAGGTTCTTTGAGTCTACCAACCTTTTCATCCTATCTTGGGATATGTGACCTAGCCTAGCGTGCCACAGACGTGCGTTCCCGTTATTATCTAATTTCCGTTTGTGTTGAGCGTTTAAGAACGAAATTCGTTTGTTGCAAGATATAGAGCCCATTATGTAATGTACCAAGTAGATGAGCAATTCAACACCTCATCAAATAAAAGCAATTTTTATTGATTTTTAAACTCATAACCATTATTGTCTAACAATGGAATGGAAATGATGTTTTTAATCATACTGGGTACAAAATAAACTTGCTCTAATTCTATGCTAATGGTATCACTAATAACTAAAGTGGCGGATCCTACTGCTTCTGCCGAGATGGCCTTGCCATTTCCGAGCTTCAGGATCATGTCCCCGCTACTTAGTTTTCTGCTTCTTTTCAACACCTACAGATCATTGCAAATGTGAGCTCCACAGCCGGTATCCAATACCCAAGAGGCAGAATTAGTGACCATGTTAACCTCAATCACAAATATACCTTGGTTTGAGAAGAGCTTGGGGCACTCTCTCTTCCAATGCCCTTTCTCACGGCAGTTGATACATATGTCATATGCCTTCGACTGTTGCTTGGAGACAACCTTTCCCTTTCCTTTGCCTTTCCCCTCTTTGGCAATGGGAACACTCTGAGTGTTCGTAGCTGCTATGACTGCCTTTCCCTTCCCTTTCTTCCTTTTCCAACGTCCGGCACCCTTGCCTTTCGTCTTGGAAGTAGAAGCACCTCCAAACAATACCGAAGGCGTGGACTTCTTAGTCGTTGCCTCGTATTGCACCAACATATTGATCAACTCATGAATACCCTTCTCAAGTGCATTCATGTTGTAGTTGACAATAAATTGATCAAAGGAGGGTGGGAGTGACTGAAGGATCACATCTATGTACGTTTCGTTATCGAGACCTGCCTTTAGGTCCTCGAGCTTTTCCACTAGGGTAAGAATTTTAACCCCATGCTCTTGTACAGAGGATCCTTCTGTCATTTTAGTTCCAAAGAACGCCTTGGTCGCGACATACCTAGTATGCCGGTCTGGGACTGCATAGCAATCCTTAAGGCGAGCCATTATGGAAGGGACATCGTCTAGCCTTTCATATTGCTTCTGAATCTCATTGGTCATCGAAGCAAGTATGATGCTACGAACCTTCCGGTTATCCTTATGCCAAGTCTCGAACGTCTCACGTTCCTCTGGCGTGGATCCTTCCGGTAAGGTCCTAGGGAGAGGCTCGTCCATGACGTAGCCTTGGTTCTCATAATCCAGGACTATCCTGAGATTGCGCAACCAGTCGTTGTAGTTGGTTCCATTAAATTTGTTTGTCTCAAGAATGGTTGAAAGTGGGGTTCTTAGACATTTTTAAAATCTACATGTAGAAAACAACGCGCGATCAGCAGAAAGTAAAGACGGTGGTTTTGATAAAAATAATTAAATGCTTGTCTTTAGTCATTTAATCCTCCCACTATTTATACGAAAACACGGTACTCTCAAACGTAGTTTTCGGGAATCCTTTCCTAGTGGGCTTGGGATCCACAGCGATTTTTCCCATACCCCGCTTTTACGATTCGCATGGAAAAGATCCTGTGGGAGGTATTCCATACCATTCTCGTTCCACGAGATTCCCAAGATTATTGCCTCACCCTTTTGCATGATCCCGAGGACTCCAATCGAATCATGCTAATTAGGCGTTAGACCCGACCCAATCGACCGAGCCATGGACCCACTAGTACCCACGACTCGTGAGACAGGTAGCAGCAGCCCATTTTTCGTTCATGACATAGTGCAGCTTCTTTTAAGTACAATAACGTGCCACGACTCGTGAGACCACGCTATTGACCTAAGACAGCTTCCTCACTATGCCACGGATTGGAAGGCATGGACGAACTCCTAGAGTTCATGTCCACTTTATCTAGGGTCTAATATTTTAACATTGGTCCAACCAATGTGAGAGTAATAATGACCGAGATCTCATACTATATCCATACATTCATCCAAAAATGCATAAATGAAATTCATCCATAGCAGTTATACATGATAAATAAAACCCATTCATCCATCACAATAACCACATGCAAAATTAAAAGCCTAGCACGCCCCTGTTGGATGATCACAAGCCCGAATTCTATGCGATCCACTGAGCCCGCAGTGGATTCTATGGTCAATCTAGGGTTGGTCCTATACTATTACAATAATAGTAACCCAATCATCATTCTGATGGGCCTTGGTCTCTTTTTCTCTTTCTTCACTTCATGGAAAACGCCAAGGGACCTCCGGTCTGTGCTCTCCATGTGGTCCTTCCTTCTTCTCCACCAATTACAAAAATGGAAACCTCACTCCTAGTCTACTCTCATTACATATAAAAAATTAGAAACCCCAGCGAAAACCCGGGGGAGTACATAAGGAGGGAGGTAGAAAGCCTTATTATTCCAAGGCACTAGAAAGAGAGAAGGAGAAAGCAGTTTAAAGAGGCACACAGGCCCAACAGTAAATTAAACCATACATTCGGTCTAGGGCTCGTGATCATCCATTTCCATCCAACACACATAATTACATGATCCAATCACATAATCATAATATTCCAACAACACATGATTTCCAATCACATCAATCCAAGATGAAAATAAATGAACATGTGCGTAACGTGTGAAAATAAAATATAAATATTGGCAATGTAAATTTTTTCGTTTTAGGAAAACCTTTCCTCATTATTTTAAGTAAAATAACCCCGGGATTCCAAATCCATTTATTTTACTCCTAAAATAATGTCTTTAGGAATTTAGGAAAAATTGAACCCAAAAAAAACGAATTTTTTTCAGAATTAATTTAAAATTAAAACTGAAAATAAATTTTAAAAATAAAATTACACTAGGGTTTCAAAACCCTAGCCAAGGAGCCACCGGCCGCCGCCGCCTGCAGCAGTCGGCCGCCGGGCGCGCAGGGCAGCAGGCCCTGCCTGCCGCCTCTGCGCGCGCAGGCACCGCCTTGCCGGGCGCGCGCGCGCAGGCCCCTGCCTGTGTGCGCGCGCGCCTGGCCGGCATCAGTCTGCGCAGCCTGGCGCATCGGCAGGCCGACGCGCGCGCAGGCTCCTTTGCCTGTGCGCGCGCGCTGGCCTGCTGGCCACCGGCCGCGTCCCTGCGTCGTGCGCAGAGCGCCGCGCGCAGACGCGCACTGGGCGTGCCTGCCGGGCGCGCGCGCGCAGACGCCTCCGTCTGCGTACGCGCGCGCCTGGTGCCTGTCCGCGCGCGGGCTCCTCCGCCCGCCAGCCTTGCGCGCGCGCCGCGCATGGGCGCGCCTGCCGGGCGCGCGCGCGC
This sequence comes from Sesamum alatum, assembly GCA_034509735.1. Lineage (NCBI taxonomy): Eukaryota > Viridiplantae > Streptophyta > Magnoliopsida > Lamiales > Pedaliaceae > Sesamum > Sesamum alatum. Next base: position 36,193,094 of record JACGWO010000001.1, on the reverse strand, counting down.
AGACACCTCTGTCTGCCCGCGCGCGCGCCTGGAGGCGTTTCCATGCGCGCACGCCCGCGCGCAGCCAACCGGCTGCGCGCTGCCCCTGCCGCACCCGGCAGCGCGCGCGCGCGCAGGCTTCCCATGCCTGCGCGCGGCCAGCCTTCCCGGCTGGCCGGCTGTGACGTTTTCTCGTTTTTTCAGATTAATTCCCATCCCGATTCCCAAGAAAAACATAAAATACCAATATTCAGCAATTCACACGAATTAAAAGCAATAAAATAACATGCTTAAAGAATCAAGAAATTCAAGATTTAATTACAACATGCTATTTCACGTTTCATGCTTAAAACGCACATAAACCCTAGGCCTATACACCGAACCGGGCTCTGATACCACTGAAAGATTATGTGGATCGTCCCGGGAAAAGCGCGAATGCGGAAGCGCGGTATAATTAAAAATTAAAACGGAATTTAAACATGCTTTTAAATTAAAACACGTTTCAAAGGGTGTGCCTTATAAAATTTTCCCGGGCATTCGGTGTATCTCATGAACGTATAACATAAAATAAATCATGGAGGCCATAGGGTTGAAAATTAAAGAGGGACGAAAATTTAAAACGAGACCTACCCGTTGTCGTTTTCGTCTTCAACGGCTACACGCGTTGTTCCCCGTTTTGCACCAAGATCTCGTCTTTGAGACCCTCTAATTCGTGACACACGATCCACCCACGTATCTTGCACGTCGTGCTAGCAACGAACAAGTGTATAATTTTGGAGTGGATGAATCAATAACACATTATCAATTAATGGTATTGATTCATCAAGATTCTAACATTCCAAGAACAAAATAATCAAGAAAAACTATTTTCTTGAGAGAGAGAGGGGCGGACGAGAGAGATGGGAGAGAGAGAGAAACCGTGTGTGTGTGTTGTGTGTGTGTGTTGGAGTTTCATCATCATCTAAATTGTAGGATGCTAGGGGTTTATATAGAAGAGGAGTTTAATCCTCTTTAAACTCCTCTTTCAAGAACTCTAGTTTGAATAGGATTTTGACCTAGTCAAAGTCCTAGTCAAAGTAGTGTTTTGACCTAGTCAAAACGATCCTAGCCATCCATCTCTCCCATTGATCTCAACCGTTGATTTAATTTAATTTAATGGAAATATTTAAAACCTATTTAAATATTTCCAAGAGGCTAATATAAATATTATTTAAGCCCATTAAATAAATCCTTTTGATAAATCTAATTTATCAATTTAATTCCTTCTATCAAGTAGAAAGAATTATTTCTCCAAGAAAAATAAAGGACCCGATTAAAATCCAATTTAATCATTCCTTCACTCCAATATTTAATTCCAAATTAAATATTTAATTGTGTGTGGATAGTGTGTGACTCTTTACGTTCACCATTCAGCTAGACTTGGTCGGGTTCCTAGAACCCGTCCGTTACCATGGGGTGGCCATCTAGCAACGGTCCATGGCACTAGAGACTAGGTGAAATATTCAGGGATGAACATTTAGCTCTAACAGTACGCTTGTCCTTCTGTCTACGGTCTCAACACTTAGAGTCTAAGGCACGGAAAATGCAGGTACCCATTTTGGACCTAAGTGTCGGTCTGTCCACACTAAACGCCGCGAGGGAACCCTTCCCTTCTGTTCAGTCACTGTGGCCACAGTTTTAGGGACAAGACCTAGAGCATACATGAGACTCAACTGTCAAAACCTATTGACAGGAGACAGATCCTTTCTTGGAAACTACTGTCACTTTGTACATCAGAACTGCACTAGACATGGCTTATGACTACCAAATGGAATTCTGGCAATCTCTCACCATATCTAAGATACAATCCTGATGTACAGGTAAACTCAGTAATTCCTCAAGTCAAAGGACTTTTACCTGTACCGTTGGAACCGGAATACACGTCATACCTAGCAGACCATACTCAAGGTCCTCCGTAAGACGGTTCCCGCGAGTCACCTCAGTCAGCTGCGTCCTAGCAGGCTAACCTACTAACACTTCTTAGACGATCCTCGTCACCCGTCGATGAAACACGACAGCAGATGCTTAGTGCAAGTCTCAAATGGAATCCCGGTACCCATTTTCGGGATTCCTTGACTTGGAGATTTCCGGACTGATTCGGGAAGACTGATTTCATGGACCTACCTCCAAGCGTAGTCCCAGTCCCCGAAATCGAATCTCAGTCCGTGGGCTCTGTTTGCGTAGTGAACAGATATGGAAAAATAGGTGCAAGTGAACACAAACAAAGTAATGCCAAATGAAAATTCACTTATTTATTCATTAATGATTTATCAAAACACCTATAATTGTCTAGACATAGGTTACATATACCCGCCAAAATTGGCTTACATGGTCACCTATTCTAACAATCAGTCCGGAAATCTCCAAGTCAAGGAATCCCGAAAATGGGTACCGGGATTCCATTTGAGACTTGCACTAAGCACCTGCTGTCGTGTTTCATCGACGGGTGACGAGGGTCGTCTAAGCAGTGTTAGTGGGTTAGAATGCTAGGACGCAGCTGACTGAGGTGACTCGTGGGAACCGTCTTACGGAGGACCTTGAGTATGGTCTGCTAGGTATGACGTATATTCCCGGTTTCAACGGTACAGGTCAAGTCCTTTGACTTGAGGAATTGCTGAGTTTACCTGTACATCAGGGCTGTATCTTAGATATGGTGAGAGATTGCCAGAATTCTCTTTGGTAGTCATAAGCCATGTCTAGTGCAGTTCTGGTGTGCAAAGTGACAAAAGTTTCCAAGAAAGGATCTGTCTCCTGTCAATAGGTTTTGGCAGTTGAGTCTCATGTATACTCTAGGTCTTGTCCCTAAAACTGTGGCCACAGTGACTGAACAGAAGGGAAGGATTCCCTTGCGGCGTTTAGTGAGGACAGACCGACACTTAGGTCCAAAAAGGGTACCTGCATTTTCCGTGCCCTAAACTCTAAGTGATGAGACCGAAGACAGAAGGACAAGTGTACTGTTAGAGCCTAAATGTTCATCCCTGAATATTTCACCTAGTCTATAGTGCCATGGACCGTTGCTAGATGGCCACCCATGGTAACGGAAGGATTCTAGGAATCCGACCAAGTCTAGCTGAAAGGTGAACCTAAAGAGTCACACACTATCCACACACATTTAGATATTTAATTAGGAATTAAATATTGGAGTGAAGGAATGATTAAATTGGATTTAATCGGGTCCTTTATTTTTCTTGGAGAAATAATTCTTTCTATTAGATATAAGGAATTAAATTGATAAATTAGATTTATCAAAGGGATTTATTTAATGGGCTTAAATAATATTTATATTTATTTTAGCCTCTTGGAAATGTTTAAATAGGTTTTAAATATTCCATTAAATTAAATTAAATCAACGGTGAGATGAATGGGAGAGATGGATGGCTAGGATTGTTTTGACTAGGTCAAAACACTACTTTGACTAGGACTTTGACTAGGTCAAAATCCTAGTCAAAATAGAGTTCTTGAAAGAGGAGTTTAAAGAGGATTAGACTCCTCTTCTATATAAACCCCTAGCATCCTACAAGTTGAATGATGATGAAACTCCAACACACACACTTTTCGGCTCTCTCTCTTCTTCTCTCGTCCGCCCTCTCTCTCTACACACTCCAAGAAATTGTTTCTTTGTTCTCTTGTTCTTGGAACATTAGAACTTGATGAATCAATACCATTAATTCATAATGTGTTGTTGATTCATCCACTCCAAAATATAAACTTGTTCGTTGCTAGCACGACGTGCAAGATACGTGGGTGGATCGTGTGTCATGATTTGGAGGGTCTCAAGAACGAGATCTTGGTGCAAAACGGGGAACAACGCGTGTAGCCGTTGAAGACAAAAACGACAACGGGTAGGTCTCGTTTATGATTTTCGTCCCTTTTAATTTTCTACCCTATGGCCTCCATGATTCTTTTATGTTTTATTATTCATGAGATACACCGAACACCCGGGAATTTCAAAGGCACACCCTTTGAAACGTGTTCTTTAATTTAAAAGCATGTTTAAATTCCGTTTTAATTTTTAATTATACCGCGCTTCCGCATTCGCGCTTTTCCCGGTACGATCCACAATTCCTTTCACCAAGCCCATTAATTAATTCACCCTTTTAATCTAATTAAAAGGGAAGCCCATGCTTTATAAAATCCATAAATCTAATTTATGAACTCAAGCCCAATTATTCCAAATAATCCATCGAGGCTTGAATCTCCAAGAAGTATAATTTAATTCCATTAAATTAAACGTTCTCCCGGAATTAATTCCAAATTAATTCCCTTTCATTTGGTGTAGCGGGTGTGACTCTTTAGGTTCACCTTTCAGCTAGACTTGAACCTACTTCTTGTTATTTCATAACCAAAGTAGTCTGTTACCATGGGTGGCCATCTAGCAACGGTCCATGATAGTAAAGACTACGTGAATATGTGGTGTGAACATTTAGGCTCCGAGTTACATGCAGGTACTGTCCTACCATCGCTCGATATGTACGGGTACAGTCCTACTGTCCCTGTCTCCCGGCCTTTAGTCTAGGACATGGAATTGGGCGTCGGTTCCCATCCTTAACTAGGCAACTATGCATAATGCTCGAGATAGGTTTAACTCGACGTAGGAAATCCTTTCCCACTACATCAAGTGCTACGGTCATAGACTTTGTGAGTCTAAACCATCTCCGAGCGCATAGGAGATCTTGCTGTCATATCCTTTGACAAGGGACAGATCCTATCTTGGAATACACCGTTCTTACATACTCTGACTGCACTGGACGAGGCTTATGATGACCAGGTAATATAACCGGTTAAATTTCACCAGATCCAAGATACAGCCTTAGTATGTAGGGGACTGCCGTGATCCTCAAGTCCAAGGACTAATCCTGTACTATTGAAACCGGGAATACGAGTCATACCGACCAAACCCGAGTGGCTTCCATATGACGATTCCCGCGAGTCACCTCAGTCGACCGCTTCCCAGCAGGCCGACCCACTAACACTGCTTAGACGATCCTCGTCACCCATCGATGAAAGACGACAACAGATGCTTAGTGCAAGTCTCAAGGGGATTCTCGATGCCCTGTCTCGAGATTCCTTTGACTTAGAGTACTTCAGACTGATTCGGTGAAACTGATTTCATGAACCTACCTTCAAGCGTAGTTCCAATTTTTCGAAATGTTATTTCAATCTGTGGGCGTTTGTTGTGACAAGCAGTAAGTACAACAAACTCATGCCTATGAATCCTTACTATATTCATTAGCATAATATTACTTGTTCACAGATTGACGAATGGTTCTCATAACAGCCAATACTATTGACTTTCTGGTCACCTATTCTAACACCCCATACATCGAACCGGGCTCTGATACCACTTGAAGGACAAGCGGATCCGCCCAGGAGCGCGAGCGGAAGCGATAAAGCGAGAAATGGTGCGTAAATTTAAATCTAATTTACATAAACGAATCCCAAGGAGTGTACCCTTGGGTGCTCAACCGGGAGTTCGATGTAGGATGTGTAAATATTATAAACATATATTAAACACATAGGGCATAGATATATATATTAAATCAATCAAAGCATAATAAAAACGCTACCTTTGATTGTTTAGCGTGTGCTCACAGCTACTTGCGTTGTTCCTTCTTCGGAATGCTCACGAAATCCGAACGTATGGATTCTCACAAAGGTGATCCACACCACACCAGAAGAAACGCACGTTCTCCTTGCTAGAAGAAAACGGGTTTAATGAAGGAATCGGTTTAAGAGAAGAACACTATGAATTTAGTTCTCTTAAAGCTACTTTGTTCTTCCTCTTGATTCAAAACCAAGTGAAGAACACAAAAGGGGGGAGGAGAAAACCGAGAGTTAGAGAGGGAGAGGAGATCCGAAAATTCCTTCTTCTTTTTCCTAGAAAAAGATGAATAATGAATCACTTATGCTTGGTGTTGTATATTCTAATATATATACATAATTAATGTGATTATTGGAATGTGTCTAGGTTCATCCAAGGATGTCTAGATTCATTCCAATCAATCACCATCAATTCGTCAATCTAGCCTACCAAAATTTATGGTATGATCAAATCATACCAAAAGGGAAGAGCTTGATTGGAGTTGATTTGTCTCTTTCCAAAAGAGATAAGTCAACATACCACCTAGCATTAAACATGGCTTCCTCCAAGGGAGCATCTCGGCCATGTTTAATTAAGGGAAGAATTCCAACTTCTTCCTATTGCAAAATAGGAATTATTTCTCCTCTCGGGTAAAATTTAACGGACCGGGTTTTATCGTGATCCAATTACGACGAACCCAATATTAAATCCAATTTAATGTCCATTTAAATTATTCCCGTTGATCTTTTAATCCAATTAAAAGATCCAACGTCTCAACGTCCCAACTTTTCATATTTAATCGAAAATCTAATTTACCGATTAAATGAAGGCCCGATACAATATCGGCCCGTCCATCCAATGGACTTTCCCTTAAGTAATCCAATTACTTATTTATCCTTCGAGATCGACTCCAAGTCAATCTCTCAACCTCCTCGGTGATTTGTGTGTGACCCTTTAGGTTCACCCTTAGTTAGACTTGGACCCGTGTCCCACAAGGGCCCGTTACCATGCATGGCCGTCTAGCAACGGTCCATGGCACTAGAGACCAGGTGAATTGGCGTGAACATTTAGGCGCCGATTCCGTACGGGTACGATCCTTCCGTCTACCGTCTACCGTCTCCCGGCCTTAGTCTAGGGTATGTAATTGGGCGTCGGTTCCCATCCTTGACTAGGCATCTATGCTTAATACTCAAGACCACGTATGCTTCATTGCATCGACACAGGAAACCATTCCCTGTTCGACCAACCACTGTGGCCACAGCTTGAAACAGCATGAAGGTTTCTCCGAGTGCATAGGAGATACCTCTGTCACATACTGACAGGGGACGGATCCTCTTCTTGGAATCCACCGTCCTCGCTACACATTTCGACTGCACTGGACAAGGCTTATGATAATCATCTTATAGAATGATTACCTCTCGCCAGATCCAAGATACAACCGTCGTGTGCACGCGACTGCCATGATTCCTCAAGTCTGAGGATTACTCCCGTACTATCAGAACCGGGGAAAACCAATCATACCGACCAAGCCTCCAAGGCTTCCATATGATGATCCCCACGAGTCAGCCCAGTCGGCTCGACCCCAGTCGACCAACCCATCAAGATCGTGTAGGCATCCCATGCCTGTCGCCTATGAAACACGGCACTCATCCAATGAACACGACTCTTGATGCAAGTCTCAATAGGATTCTCGATGCCCTGTCTCGAGGTCCTCGACTTGGAACGTTTCAGACCCATCTCTTGATCAGTTGGTTTCATGACCACCATCCAATGCATGGCCCAACTGCACGAGTTGTTATCCATGGCATGTGGGCTTTGTTGCGATATAAGTTAAAACCGTTTTAACAAATGTGAAATGAGCGCAACAAAGTAAGCACCAGAAGTGACGAATGAAAGAAATCGTGGATCGTCCCGGGAAATTGCGCGAATGCGGAAGCGCGATATAAAATAAAATACAAAAATTAAAGCATGCTTTAATGAATTAAAGAACAGGCTCAAGGGGTGTAACCTTGAGATTCCCGGGTGTTCGGTGTATCTCATGATTAAAGAACATATAAAAGATCATGGAGGCCATAGGGTAGAAAATTAAAGAGAGGCGAAAACATAAATCGAGACCTACCCGTTGTCGTTTTCGTCTTCAACTGCTACACGCGTTGTTCCCCGTTTTGCACCAAGATCTCGTTCCTGAGACCCTCCAAATCGTGACACACGATCCACCCACGTATCTTGTACGTCGTGCTAGCAACGAACAAGTGTATATTTTGGAGTGGATGAATCAACGACACGTTATCAATTAACGGTATTGATTCATCTAAGTTCTAATGTTCCAAGAACAAGAGAACTAGAAAATAATTTCTTGGACAGAGTGGAGAGAGACAGGGCAGACGAGAGAGATGGGAGAGGGGGCCGAAAATTGTGTGTTGTGTGTGTATGTTGGAATTTCATCATCCTTCAATTGTTGGAAGCTAGAGGATTATATAGAGGAGGAGTTTAATCCTCTTTAAACTCCAACTTTAAGAACTCTAATTTGACTAGGATTTTGACCTAGTCAAAGTCCTAGTCAAACTAGTGTTTGACCTAGTCAAACGAATCCTAGCCTTCCATCTCCCCTTTCCATCTCAACCGTTGATTTTAATTTAATGGAATATTTAAATCCCATTAAATATTCCAAAAGGCCAAATAAATATAATAAATAAATATTAATATTTATTCTAGGCCCACTAAATCAATTCCCTTAATAAATCCAATTTATTAATTTAACTCCCTTTATCAAATAGAAGGAATTAATTTCTTCAAGAAAATATAGGACTCGATTAAATCTAATTTAATCATTCCTTTACTCTAATATTTAATTCCAAATTAAATATTTAAATGTGTGTGGATAGTGTGTGACTCTTTAGGTTCACCTTTCAGCTAGACTTGGTCGGATTCCAAGAATCCGCCCGTTACCATGGGTGGCCATCTAGCAACGGTCCATGGCACTAGAGACTAGGTGAAATAATCGGGGATGAACATTTAGGCCCTTACAGTACACTTGTCCTTCTGTCTTCGGTCTCATCACTTAGAGTCTAAGGCACGGAAAAATGCAGGTACCCATTTTGGACCTAAGTGTCGGTCTGTCCTTACTAAACGCCGCAAGGGAAACCTTCCCTTCTGTTCAGTTACTGTGGCCACAGATTTTAGGGACAAGACATAGAGCATACATGAGACTAAACTGTCAATACCTCTTGACAGGAGACAGATCCTTTCTTGGAAACTACTGTCACTCTGTACACCCGAGCTGCACTAGACATGGCTTATGACTACTCAAGAGTATTTTGGCAATCTCTCACGATATCTAAGATACAAACCTGATGCACAGGTAAACTCAGCAGTTCCTCAAGTCAAAGGACTTGTCCTGTACCGTTGGAACCGGGAATACGTCATACCTTGCAGACCATACTCAAGGTCCTCCGTAAGACGGTTCCCGCGAGTCACCTCAGTCAGCTGCTTCCTAGCATGCTGACCCACTAACACTGCTTAGACGACCTTCATCACCCGTCGATGAAATACGACAACAGATGCTTAGTGCAAGTCTCAAAGGGAATCCCGGTACCCATTTTTGGAATTCCTTGACTTGGAGATTTCCGGACTGATTCGGTAAGACTGATTTCATGGACCTACCTCCAAGCGTAGTCCCAGTCTCCGAAATCGATTCTCAGTCCGTGGGCTTTGTTTGTGTAGTGAACAGATATGTAAAAGTAGATATAAGTGAACGTAAACAAAGTATTGCCATATGAACTTTTCACTTCTTTATTCATATATGTTTTATCAAACACCTGAAATTGTCTAGACATAGGTTACATATTCCTGCCAAAATTGGCTTACATGGTCACCTATTCTAACAACGAATACTCATTTTATTCATCACATAATAATATTACATTTACATCAAGTTGTCAGAAAGGTTACAAATCGCCAAACCTATTGGCTTTCTGGTCACCTATTCTAACATTATTCATTTGGAATGAATTTAAGATGTTAGGAACCACTGAAATACAAGCGTTGTTCACGCAATTCTCCATGATAGGAATTGGATTTCTTTATACAGGGTTAAGCTGTTCAAGACTCAAACGCATTAGATTGATAAGAAAGCTTAGATGTTTGACATCCCCTATGTCTTTGCCTTAGGCAGCATGAAAATGTTGTTCGTGCATTGGGCCTCATGTTGTGTATGCTTTGTGCATAACAATGGTTATTGGCCTTGTGCCGAGAAGGCAATAGACAGTTGTTGAGAATATCTTTAATACCTGAATAAGGATTAAAGAAGTGTTCTCGATGCACAGTTTGTGGAGGGTTGATTCTAGAAGGCTATAGCGATACTAGCTTCCAGAATCATGTGAATAATGTTTAGTCTCAATATGTATGTACATGTGGACTTAATGGTGAGTGTGGTAGCTTGGAAAGGTTTCAAGCAGGATACCATGACATGTCATTATAAAAGTCGAATGTATGGCGACTTTTGAAGTCGTTTCTGGAAAGTGGTTTGGATTGAAAACCGCATCCATAGGATTGCTCATGCTCAGAAGCCTCTGAGTAATATGGGTAATTGGCTTTGTGGTCAAGTGGGAGATTGTTAGAATAGGTGACAAGAAAGTCAATTAGATTGGCTGTTCTGGGAACTATTCATCGATCTTTATTAAAGTAATATTATACTGATGGATAGAGTAAGTATTCATCATTGGCAAAATGTGTTTGTTGTGATTACCACTTACATTGAATGTTGTTTCAACGTCACAACAAATGCCCACAGACCGATTGGTTAAACCCATTGAGTTGAGCTGCGCAAAGGTTGGCAGCTATGAAACCAACTCCTTAAGGGTCGGTCTAAAACGTTCCAAGTCGAGGACCTCGAGACTGGGCCTCGAGTGTCTTATAGAGACTTGCACTAAGTATTACATTCACTAGGTGAGTGCCGAGTTTCATCGGTGCTAGACGTAGGTCGTCTATGCAATTTTAGTTGGTTAGTTGCAAGGTAGTCGACTGACTGAACTGACTCGCGGGAATCGTCATATGGAAGCCTTGGAGGCTTGGTGGGTATAACTGGAGTTCCCGGTTCTGATAGTACGGGATTAGTCCTCGGACTTGAGGAATCATGGCTGTCGCATGCATATGAAGGTTGTATCTTGGATCTGGCGAGTAGTGACCGTGTCTTTGATATGGTCATTATAAGCCTTGTTCAGTGCAGTCGGAGTATGTAGTGAGGACGGTGGATTCCAAGATAGAATCTGTCCCCTGTCAGTATTTGATAGATATGTCTCCTATGCACTTTGAGATGGTTTCGACTCATTAAGTCTACGGCCTTAACGATTGATCGAGTAGGGAATGGTTCCCTAGGTCAATCAATAGAGTAAACGCGTCTCGAGTTTGTAGCATAGTTGCCTAGTCCAGGATGGGAACCGACACCCAATTCCATGCCCTAGACTAAGGTCGGGAGATGGTCGACGGAAGGACTGTACCTGTATGGAATTCGGACCCTAAATGTTTACGCCAACATTCACCTAGCCTCTAGTGCCATGGACTGTTGCTAGACGGCCACCCATGGTAACGGGCATTTTTGATTAATGGTTAATCAAAAATAATTAATTAAATTGGATTTACTTTTTCAATTGTGTTGGACACAAGTCCAAGTCTAGCTGAGGGTGAACCTAAAGAGTCACACACAAATCACTGTGGAAGTAGTGGAATTAATTTGCAATTAATTCTGGAAGAAGTGAATTAATTTAATTAGATTAAATTAATTAAAGGAGAATATAAATGAATGGATCATTTATTGGGAAAATCCATTGGATAGATGGCCGAAGAACTAATTAATTGGATTAATTAATTTTGGGTTTAATACCTTTAAATTAATTGGATTAATTTATTGGGTTTCGTTTAATTAATTGATTGGATCAATTAATTATTGTTTGCGCTTATGTTTATTTAATTGGATTAAATAAACTTTTGGATTTCAATACGGTTTAAAATTAATTGGATTAATTTGAAACCCATGGATCACTTGATTTAATTGGATTAAATCAAGACCGGTCAAAACCGGTCCATGACTTGAAATCAAAGCTCAAAGGTTTGATGTAAGTTTAAGAGGAGTTGAAAGTCCTCCATGTAGGCAATGATGTGGCTCCATCTAAGAAATGATGTGGCTTGCCATGATGGCTAGGTGGTCCACATATTGTGCTAACATGGTTGGAGGTTGAGCACAAGTTGTTCATTAGTGTGTAGGTGGTTTTGAAAACTACCTACAACTACACAACACATGTATACACTTTTCATCTCCCTAATTTGCACTTCCTAGCACACAAGCCATGAAATTTCCTGCATTTTTTCTCCTTCTTTTGAGTTCTCTTTGAATTAGATTCAAGATGAGAACATGAGAAATATGTATACACTAATCAATAGTGTAATACGTTTTTCGTTTTTTCCTTGATCTAGCTTCTACCTAGCAGAGATGTAGATTTTCTTCCATTTTTTTGGTGTGGACAAATTAGAGGGGTTCTAATTTGAATCTTAAGGTGAATGGAAAATGAACGAAAAGAGAATCAATGCTTTTGCCGTTGTACATGTGAAACAAAAAAGGTATGTTTCTATTTAAATTATTGTACCTTTTTGTTTCCTCCTCTAGCCACATGTTCAAGCATATTTTTATGTATGTTATTATACTTTTGAATACACCGAACGCCCGGGAATTCAAAGGGAACACCCATTTGAAATCGTTTTAAATTTATTTTATTTTACGCTTCCGCCGCGTTCCCGGGCTGTACCAATTCTTTCATCTAGTGCCATGGACCATTGCTAGACGGCCACCCATGATAATGAACGGATTCTAGGAATCCAACCAAGTCTAGCTGAAGGTGAACCTAAAGAGTCACACACAATCCGCACACATGACGTACTTAATTTGGAATTAAATATTTGGAGAGAAGTGGAACGATTAAATTGGATTTAATCGGGTCCTTCTTTTCTTGGGAAGAAATTAATTCTTTTTATTAGATTAAAGGAATTTATCTAATAAATTAGATTTATTGGAAATTAATTTAATGGGCTTAGAATAAATATTTATATTTGATATATTTATTTATTGTCCTTTGGATTATTTAAATGAGATTTAAATATTCTATTGAATTAATCAATGGTTGAGATTAAAGAGAGAGATCAATGGCTAGGATTAGTTTGACCAAGAAACTAGATGTTGACTAGGTCAAATCCTATTCAAGGAGGAGTCTTCCAAGGAGTAGGAATTAGAAGAGGAACGGGATTCCTCCTCTATAAATACTCTTAAGTCTACTCTTCAGAAGAGATGATGAAAAATTGAAGCACACACAAACACACACCACTCGGCTCCCTCTCTCTCTCTCTCGGCCGCATTCTCTCCCTCTCTTTCCCAAGAAACTCTTTCATGTTCTTTTGTTTTACAATTGAACTTTAAGGAGGGTTGGTCTCGTTAATCATCAGCGTTTGATCAATCTATCTTCTCCAAATAAACATATACTTGTTCTTTCGCTAGCACGAGGATCAAGATACGTAGGCGGATTGTGTGTACGAATTAGAGGGTCTCAAACTCGAGATCTTGGAGCAAAACGGAGAACAACGCGAGTAGCGGCTTGAAGTCGAAAACGACAATCGGTAGGTTTCCGGTTTAGGTTTTTATCCCTTTTTCTTTAAACCCTATGGCCTCCATGAAATTTCATGAGATACACCAAATGCCCAGGAGATTCAAGGGAACACCCCTTGAACGTATTTATTTTATCTCGTTCAAAGCATGTTTAAATTCTTGCAAATTTTATTATATCGCACTTCCGTATTCGCGCTACTCCGGGGCCGATCCACACACCTTTGCTAGGCTTTCAATGGTATCAGAGCCCAGTTCGGTGTATAGGCCTAGGGTTTTGTGTGTGTTTAAAGCATGAAAACGTGTATGGCATGATATATTTAATTCTTGATGTTTTAATTATCAAGCATGTCGTTTTCTTATTTTTAAATCGTGTATGAATTATTGGTGCTGTTGGTATTCTTGTTTTTCTTGGAAAACGGGGGCAAAAAAATAAAACGGGAGAAAACGTCACACGCGGCCAGCCGACAGCTGACCGCGCACGCAGTGCGCTCAGGCGAGGGTCTTCCTAAACGAGAAAGGGTCTTCCTAAACGAGAAAGGATGTTGCCAACGATATACCATGTTTTGACACATAACTCGTTTCTTTATCATGGAATGATGTGATTGGATATCATGGTTTATGTACATATGTTTATGTGATTGGATATCATGTAATTATGTGCGTTTATTGAAAATGGATGATCACGAGCCCTAAACTGAATGTATGGTTTAAATTTGTGTTGGGCCTGTGTGCCTCTTTTACTCTCTCCTTCTCCTCTTCTAGTTGCCTTGGAATAATAAGGCATTCTATCTCCCTCCTATTGTACTCCCCCGGGTTTTTGCTGGGGTTTCTTTTTACATATGTAATGAGAGTAGTATAGGAGTGAGGATTTTATTTTATGTATTTGGTGGAGATGAAGGATGGTCCACATGGAGAGCCTAGAATGGAGGATCCAAGGCGTTCCATGGAGATTTGGAAGAAAAAGAGACCAAGGCCCATCAGCATGTTGATCGGGTTGCTATTAAATGTAATAGTGTAGGACCAACCGTAGATTGACCATAGATCTACTGCGGGCTCAGTGGGTCGCATAGGCTTCGGGCTTGTGATCATCCAACAGGGGCGTGCTAGGCATTAATTTTGCATGTGGCTTTTATGGTGAATGAATGGTTTATTTATCATATTATTGCTATGGGATGCAAACTTTAAATTATGCATTATGGATGAATGTATATGTGTCTGGGATCTCGTTCATTTACAACTCTCACTTGGTTGGACCAAAGTTCAAAATATTAGACCATTGATAAATGGACATGGACTCTAGGAGTTCGTCCATGCCTTCCAATCCATGGCATAGTGAGGAAGCTGATTTAGGTCGATAGCGTGGTCTCACGAATCGTGGCACGACTATCGTGCTTAAAAGAAGTTGCACTATGTCATGAACGAGGAGTAGACTACTGTTACCTGTCTCACGAGTCGCGGAGGTAGCAGTGGGTCTATGAATCGGTCGATTGGGTCGGGTCTAACGCCCAAATAACGTGATTCGCTTGGAGTCCTCGGGATCACGTGAAAGGGTGAGGCAATTATCTTGGAAATCTCGTGAAACGAGAATGGTATGGTATACCTCCCACAGGATTCTTCCCATGCGAGTCGTAAAAGCGGGGCATGGGAATATCGCTGTGGATCCCAACCAAACTAGGAAAGGGTGTTTCCTGAAAATAACATTTGAGAGTATTGTGTTTTCGTATAAATAGTGGAAGCATTAAATGACTAAAGTCCAAGCGTTTAATTCTTTATTAAAACTTCTATCTTTTAAAATTCTGCTGATCGTAGATCTGTTCTTTAAATGTAGATTTAAAATGTCTAAGAACCCATTATCAACCATACTTGAGACCAACAAATTTAATGGAACCAATTACAACGACTCGTTGTGCAATCTGAGGATAGTCCTCGATTACGAGAACCAAGGCTATGTCATGGACGAGCCATTCCCTAGGACCTTGCCGGAAGGATCCACGCTAGAAGAACGTGAGACGTTCGAGACTTGCATATGGATAACCGAAGAGTCCGTAGCGTCATACTTGCCTCTATGACGAATGAGATTCAGAAGCAGTATGAAAGCTTAGATGATGTCCCTTCCATTATGGCTCGCCTGAAGGATTGCTATGCAGTCCCGGACCGGCATACTAGGTATGTCGCGACGAAGGCATTCTTTGGAACTAAAATGACCGAAGGGTCCTCTGTACAAGAGCATGGGGTCAAGATGCTTGCCTTGGTGGAAAAGCTTGAGGACCTTAAGGAGGGGCTCGATAACGAGACGAACATAGATGTGATCCTTCAGTCTTTCCCACCCTTCTTCGACCAATTCATTGTTAACTACAACATGAACACACTTGAGAAGGGTATTCATGAGTTAATCAATATGTTGGTACAATACGTGGCAACGACCAAAAAGTCTACGCCGTCGGTATTGTTTGGAGATGCTTCGACTTCCAAAACGAAAGGCAAGGGTCCCGAACGTTGAAAAAGGAAGAAGGGAAAGGGAAAAGCCGTACAAGCAGCTACCAACATAACAGTGTTCCCATTGCCAAAGTGGGGAAAGACAAAGGAAAGGGGAAGGTTGACTCAAAGCAACAGTCGAGGGATATGACATATGTATCAATTATCGTGAGAAAGGGCATTGGAAGAGGGATTGCCCCAACCTCCTATCCAAACAAGGTATCATTGTGACTGAGGTAAATATGGTTACTAACACTGTCTCTTGGGTATTAGATACTGAAAGATTGTGGATCGTCCCGGGAAAAATAGCGCGAATGCGGAAGCGCGGTATAAAATTAAAATACGAAAGTTAAACATGCTTTGATAAAATAAATAAACACGTTCAAGGGGTGTGCCCCTTGAACTTTCCCGGGTGTTTGGTGTATCTCATGAAATTAAAAGCATAAACAAATCATGGAGGCCATAGGATTGAAAAATAAAAGGAACGAAAAATTAAATCGGAACCTACCGATTGTCGTTTTCGTCTTCTAACTACTACTCGCATTGTTCCCCAATTTACTCCAAGTCTCGTTCTTGAGACTCTCCAAAAAGTAACACGCAATCCATCCACGTATCTTGCACGTCGTGCTAGCGAACGAACAAGTATAATATTGGAGAGGATGAACTAATAACACGTTATTAATTAACGGTATTAATTCTCATTTTTGATCTAATGTTCCAAGAACAAAAGAATCAAGAAGTGTTTTCTTGTTTGAGGAGAGAGAGAGGGCGGACGAGAGGGGAGAGGGAGAGAGCCGAATTTGTGTGTGTGTGTGTGTGTTGGAATTTCATCACCTCACGAATATTGAAAGACTAGGAATATATATAGAAGAGGAGTTTAATCCTCTTTAAACTCCAACTCTAAAGAGGTCTATTTTGACTAGGATTTTGACCTAGTCAAAGTAGTATTTGACCTAGTCAAATTAATCCTAGCCATCCATCTGTCCCTTTTAATCTCAAACATTAATTTAATTTAATGGAATATTTAAATCCTATTAAATATTCCAAACGCCAAATAAATAAATATAATAAATTATAAATATTTATTTCTACGCCTATGAAATTAATCCTCTAATAAATCCAATTTATTAGATTAATTCCTTTTATCAAATAGAAGGAATTAATTCTCCTAAGAAAATAAAGGTCCTTTGACTTGAGGAACTGCTGAGTTTCCCTGTGTATCAGGTCTGTATCTTAGATATGGTGAGAGATTGCCAAGAAGCACTTGAGTAGTCATAAGCTATGTCTAGTGCAACTCTGGTGTACAAAGTGACAGTAGTTTCCAAAAAAGGATCTGTTTCCTGTCAAAAGGCATTGACAGTTGAGTCTCACGTATGCTCTGTGCCTTGTCCCTAAAATCTGTGGCCACAGTAACTGAACAGAAGGGAAGGTTTCCCTTGCGGCGTTTAGTAAGGACAGACCGACACTTAGGTCCAAAATGGGTACCTGCATTTTCCGTGCCCTAGACCCTAAGTGATGAGACCGAAGACAGAAGGACAAGTGTACTGTTAGAGACTAAATGTTCATTCCCGAATATTTCACCTAGTCTCTAGTGCCATGGACCGTTGCTAGATGGCCACCCATGGTAACGGACGGATTCTGGGAATCCGACCAAGTCTAGCTGAATGGTGAACCTAAAGAGTCACACACTATCCACACACACTTAGTATTTAATTTAGAATTAAATATTGGAGTAAAGTGAAAGGAATTGTGGATCGTCCCGGGAAAAGCGCGAATGCGGAAGCGCGGTATAATTAAAAAATGAATGCGGAATTTAAACATGCTTTAAATTAAAGAACACGTTTCAAAGGGTGTGCCTTTGAAATTTCCCGGGTGTTCGGTGTATCTCATGAATAATAAAACATAAAAGAATCATGGAGGCCATAGGGTAGAAAATAAAAGAGGACGAAAATCTAAAACGAGACCTATCCGTTGTCGTTTTCGTCTTCAACGGCTACACGCGTTGTTCCCCGTTTTGCACCAAGATCTCGTTCTTGAGACCCTCCAAATCGTGACACACGATCCACCCACGTATCTTGCACGTCGTGCTAGCAACGAACAAGTTTATATTTTGGAGTGGATGAATCAACAACACGTTATGAATTAACGGTATTGATTCATCAAGTTCTAATGTTCCAAGAACAAGAGAACAAAGAAAAATAATTTTCTTGGAGTGTGAGAGAGAGAGAGGGCGGACGAGATAGAGGGAGAGAGAGCCGAGTTGTGTGTGTGTGTTGTGTGTGTTGGAATTTCATCATCATTCAACTTGTAGGATGCTAGGGGTTTATATATAGAAGAGGAGTCTAATCCTCTTTAAACTCCTCTTTCAAGAACTCTATTTTGACTAGGATTTTGACCTAGTCAAAGTCCTAGTCAAAGTAGTGTTTTGACCTAGTCAAAACAATCGTAGCCATCCATCTCTCCCATTGATCTCAACCGTTGATTTAATTTAATTTAATGGAATATTTAAAACCTATTTAAATATTTCCAAGAGGCTAAAAATAAATATAAATATTATTTAAGCCCATTAAATAAATCCCTTTGATAAATCTAATTTATCAATTTAATTCCTTATATCTAATAGAAGGAATTATTTCTCCAAGAAAAAATAAAGGACCCGATTAAATCCAATTTAATCATTCCTTCACTCCAATATTTAATTCTTAATTAAATATCTAAATGTGTGTGGATAGTGTGTGACTCTTTAGGTTCACCTTTCAGCTAGACTTGGTCGGATTCCTAGAATCCTTCCGTTACCATGGGTGGCCATCGAGCAACGGTCCATGGCACTAGAGACTAGGTGAAATATTCAGGGATGAATATTTAGGCTCTAACAGTACACTTGTAATTCTGTGTTCGGTCTCATCACTTAGAGTCTAGGGCACGGAAAATGCAGGTACCCATTTTGGACCTAAGTGTCGGTCTGTCCTCACTAAACGCCGCAAGGGAATCCTTCCCTTTTGTTCAGTCACTGTGGCCACAGTTTTAGGGACAACACCTAGAGTATACATGAGACTCAACTGCCAAAAAACCTATTGACAGGAGACAGATCCTTTCTTGGAAACTACTGTCACTTTGCATACCAGAACTGCACTAGACATGGCTTATGACTACCAAAGAGAATTCTGGCAATCTCTCACCATATCTAAGATACAGCCCTGATGTACAGGTAAACTCAGCAATTCCTCAAGTCAAAGGACTTGACCTGTACCGTTGGAACCGGGAATATACGTCATACCTAGCAGACCATACTCAAGGTCCTCCGTAAGACGGTTCCCACGAGTCACCTCAGTCAGCTGCGTCCTAGCATGCTAACCCACTAACACTGCTTAGACGACCCTCGTCACCCGTCGATGAAACACGACAGCAGGTGCTTAGTGCAAGTCTCAAATGGAATCCCGGTACCCATTTTCGGGATTCCTTGACTTGGAGATTTCCGGACTGATTCGGGAAGACTGATTCCATGGACCTACCTCCAAGCGTAGTCCCAGTCCCCGAAATTGATTCTCAGTCCGTGGGCTTTGTTTGCGTAGTGAACAGATATGGAAAACAAATATAAGTGAACACAAACAAAGTGATGCCAAATGAAATTCACTTCTTTATTCATTAATGATTTATCAAACACCTATAATTGTCTAGACATAGGTTACATATACCCGCCAGAGTTGGCTTACATGGTCACCTATTCTAACAATCTCCCACTTGACCTTTAAAGCCAATCACCCATATGCCTAATCCCCATCTTCTCAAGATGTTGCGTATGAGCACTCTGCGACATAGGCTTTGTCAGCGGGTCTGCTATGTTGTCTGCTGAGTTGACTCGGTCCATCCGAACGTCACCTCTTCCTACCATTTCTCTAAGAAGATGGTAGTGTCTAAGAATGTGTTTGGAACGGTGATGAGATCTCGGTTCCTTTGCTTGCGCTATTGCACCGTTGTTATCACAGAAGATGACAACAGGCTCGGCGATGCTAGGCACCACACCCAACTCTTGGATGTAGTTTCTCATCCAAACCGCTTCCTTAGCAGCTTCTGAAGCTGCTATGTATTCAGCCTCAGTGGTGGAGTCAGCAGTGGTTGCTTGCTTGGAACTTTTCCAAGCCACTACTCCTCCGTTGAGTTTGAATACATACCCCGATTGAGACTTGGCATCATCGTCATCAGACTGGAAGCTAGCGTCGCTAAAGCCTTCCAGAATTAGTTCTCCATTGCCATAGACCAAGAACATTTCCTTAGTCCTCCTAAGGTACTTAAGGATGCCCTTAGCGGCATTCCAATGTGCCTCTCCTGCACAGGACTGATATCTGCTTGTCACGCTCAAAGCGTATGCAATGTCAGGCCTGGTGCAATGGACCGCATATTGGATGCTACCTACGGCAGAAGCATAGGGGATGACTTTCATCTTTTCAAGTTCCTCATCAGTCTGCGGGGACTGCTTCTTGGATAACTTGATCCCATGCCTCATTGGAAGGAATCCTCGTTTGGAGTTGTCCATTCGATATCTCTTTAGGACTTTCTCCATATACGAGTTTTGGGTGAGCCCTAACATCCTTTTAGATCTGTCCCTGACAATCTGGATGCCTAGGATGTAGGAGGCTTTACCCAAGTCCTTCATGGAAAACTTGGTTGACAACCATGCTTTTGTGTTTCCTAACATTCTGACGTCATTACCAATGAGCAGAATGTCATCCACGTAAAGCACTAGGAACACTATAGAGCTCCCACTGACCTTCTTGTATACACAAGGGTCGGATTCGTTTTTGATGAAGTCATATCCCCGTATTACTTCATCAAATCGAATGTTCCAACTTCAGGATGCTTGTTTGAGGCCATAGATGGACTTCTGGAGACGACAGACCTTCTGTTTTCTCCAGTGACCGTGAAACCCTCCGGCTGAATCCATATAGATCTCTTCTTCAACGAAACCGTTGAGGAAGGCCGTTTTCACGTCCATCTGCCATATTTCATAGTCATACCATGCTGCTATGGCAAGCAGGATCCGAATGGACTTAGCCATGGCTACTGGCGAGTAGGTATCCTCAAAATCGACCCCGGGTCGTTGAGTGTATCCCTTAGCTACAAGCCTAGCCTTAAAGGTTGTGACTTCTCCATCAACGCCGAGTTTGCGCTTGTAGACCCACTTACAGCCCACTGGCTTAACACCTTTCGGTGGATCTACAAGTCTCCAAACTTGGTTCTCGCTCATGGAGTCCATTTCGGTCTTCATGGCCTCAAGCCATTTCCCGGAGTCGATGTCAGACATCGCTTCCCCGTATGTCTTACGATCGTTATCCAGAAGATCGGTCGCACCTAGAAACCCATATCTCACTGGAGGTCTGGATTCTCTAGTGGACCTACGGAGGACGGGAACGTCAGTGGTGACTGTGGGCGCTGACTGTATCGGAGCCGGCGGTTCTGGGGCCGGGACTGTCCTTTCTTGAGGTTGTCCTTCATGCCTAGCATGTTGGACTTCTCTAGGTTGGTCAGCCCTCCATGCGTTAATCCTAAATCCTCTTGGTGAGGTTTCCGCGGCTATTTCTAATGGCTGAGTTCCATCACTTGAATCCTCAAGGATCAGCTCATCAGGTTGGATATCCTCCGGGAAGCCTTGCTCCAAGAATACTGCATTCCTTGAAACAAATACCTTTTGTTCCAAAGGGTCATAAAAGTAATAACCCGCAGTTTCTCTAGGGTATCCAACGAACCTGCATAGGCTAGACCTGGATTCTAGCTTATCTCCCACTAACCTCTTGACGTATGCGGGGCTACCCCACACTTTCAAGTAGTTGTAGGACACAGGCTTGCCGTGCCATATCTCATATGGCGTTTGGGTCAATGCACTGGTAGGCGCCAAATTCAACAACTTGGCTGCCGTTTCTAATGCATAACCCCAAAACGATAAGGGCAATTTGGTAAAACTCATCATGGACCGAACCATGTCCAACAGGGTTCGGTTCCTCCTTTCAGAGACGCCATTTAACTGTGGTGTTCCGGGAGGTGTCCATTCCGATATTATACCATTTTCTTTTAGATAATCTAGGAATTCGGCACTAAGGTATTCACCGCCTCGGTCTGACCGTAGGACTTTAATTTTGCAGTTGGTCTGGTTCTCCACTTCAAGCCTGAATTCTTTAAACCTCTCAAGAGCTTCAGACTTGTACCTCATCAGGTAAACATAACCGTACCGTGAATGGTCATCGGTGAAGGTTATGAAGTAGGAGAACCCACCTCGGGCCCGCGTCCTTAGTGGTCCACATACGTCTGTATGGACCAAGTCCAACAGACCTGTGGCAAGCCTGCTTTGTCCTACAAAGGGCTTCTTGGTCATTTTCCCTCTTAGACAAGACTCACAAGTTGGTAGATCACTCAAGTCCCCAACCTCTAGGTTCTTTGAGTCTACCAACCTTTTCATCCTATCTTGGGATATGTGACCTAGCCTAGCGTGCCACAGACGTGCGTTCCCGTTATTATCTAATTTCCGTTTGTGTTGAGCGTTAAGAACGAAATTTGTTTTGTTGCAAGATATAGAGCCCGTTATGCAATGTACCAAGTAGATGAGCAATACCACACCTCATCAAATAAAAGCAATTTTTATTGATTCTAAACTCATAACCACTATTGTCCAACAATGGAATGGAAATGATGTTCTTAATCATACTAGGTACAAAATAAACCTGCTCTAATTCTATGCTAATGGTATCACTAATTACTAAAGTGGCGGATCCTACTGCTTCTGCCGAGATGGCCTTGCCATTTCCGAGCTTCAGGATCATGTCCCCACTACTTAGTTTTCTGCTTCTTTTCAGCACCTGCAAATCATTGCAAATGTGAGCTCCACAGCCGGTATCCAATACCCAAGAGGCAAAATTAGTGACCATGTTAACCTCAATCACAAATATACCTTGGTTTGAGAAGAGTTTGGGGCATTCTCTCTTCCAATGCCCTTTCTCACGGCAGTTGATACATATGTCATATGCCTTTGACTGTTGCTTGGAGACAACCTTTCCCTTTCCTTTGCCTTTCCCCTCTTTGGCAATGGGAACACTCTGAGTGTTCGTAGCTGCTATGACGGCTTTTCCCTTCCCCTTCTTCTTTTTCCAACGTCCGGCACCCTTGCCTTTCGTCTTGGAAGTTGAAGCACCTCCAAACAATACCGAAGGCGTGGACTTCATAGTCGTTGCCTCGTATTGCACCAACATATTGATCAACTCATGAATGCCCTGGCTGCGCGCTGCCCCTGCGCGACCGGCTGGGTGGGCGCGCGCAGGCTACCCTTGCCTGCGCGCGTCTGCCCTGCCGGCAGCGCTCGGCTGCGCGCGGCCAGCCTTCCCGGCTGGCCGGCTGTGGCGTTTCTCGTTTTCAGTTCAAATTTTCCCCCCGTTTCCCAAGAAAAACAAAAAAATACCAACATTCAGAATTTTACACGAATTAAAAGCAATAAAACAACATGCTTTAATAATCAAGAAAATCAAGATTCAATTAAAACATGCTCAAAACACGTTTCATGCTTAAAACGCACATAAACCCTAGGCCTATACACCGAACCGGGCTCTGATACCACTGAAAGG
Source organism: Sesamum alatum (assembly GCA_034509735.1). NCBI lineage: Eukaryota > Viridiplantae > Streptophyta > Magnoliopsida > Lamiales > Pedaliaceae > Sesamum > Sesamum alatum. Next base: position 36,169,762 of record JACGWO010000001.1, on the reverse strand, counting down.
AATTGTGGATCGTCCCGGGAAAAGCGCGAATGCGGAAGCGCGGTATAATTAAAAAATGAATGCGGAATTTAAACATGCTTTAAATTAAAGAACACGTTTCAAAGGGTGTGCCTTTGAAATTTTCCGGGTGTTCGGTGTATCTCATGAATAATAAAACATAAAAGAATCATGGAGGCCATAGGGTAGAAAATAAAAGAGGACGAAAATCTAAAACGAGACCTATCCGTTGTCGTTTTCGTCTTCAACGGCTACACGCGTTGTTCCCCGTTTTGCACCAAGATCTCGTTCTTGAGACCCTCCAAATCGTGACACACGATCCACCCACGTATCTTGCACGTCGTGCTAGCAACGAACAAGTTTATATTTTGGAGTGGATGAATCAACAACACGTTATGAATTAACGGTATTGATTCATCAAGTTCTAATGTTCCAAGAACAAGAGAACAAAGAAAAATAATTTTCTTGGAGTGTGAGAGAGAGAGAGGGCGGACGAGATAGAGGGAGAGAGAGCCGAGTTGTGTGTGTGTCTTGTGTGTGTTGGAATTTCATCATCATTCAACTTGTAGGATGCTAGGGGTTTATATAGAAGAGGAGTCTAATCCTCTTTAAACTCCTCTTTCAAGAACTCTATTTTGACTAGGATTTTGACCTAGTCAAAGTCCTAGTCAAAGTAGTGTTTTGACCTAGTCTAAACAATCCTAGCCATCCATCTCTCCCATTGATCTCAACCGTTGATTTAATTTAATTTAATGGAATATTTAAAACCTATTTAAATATTTCCAAGAGGCTAAAAATAAATATAAATATTATTTAAGCCCATTAAATAAATCCCTTTGATAAATCTAATTTATCAATTTAATTCCTTATATCTAATAGAAGGAATTATTTCTCCAAGAAAAAATAAAGGACCCGATTAAATCCAATTTAATCATTCCTTCACTCCAATATTTAATTCTTAATTAAATATCTAAATGTGTGTGGATAGTGTGTGATTCTTTAGGTTCATCTTTCAGCTAGACTTGGTCGGATTCCTAGAATCCTTCCGTTACCATGGGTGGCCATCTAGCAACGGTCCATGGCACTAGAGACTAGGTGAAATATTCAGGGATGAACATTTAGGCTCTAACAGTACACTTGTCCTTCTGTCTTCGGTCTCATCACTTAGAGTCTAGGGCACGGAAAATGCAGGTACCCATTTTGGACCTAAGTGTCGGTCTGTCCTCACTAAACGCCGCAAGGGAATCCTTCCCTTCTGTTCAGTCACTGTGGCCACAGTTTTAGGGACAAGACCTAGAGTATACATGAGACTCAACTGCCAAAAAACCTATTGACATGAGACAGATCCTTTCTTGGAAACTACTGTCACTTTGCATACCAGAACTGCACTAGACATGGCTTATGACTACCAAAGAGAATTCTGGCAATTTCTCACCATATCTAAGATACAGCCCTGATGTACAGGTAAACTCAGCAATTCCTCAAGTCAAAGGACTTGACCTGTACCGTTGGAACCGGGAATATACGTCATACCTAGCAGACCATACTCAAGGTCCTCCGTAAGACGGTTCCCACGAGTCACCTCAGTCAGCTGCGTCCTAGCATGCTAACCCACTAACACTGCTTAGACGACCCTCGTCACCCGTCAATAATATTAGAATAAATAATAATATTTATTTATTTATTATATTATATTCATTCGTTTAGCCTTTTGGAATATTTAATGGGATTTAAATATTCCATTAAATTAAAATCAACGGTTGAGATGGAAAGGGGAGATGGAAGGCTAGGATTTGTTTGACTAGGTCAAACACTAGTTTGACTAGGACTTTGACTAGGTCAAAATCCAAGTCAAATTAGAGTTCTTAGAGTTGGAGTTTAAAGAGGATTAAACTCCTCCTCTATATAAACCTCTAGCTTCCAACAATTGTAGGATGATGATTCTTGAAAACACACACAACACACACTCTCCCCTCCTCCTCATCTCTCGTCCGCCCCCCTCTTTCTCTAGCAAGAAAATATCTCTTAGTTCTTTTGTTCTTGGAACATTAGAACTTAGATGAATCAATACCGTTAGTTGATAACGTGTTGTTGATTCATCCACTCCAAAATTATACACTTGTTCGTTGCTAGCACGACGTGCAAGATACGTGGGTGGATCGTGTGTCACGATTTGGAGGGTCTCAAGAACGAGATCTTGGTGCAAAACGGGGAACAACGCGAGCAGCTGTTGAAGACGAAAACGACAACGGGTAGGTCTCGTTTTATTTTTCGTCCCTCTTTAATTTTCAAACTCTATGGCCTCCATGACTTCTATACATGCTTTATGATCATGAGATACACCGAACGCCCGGGAACCTCAAGGGCACACCCCTTGAGCGTGTTCTTTTAAATTAAAAGCATGCTTTATTTTTCGTATGTTTATTTTTATCGCGCTTCCGCATTCGCGCAATTCCCGGGACGATCCACCGATTCCTTTCAATACCTTGGTTAGAGAAGAGCTTGGGGCACTCTCTCTTCCAATGCCCTTTCTCACGGCAATTAATACATATGTCATATGCCTTCGACTGTTGCTTGGAGACAACCTTTCCCTTTCCTTTGCCTTTCCCCTCTTTGGCAATGGGAACACTCTCAGTGTTCGTACCTGCTTTGACGGCCTTTCCCTTCCCTTTCTTCTTTTTCCAACGTCCTACATTTAAAACAGAGTTCGCGATCAGCAGAATATAAAAGACGGTGGTTTGATAAAAAATTAAATGCATGGTCTTTGGTCATTTAATGCTCCCACTATTTATACGAAAACATGGTACTCTCAAACGTGATTTTCGGGAAACCCTTTCCTAGTGGGCTTCGGATCCACAGCGATTTTTCCCATACCCCGCTTTTAGGATTCGCATGGAAAAAATCCTATGGGAGGTATACCATACCATTCTCGTTCCACGAGATTCCCAAGACTATTGCCTCGCCCTTTCACATGATCCCGAGGACTCCAAGCGAATCATGTTAATTAGGCGTTAGACCCGACCCAACCGACCGAGCCATAGACCTACTGTTACCCTCATGACTCGTGAGACAGGTAATAGTAGTCTATTTTTCGTTCATGACACAGTGCAGCTTCTTTTAAGTACAATAACGTGCCACGACTCGTGAGACCACGCTATTGACCTAAATCAGCTTCCTCACTATGCCATGGATTGGAAGGCATGGACAAACTCCTAGAGTTCACGTCCATTTTGACTAGGGTCTAATATTTGGACATTGGTCCAACCAATGTGAGAGTAGTAAAGACCGAGATCTCATAACATAATACATCTACACATTCATCCATAATGCGTAGTAAATAAATGCATCCATAGCAGTTATATGATAAATAAAAACGCCATTCATCCATCATAATAACCACATGCAAAATTAAAGCCTAGCACGCCCTTGTTGGATGATCACGAGCCCGAATCCTATACTATTACATTAATAGTAACCCAATCATCATTCTTATGGGCCTTGGTCTCTTTCTCTTTCCTCACTTCATGGAAACGCCTTGGAACCTCCAGTCTGGGCTCTCCATGTGGACCTTCCTTCTACTCCATCAATTACATAAAAAATAAAACCTCACTCCTATTCTACTCTCATTACATATTAAAAGTAGAAACCCCAGCGAAAACCCGAGGGGAGTACATAAGGAGGGAGATAGAATGCCTTATTATTCCAAGGCAACTAGAAAGAGAGAAGGAGAAAGCAGTAAAAGAGGCACACAGGCCCAACATAAAATTAAACCATACATCCGGTCTAGGGCTCGTGATCATCCGTTTCATCCAACACACATAATTATATGATCCAATCACACAATAATAATATACAAATAATACATGATAACCAATCATAACTATTCAAGATGAATTAATAAATAAATGCGTAGCATGTGAAAATATGGCATAACCGTTGGTAATAGTATTTTCCCATTTTAGGAAAACCTTTCCTCATTATTTTTTAAGTAAAAAATATCCCCGGGATTCCAAATCCAATATATTTTACCTCCCAAAATAACCGTTGGTCGCCAGTTGCGCATCTGCCCTGAGCAGTGCGTGCGGGCACGCGCACTAGGCATCCGTGCGCGGCCACTCTGGCCGCGCGTCCGAGCGTGCAGGCTTCCAGCACACTGGCTTGGCGCGCGCGCGGGGGCTTCCCTGCCCGTTTGCGCACGCGCCCGGCCAGTGGCCCTGCCTGAGGCCCGGCCGCGCGTCCGCCTGGCGGGCTGCGCGCAGTCTTGCGCATCTGGCCGGGCAGCAGGCTTCCCCTGCCTGCGCGCGGCTGCCCAATCTCTGCACACGGCTGCGCACGGCCAGCCTCTGGCTAGTCGGCTTGTGGCGTTTCTTCATTCTTCGTTGAATTTTCACCCCCATTTCCCAAGAAAAACAGAAAAATACCAACAATGCAATAATCACAGGAATTAAAAGCAAGAAACGACATGCTTTAATAATAAAGAAACCAAGAATTATTTAAAACATGCTAAAAACACGTTTCATGCTTAAAACGCACATTAAACCCTAGGCCTATACACCGAACCGGGCTCTGATACCACTGAAAGATTGTGGATCGTCCCGGGAAAAATAGCACAAATGCGGAAGCGCGGTATAAAATTAAAATACGAAAATTAAACATGCTTTGATACAATAAATAAACACGTTCAAGGGGTGTTCCCCTTGAACTTTACCGGGTGTTCGGTGTATCTCATGAAATTAAAAGCATAAACAAATCATGGAGGCCATAGGATTGAAAAATAAAAGGAACGAAAAATCAAATCGGAACCTACCGATTGTCGTTTTCGTCTTCTAACTGCTACTCGCGTTGTTCCCCGATTTGTTCCAAGTCTCATTCTTGAGACTCTTCAAATAGTAACACGCAATCCACCCACGTATCTTGCACGTCGTGCTAGCAAACGAACAAGTATAATATTGGAGAGGATGAATTAATAACACGTTATTAATTAACGGTATTAATTCTCCTTTTTGATCTAATGTTCCAAGAACAAAAGAATCAAGATGTGGGTGTGTGAGAGAGAGAGGGCAGACGAGAGGAGAGAGGGAGAGAGCCGAATTTGTGTGTGTGTGTGTGTTGGAATTTCATCACCTCACAAATAGTGAAAGACTAGGAATATATATAGAGGAGGAGTTTAATCCTCTTTAAACTCCAACTCTAAAGAGGTCTATTTTGACTAGGATTTTGACCTAGTCAAAGTCCTAGTCAAAGTAGTATTTGACCTAGTCAAATTAATCCGAGCCATCCATCTCTCCCTTTTAATCTCAATCATTAATTTAATTTAATGGAATATTTAAATCCTATTAAATATTCCAAAGGCCAAATAAATAAATATAATAAATTATAAATATTTATTTCTAGGCCTATTAAATTAATCCTCTAATAAATTCAATTTGTTAGATTAATTCCTTTTATCAAATAGAAGGAATTAATTCTCCTAAGAAAATAAAGGTCCCAATTGAATCCAATTTAAACATTCCCTTTCTCCAATATTTAATTCTAAATTCAATACTTGATGTGTGTGGATTGTGTGTGACTCTTTAGGTCCACCTTTCAGCTAGACTTGGTCGGATTCCTAGAATCCGTCCGTTACCATGGGTGGCCATCTAGCAACGGTCCATGGCACTAGAGATTAGGTGAAATTTCGAGGATGAACATTTAGGCTATAACAGTACACTTGTCCTTCTGTCTACGGTCTCACCACTTAGGGTCTAGGGCACGAAAAATGCAGGTACCCATTTTGGACCTAAGTGTCGGTCTATCGTTACTAAAACGCCGCAAGGGAAGCCTTCCCTTCTGTTCAGTTACTGTGGCCACAGATTTTAGGGACAAGACACAGAGCATACGTGAGACACAACAGTCAATGCCTTTTGATAGGAGAGAGATCCTTTCTTGGAAACTACTGTTACTTTGTACACCAGAGCTGCACTAGACATGGCTAATGACTACTCAAGTGCTTCTTGGCAATCTCTCACCATATCTAAGATACAGACCTGATACACAGGTAAGCTCAGCAGTTCCTCAAGTCAAAGGACTTGTCCTGTACCGTTGGAACCGGGAATACACGTCATACCTTGCTGACCCTACTCAAGGTCCTCCGTAAGACGGTTCCCGCGAGTCGCCTCAGTCAGCTGCTCCCCAACAGGCTAACCCACTAACACTGCTTAGACGACCTTTGTCACCTGTCGATGAAATACGACAGCAGATGCTTAGTGCAAGTCTCAAAGGGAATCCCAGTACCCATTTTCGAGATTCCTTGACTTGGAGTTTTCTAGACTGATTCGGTGGGACTGATTTCATGGACCTACCTCCAAGCGTAGTCACAGTCCCTGAAATGGGCTTTCAGTCCGTGGGCTTTGTTTGCGTAGTGAACAGATAGATAAAGCAGTAAAGTGAACGCAACCAAAGTAATGCCAGAATGAATTTCACTTCTTTATTCATTAATAGTTTTATCAAAACACTCAAATTGGCTAGACATAGGTTACATTTTGCCTGCCAAGATTGGCTACATGGTAACCTATTCTAACAGATACTGGCCGTGGAGCTCACATTTGCAATGATTTGCAGGTGCTGAAAAGAAGCATAAAACTGAGTAGCGGGGATATGATCCTAAAGCTTGGGAATAACAAGGCTATCTCGGCAGAAGCAGTAGGATCCGCCACTCTAGTAATTAGTGATTGTATTAGTATAGAATTAGAGCAAGTTTATTATGTACCTCGCATGATTAGAAACATCATATTCATTCCGTTGTTAGACAATAATGTATATGAGTTTATGATCAATAAAAATTGCTTTTATTTGATGAAGTGTGTGAAAGAAATCGGTGGATCGTCCAAGGAATTGCGCGAATGCGGAAGCGCGATAAAAAATAAATTTACAAAAATAAAAGGCATGCTTTTAATTGAAAAGAACACGCTCACTGGGTGTGCCCTTGAGGTTCCCGGGCGTTCGGTGTATCTCATGATCATATAACAAATAAAGAAATCATGGAGGCCATAGAGTTGAAAATTAAAGAGGGACGAAAAAGTAAAACGAGACCTACCCGTTGTCGTTTTCGTCTTCAACGGCTACTCGCGTTGTTCCCCGTTTTGCAGAGATCTCGTTCTTGAGACCCTTCAAATCGTGACACACGATCCACCCACGTATCTTGCACGTCGTGCTAGCAACGAACAAGTGTATTATTTTTGGAGTGGATGAGTCAACAACACGTTATCAATTAACGGTATTGATTCATCTAAGTTCTAATGTTCCAAGAACAAGAAAACTAAGAAAAAAAATATTTTCTTGTTGGAGAAAGAGAGAGGGGCGGACGAGAGGTAGGAGAGGGGGAGAGTGTGTGTGTTGTGTGTGTTTTCAAGAATCATCATCCTACAATTGTTGGAAGCTAGAGGTTTATATAGAGGAGGAGTTTAATCATCTGTAAACTCCAACTCTAAGTACTCTAATTTGACTAGGATTTTGACCTAGTCAAAGTCCTAGTCAAACGAATCCTAGCCTTCCATCTCCCCTTTCCATCTCAACCGTTGATTTTAATTTAATGGAATATTTAAATCCCATTAAATATTCCAAAAGGCTAAAAGAATAAATATAATATAATAAATAAATATTATTATTTATTCTAAGCCCATTAAATCAACCCTTTTGATAAATCCTATTTATTAATTTAATTCCCTTTATCAAATAGAAGGAATTAATTTCTCCAAGAAAATATAGGACCCGATTAAATCTAATTTAATCATTCCTTTACTCCAATATTTAATTCCAAATTAAATACTAAGTGTGTGTGGATAGTGTGTGACTCTTTAGGTTCACCATTCAGCTAGACTTGGTCGGATTCCTAGAATCCGTCCGTTACCATGGGTGGCCATCTAGCAACGGTCCATGGCACTAGAGACTAGGTGAAATATTCGGGGATGAACATTTAGGCTCTAACAGTACACTTGTCCTTCTGTCTTCGGTCTCATCACTTAGAGTCTAGGGCACGGAAAAAGCAGGTACCCATTTTGGACCTAAGTGTCGGTCTGTCCTTACTAAACGCCGCAAGGGAAATCTTTCCCTTCTGTTCAGTTACTGTGGCAACAGATTTCAGGGACAAGACACAGAGCATACATGAGACTCAACTGTCAATACCTTTTGACAGGAGACAGATCCTTTCTTGGAAACTACTGTCACTTTGTGCACCCGAGCTGCACCAGACATGGCTTATGACTACTCAAGAGTATTTTGGCAATCTCTCACCATATCTAAGATACAGACCTGATGCACAGGTAAACTCAGCAGTTCCTCAAGTCAAAGGACTTGGCCTGTACCGTTGGAACCGGGAATACATGTCATACCTTGCTGACCATACTCAAGGTCCTCCGTAAGACGGTTCCCGCAAGTCACCTCAGTCAGCTGCTTCCTCGCATGCTGACCCACTAACACTGCTTAGACGACCTTCGTCACCCGTCGATGAAACACGACAGCAGATGCTTAGTGCAAGTCTCAAAGGGAATCCCGGTACCCATTTTCGGGATTCTTTAACTTGGAGATTTCCGGACTGATTCGTTGAGACTGATTTCATGGACCTACCTCCAAGCGTAGTCCCAGTCCCCGAAATCGTTACTCAGTCCGTGGGCTTTGTTTGTGTAGTGAACAGTAATGTAAATGCAGATATAAGTGAATGTAAACAAAGTATTGCCATATGAATTTTCACTTCTTCATTCATAAATGTTTTATCAAATACCAAAGAATTGTCTAGACATAGGTTACATATTCCTGCCAAAATTGGCTTACATGGTCACCTATTCCAACAGTGTGGTATTGCTCATCTGATTGGTACGCTTAATAACGACTTCTATATCTTACAACAAACGAACTTCGTTCTAAACGCTCAACACAAACATAAAATAGATAATAACGGGAACGCACAATTGTGGCACGCAAGGCTAGGTAACATTTCCCAAGATAGGATAAAGAAATTGGTAAACTCAAAGAACCTAGAGGTAGGGGACTTAAGTGAGCTACCAACTTGCGAATCCTGTCTCAGACGGAAAATAACCAAAAAGCCCTTTGTAAGACAAAGCAGGCTTGCCACAGGTCTGTTGGACTTGGTCCACACAGACGTATGTGGACCACTAAGGTCGAAAGCCCGAGGTGGGTTCTCCTACTTCATAACCTTCACCGATGATCATTCACGATATTGTTATGTATACCTAATGAGGTACAAATCTGAAGCTCTTGAGAGGTTTAAAGAATTCAGACTTGAAGTTGAGAACCAAACCGGCTGCAAAATTAAAGTCCTACGGTCAGACCGAGGTGGAGAGTACCTTAGTACTGAGTTCCTTAATTATCTTAAAGAAAACGGTATAATCACTGAATTGACACCTCCCGGGACACCACAGTTAGATAGGGTCTCTGAAAGGAGGAATCGAACCATGTTTGACATGGTCCGATCCATAATGAGTTTTACTAAATTGCCCTTGTCATTTTGGGGCTATGCATTGGAGACTGCGGCCAAATTATTAAACTTGGCACTTACAAGTGTATTGACCCAAACGCCATATGAGATATGGCACGGCAAGCCTGCGTCGTACAACTACTTGAAAGTGTGGGGTAGCCCTGCATACGTCAAGAAGCTAGTGGGAGACAAGCTAGAATCAAAGTCTAGTTTATGCAGGTTCCTTGGATACCCCAAAGAAACTGTAGGTTATTATTTCTATGACCCCTTGGAACAAAAGGAATTTGTTTCAAGGAACGCAGTGTTCTTGGAACAAGGTTTTCTAGAGGATATCCAACCTGATGAACTGATCCTTGAGGAGTCAAGTGATGCAAACCAGTCATCAGTAGAAACCGCGAATTCCTCACTTAGAGGATTCAGGATAGATACCCAGAAGGCTGATCAACCTCGAGAAGTTCAGCATGCTAGGCATGAAAAACGAGCTCAGGAAGAGCCAGACCCGGTACTTGAACCGCCGGCTCCCATACAGTCAGCCCCCACAGTCACCACTAACGTTCCCGTTCTCCGTAGGTCAGCTAGAGAGTCTCGACCTCCCATGAGATACGGCTTTCTGAACACGGCCAGTCTATTGGATAAGGGTCCTAAGACATACGAGGAAGCGATGCCTGACATCGACTCTGGGAGATGGCTTGACGCCATGAAAACCGAAATGGACTCCATGAATGTGAACCAAGTCTGGACACTTGTAGACCCACCCCAAGGAATTAAGCCAGTTGGCTGTAAATGGGTCTATAAGCGCAAACTTGGCATTGATGGAGAAGTCACAACCTTCAAGGCTAGACTAGTAGCAAAAGGGTACACTCAACGACCCGGGGTCGATTTTGAGGACACCTATTCGCCAGTAGCAATCGATTAGTCCATTCGGATCTTGCTTGCCATAGCAGCATGGTATGACTATGAGATATGGCAGATAGATGTGAAAACGGCCTTCCTCAATGGTTTCGTTGAGGAAGAGATCTACATGGATCAGCCGGAGGGTTTCACGGTCACCGGAGAAGAACAGAAAGTCTGTCGTCTCCAAAAGTCCATCTATGGCCTCAAACAAGCATCGCAAAGTTGGAACATTGGGTTCGACGAAGTCATACGGCGCTATGATTTCATCAAAAATGAATCCGACCCTTGTGTATACAAGAAGGTCAGTAGGAGCTCTATAGTGTTCCTAGTGCTTTGTGTCGATGACATTCTGCTCATAGGAAATGAAGTTAGAATGTTGGGTAACACAAAGGCATGGTGATCAACTCAGTTTTCCATGAAGGATTTCGGTGAAGCCTCCTACATTCTTTGCATCCAGATTGTCAGAGAAAGATCTAAGAGAATGTTGGGACTAACCCAAAACTCGTATATGGTGAAAGTCCTGAAAAGGTTTTGGATGGACAACTCCAAACAAGGATTCCTTCCCATTAGGCATGGGATCAAGTTGTCAAAGAAATAGTCTCCGCAGACTGATGAGGAACTTGAAAAGATAAAAATCGTTCCATATGCTTCTGCCGTAGGAAGCATCCAATATGCGGTCCACTCCACAAGACCTGACATCACTTACGCCTTAAGTGTAATGAGCAGATATCATTCCTGTGCAGGAAAGGCACATTGAAATGCGGTCAAGGGCATCCTAAAGTACCTAAGGAGGACTAAGGAAATGTTCTTAGTCTATGGCAGTGGAGAACTGATCCTGGAGGGCTTTAGCGATGCTAGCTTCCAGGCAGATGACGATGATGCCAAGTGTCAATCAGGTTATGTATTCAGGCTCAATGGAGGAGTGGTCGCGTGGAAAAGTTCCAAACAGGCAAACACTACTGATTCCACCACTGAGGCTGAATACATAGCAGCTTCAGAAGCTGCCAAAGAAACGGTTTGGATGAGAAACTACATCCAAGAGTTGGGTGTGGTGCCTAGCATTGCGGAGCCCGTAGTCATCTTTTGTGATAACAATGGAGCCATAGCGCAAGGAAAGGAACCGAGATCTTATAACCGATCCAAACACATTCTTAGACGCTACCACCTTCTAAGAGAAATGGTAGGAAGAGGTGACGTTCAGATAGACCGAGTCAACTCAGCAAACAACACAGCAGATCTGCTGACAAAGCGTATGTCGCAGAGCGCTCATACGCAACATCTTGAGAAGACGGGGATTAGGCATATGGGTGATTGGCTTTAAAGGTCAAGTGGGAGATTGTTAGAATAGGTGACCATGAAGCCAATCTTGTTAGGCGAATTGTAACCTATGTCTGAACAATTTCAAAATTTTAATAAAACCTTGATGAATAAGAAAGTGAAATTCATTAGGCGCATACTTTGTTTGTGTTCACTTTAACTGCTTTATAACTGTTCGCTACACAAACAAAGCCCATAGACTTAGATCACATTTCGGGGACTGGGACTACGCATGGAGATAGGTCCATGAAATCAGTTCCGTCGAATCATTCTGAAAATCTCCAAGTCAAGGAATCTCGAAATTGGGTACCGAGATTCCACTTGAGACTTGCACTAAGCATCTGCTGTCGTGTTTCATCGACGGGTGACGAGGGTCGTCTAAGAAGTGTTAGTGGGTTGGCCTGCTGGGCAGCGGCTGACTGATTGACTCGCAGGAACCGTCTTACGGAGGACCTTGAGTAGGTATGACGTGAATTCCCGGTTCCAGCGGTACAGGTCAATCCTTTGACTTGAGGAATTGCTGAGTTTACCTGTACATCGAGCCTGTATCTTAGGTGTGGTGAGAGATTGCCAAAATACAGTTGAGTAGTCATAAGCCAAATCTAGTACAACCACGGTGTGCAACGTGATAGTAGTTTCCAAGAAAAGATGTGTCTCCTGTCAAGAGGGTTGACAGTAGTGTCTCACAATACTCTGTGTCTTGTCCCTAAAATCTGTGGCCACAGTAACTGAACAGAAGGGGAGGATTCCCTGTGGCGTTTGGTATAGGACAGACCGACACTTAGGTCCAAGATGGGTACGTGCATATCTGTGCCCTAGACCCTAAGTGGTGAGACTGTAGACGGAAGGATAGATTTACTCTAGAGCGTAAATATTCATCCCCACGCATATTCACCTAGTCTCTAGTGCCATGGACCATTGCTAGACGACCACCTATGGTAACAGACGGATTCTAGGAATCCAACCAAGTCTAGCTGAAGGTGAACCTAAAGAGTCACATACAATCCGCACACATGACGTATTTAATTTGGAATTAAATATTTGGAGAGAAGTGGAACGATTAAATTAGATTTAATCGGGTCCTTTTCTTGGGAAGAAATTAATTCCTTCTTATTTGATTAAAGGAATTTATCTAATAAATTAGATTTATTGGAAATTAATTTAATGGGCTTAGAATAAATATTTATATTTGATATATTTATTTATTGTCCTTTGGATTATTTAAATGAGATTTTAATATTCCATTAAATTGATCAATCGTTGGGATTAAGGAGAGAGATCAATGGCTAGGATTAGTTTGACCAAGAAACTAGATGTTGACTAGGATTTGACTAGGTCAAATCCTATTCAAGGACGAGTCTTCCAACGAGTTGGAATTAAAAGAGGAATGAGATTCCTCCTCTATAAACACTCTTAAGTCTACTCTTTAGAAGAGATGATGAAAAATTGAATCACACACAAACACACACCACTCGGCGCTCCCTCTCTCTCTCTCTCTCTCTCTCTCTCTCTCTCTCTCTCTCTCTCTCTCGGCTGCATTCTCTCCCTCTCTTTCCCAAGAAACTCTTTCATGTTCTTTTGTTTTATAATTGAACTTTAAGGAGGGTTGGTCTCGTTAATCAATTGCGTTTGATCAATCCGTCCTCTCCAAATAAACATACACTTGTTCTTTCGCTAGCACGAGGATCAAGATACGTGGACGGATTGCGTGTACGAATTAGAGGGTCTCAAACTCGAGACGTTGGAGCAAAAATGGGAACAACGTGAGTAGCGGCTTGAATGCTCGGGAGATTCAAGGGAACACCCCTTGAACGTATTTATTTTCTCTCGTTCATAGCATGTTTAAATTCTTGCAAATTTTATTATACCATGCTTCTGAAGTACAAGCGGATCCGCCCGGGAGCGCGAGCGAAAGCGAGAAAGCGAGAAAGGGTGCGTAAATTTAAATCTAATTTAAATAAACAAATCCCAAGGGGTGTACCCTTGGGTGCTCAACCGGACATTCGATGTAGGATATATAAATATTATAAACGTATATTAAACACATAGGGCATAGATACATATATTAAATCAATCAAAACGTAATAAAATGTTACCTTTGACTGTTTAGCGTGTGCTCCCGGCTACTTGCGTTGTTCCTGTTAGAATAGGTGACCATGTAAGCCAATTTTGGCAGGAATATGTAACCTATGTCTAGACAATTTCAGGTGTTTGATAAAACATATATGAATAAAGAAGTGAAAAGTTCATATGGCAATACTTTGTTTACGTTCACTTATATCTGCTTTTACATATCTGTTCACTACGCAAACAAAGCCCACGGATTGAGAATCGATTTCGGAGACTGGGACTACGCTTGGAGGTAGGTCCATGAAATCAGTCTTACCGAATCAGTCCGGAAATCTCCAAGTCAAGGAATCCCGAAAATGGGTACCGGGATTCCCTTTGAGACTTGCACTAAGCATCTGTCGTCGTATTTCATCGACGGGTGACGAAGGTCGTCTACGCAGTGTTAGTGGGTCAGCATGCTAGGAAGCAGGTGACTGAGGTGACTCGCGGGAACCGTCTTACGGAGGACCTTGAGTATGGTCTGCAAGGTATGACGTATTCCCGGTCCCAACAGTACAGGTCAAGTCCTTTGACTTGAGGAACTGCTGAGTTTACCTGTGCATCAGGTCTGTATCTTAGATATGGTGAGAGATTGCCAAAATACTCTTGAGTAGTCATAAGCCATATCTAGTGCAGCTCGGGTGTACAGAGTGACAGTAGTTTCCAAGAAAGGATCTGTCTCCTGTCAAAAGGTATTGACAGTTGAATCTCATATATGCTCTGTGTCTTGTCCCTAAAATCTGTGGCCACAGTAACTGAACAGAAGGGAAGGTTTTCCTTGCGGCGTTTAGTAAGGACAGACCGACACTTAGGTCCAAAATGGGTACCTGCATTTTCCGTGCCCTAGACTCTATGTGATGATACTGAAGACAGAAGGACAAGTGTACTGTTAGGGCCTAAATGTTCATCCCCGATTATTTCACCTAGTCTCTAGTGCCATGGACCGTTGCCAGATGGCCACCCATGGTAATGGGCGGATTCTAGGAACCCGACCAAGTCTAGCTGAAAGGTGAACCTAAAGAGTCACACACTATCCACACACACTTAAGTATTTAATTTGGAATTATATATTGGAGTAAAGGAATGATTAAATTAGATTTAATGGGGTCCTATATTTTCTTGGAGAAATTAATTCCTTTTATTTGATAAAGGGAATTAAATTAATAAATTGGACTTATTAAGGGAATTGATTTAATGGGCCTATAATAAATATTAATATTTATTTATTATATTTATTTGATCTTTTGGAATATTTAATGGGATTTAAATATTCCATTAAATTAAAATCAACGGTTGAGATGGAAAGGGGAGATGGAAGGCTAGGATTGGTTTGACTAGGTCAAACACTAGTTTGACTAGGACTTTGACTAGGTCAAAATCCTAGTCAAATTAGAGTTCTTAGAGTTGGAGTTTAAAGAGGATTAAACTCCTCCTCTATATAAACCTCTAGCTTCCAACAATTGAAGGATGATGAAATTCCAACACACACACACAACACACAATTTTCAGCCCCCCTCTCCCATCTCTCTTGTCCGCCCTCTCTCTCCACTCTCTCCAATAAATTATTTTCTAGTTCTCTTGTTCTTGGAACATTAGAACTTAGATGAATCAATACCGTTAATTGATAACGTGTCGTTGATTCATCCACTCCAAAATATACACTTGTTCGTTGCTAGCACGACGTACAAGATACGTGGGTGGATCGTGTGTCACGATTTGGAGGGTCTCGAGATCTTGGTGCAAAACGGGGAACAACGCGTGTAGCCATTGAAGACGAAAACGACAACGGGTAGGTCTCGGTTTACGTTTTCGCCTCTCTTTAATTTTCTACCCTATGGCCTCCATGATCTTTTATATGTTCTTTAATCATGAGATACACCGAACACCCGGGAATCTCAAGGGTACACCCCTTGAGCGTGTTCTTTAATTAATTAAAGCATGCTTTAATTTTTGTATTTTATTTTATATCGCGCTTCCGCATTCACGCAATTTCCCGGGACGATCCACGATTTCTTTCAGTTCCTTCTTCGGAATTCTCACGAAATCCAAACGTATGGATTCTCCAAAGGTGATCCACACCACACCAGAAGAAACGCACAATCTCCTTGCTAGAAGAAAATGGGATTAATGAAGGAATCGATTTAAGAAAAGAACACTATGAATTAGTGTTCTCTTAAACTTATTTTGTTCTTCCTCTTGATTCAAAATCAAGTGAAGAACACAAGTGAAAGGGGGGGAGGAGAAAACCGAGAGTTAGAGAGGGAGAGGAGATCCAATTTTCTCTTCTTCTTTTTCTTAGAAAAAGATGAATAATGTGAAAGATTGTGGATCGTCCCGGGAAATAGCGCGAATGCGGAAGCGCGATATAAAATTAAAATACAAAAATTAAAGAACACGTTCAAGGGGTGCACCCTTGAAGTTTCCCGGGTGTTTGGTGTATCACATGAATTAAAAGCATACAAAAATAATCATGGAGGCCATAGGGATTAAAATAAAGAGAAACGAAAATTTAAACCGAAACCTACCGATTGTCGTTTTCATCTTCTAACCGGTACTCGCGTTGTTCCCTGTTTTGCACCAAATCTCGTGTTCGAGATTCTCCAAACAGTAACACGCAATCCACCCACTTATCTTGCACGTCGTGCTAACGAACGAACAAGTAATATTTGGAGAGGATGAATTAATAACACGTTATTGATTAACGGTATTAATTCTCCTAGGTTCTATTGTTCCAAGAACAAAAGAAAAAGAATTATTTTCTTGTTGTGAGAGAGAGAGGGCGGACGAGTAGGGGAGAGAGAGGAGCCGAAATTATGTGTGTGTTGTGTGTGTTGGAATATCATCACTTTTCAAATAGTGAGAGGCTAGGACTATTTATAGAGGAGGAGTTTAATCCTCTTTAAACTCCAACTCTAAAGAAGACTATTTGGACTAGGATTTTGACCTAGTCAAAGTAGTATTTGACCTAGTCAAATTAATCCTAGCCATCCATCTCTCCCTTTTCATCTCAACCATTAATTTAATTTAATGGAATATTTAAATCCTATTAAATATTCCAAAGGCCAAATAAATAAATATAATAAATATAAATATTTATTCTAAGGCCATTAAATTAATTCTCTAATAAATCTAATTTATTAGATTAATCCCTTTTATCAAATAAAAGGAATTAATTCTCCAAGAAAATAAAGGACCCGATTAAATCCAATTTAATCATTTCTTTTCTCCAATATTTAATT
The DNA here is from genome assembly GCA_034509735.1 of Sesamum alatum. Taxonomy (NCBI): domain Eukaryota; kingdom Viridiplantae; phylum Streptophyta; class Magnoliopsida; order Lamiales; family Pedaliaceae; genus Sesamum; species Sesamum alatum. The sequence continues at coordinate 36,152,734 of JACGWO010000001.1, read as the reverse complement.
CTAAATTAAATAGTTAGTGTGTGTGGATTGTATGTGCTTCCTAGCAGGCTAACCCACTAACGCTGTTTAGACGACCTTCTGTTAGAATAGATGACCATGTAAGCCAATTTTGGCAGGAATATGTAACCTATGTCTAGACAATTCTTTGGTATTTGATAAAACATTTATGAATAAAGAAGTGAAAATTCAAATGGCAATACTTTGTTTACGTTCACTTATCTGCATTTGCATTTCTGTTCACTACGCAAACAAAGCCCACGGACTGAGAAACGATTTCGGGGACTGGGACTACGCTTGGAGGTAGGTCCATGAAATCAGTCTCGCCAAATCAGTCCGGAAATCTCCAAGTCAAGGAATCCCGAAAATGGGTACCGGGATTCCCCTTGAGACTTGCACTAAGCATCTGCTGTCGTATTTCATCGACGGGTGACGAAAGTCGTCTAAGCAGTGTTAGTGGGTCAGCGTGCTAGGAAGCAGCTGACTGAGGTGACTTGCGGGAACCGTCTTACGGAGGACCTTGAGTATGGTCAGCAAGGTATGACGTGTATTCCCGGTTCCAACGGTACAGGCCAAGTCCTTTGACTTGAGGAACTGCTGAGTTTACCTGTGCATCAGGTCTGTATCTTAGATATGGTGAGAGATTGCCAAAATACTCTTGAGTAGTCATAAGCCATGTCTAGTGCAGCTCGGGTGTACAAAGTGACAGTAGTTTCCAAGAAAGGATCTGTCTCCTGTCAAAAAGGTGTTGACAGTTGAGTCTCATGTATGCTCTGTGTCTTGTCCCTGAAATCTGTGGCCACAGTAACTGAACAGAAGGGAAAGGTTTCCCTTGCGGCGTTTAGTAAGGACAGACCGACACTTAGGTCCAAAATGGGTACCTGCTTTTTCCGTGCCCTAGACTCTAAGTGATGAGACCGAAGACAGAAGGACAAGTGTACTGTTAGAGCCTAAATGTTCATCCATGAATATTTCACCTAGTCTCTAGTGCCATGGACCGTTGCTAGATGGCCACCCATGGTAACGGGCGGATTCTACGAATCCGACCAAGTCTAGCTAAATGGTGAACCTAAAGAGTCATACACTATCCACACACACTTAGTATTTAATTTGGAATTAAATATTGGAGAAAAGGAATGATTAAATTAGATTTAATCGGGTCCTATATTTTCTTGGAGAAATTAATTCCTTCTATTTGATAAAGGGAATTAAATTAATAAATAGGATTTATTAAAAGGGTTGATTTAATGGGCTTAGAATAAATAATAATATTTATTATATTATATTTATTCTTTTAGCCTTTTGGAATATTTAATGGGATTTAAATATTCCATTAAATTAAAATCAACGGTTAAGATCGAAAGGGGAGATGGAAGGCTAGGATTCGTTTGACTAGGTCAAACACTAGTTTGACTAGGACTTTGACTAGGTCAAAATCCTAGTCAAATTAGAGTACTTAGAGTTGGAGTTTAAAGAGGATTAAACTCCTCCTCTATATAAACCTCTAGCTTCCAACTATTGTAGGATGATGATTCTTGAAAACACACACAACACACACTCTCCCCTTCTCCTTACCTCTCGTCCGCCCCTCTCTCTTTCTCCAACAAGAAAATAATTTTTCCTTAGTTCTTTTGTTCTTGGAACATTAGAACTTAGATGAATCAATACCGTTAATTGATAACGTGTTGTTGATTCATCCACTCCAAAAATTATACACTTGTTCGTTGCTAGCACGACGTGCAAGATACGTGGGTGGATCGTGTGTCACGATTTGGAGGGTCTCAAGAACGAGATCTCGGTGCAAAACGGGGAACAATGCGAGTAGCCGTTGAAGACAAAAACGACAACGGGTAGGTCTCGTTTTACATTTTCGTCCCTCTTTAATTTTTCAACTCTATGGCCTCCATGATTTCTTTACGCGTTATATGATCATGAGATACACCGAACGCCCGGGAACCTCAAGGGCACACCCCTTGAGCGTGTACTTTTAAATTTAAAGCATGCTTTAATTTTTGTATGATTATTTTTTATCGCGCTTCCGCATTCGCGCAATTCCCGGGACGATCCACCGATTTCTTTCACCTTCGTCCCCCATCGATGAAATACGACAGCAGATGCTTAGTGCAAGTCTCAAGGGGAATCTCAGTACCCATTCTCGAGATTCCTTGACTTGGAGATTTTCGGACTGATTCGGCGGGACTGATTTCATGGACCTACCTCCAAGCGTAGTTCCAGTCCCCGAAATAGGTTTTCAGTCCGTGGCTTTGTTTGCGTAGTGAACAGATAATCATAAAGCAGATAAAGTGAACACCAACAAAGTGATGCCAAATGAATTTCACTTCTTCATTCATTAATAGTTTATCAAATCACTGAAAATGTCTAGACATAGGTTACATTTTGCCTGCCAAGATTGGCTACATGGTCACCTATCCTATCAATCTCCCACTTGACCTTACAGCCAATCGCCCATATGTCTAATCCCATCTTCTCAAGATGTTGCGTATGAGCGCTCTGCGACATAGGCTTTGTTCAGCGGATCTGTTGTGTTGTCTGCTGAGTTGACTCAGTCCATCCGAACGTCACCTCTTCCTACCATTTCTCTTTAGAAGATGATAGCGTCTAAGAATGTGTTTGAAATGGTGATGAGATCTCGGTTCCTTTGCTTGCGCTATTGTACCGTTGTTATCACAGAAGATGACAACAGGCTCGGCGATGCTAGGCACCACACCCAACTCTTGGATGTAGTTTCTCATCCAAACCGCTTCCTTGGCAGCTTCTGATGCTGCTATGTATTCAGCCTCTGTGGTGAAGTCAGCAGTGGTTGCTTGCTTGGAACTTTTCCAAGCCACTACTCCTCCATTAAGCTTGAATACCTACCTCGATTGAGACTTGGCATCATCGTCATCAGACTGTAAGCTAGCATCGCTAAAGCCTTCCAGGATTAGTTCTCCATTGCCATAGACTAACAACATTTCCTTGGTCCTTCTTAGGTACTTAAGGATGCCCTTAACAGCATTCCAATGTGCCTCTCCTGCACAAGACTGATATCTGCTTGTTACGCTCAAAGCATAAGCAATGTCAGGCGTGGTGCAATGGACCGCACATTGGATGCTTCCTACGGCAGAAGCATAGGGGATGGCTTTCATCCTTTCAAGTTCCTCATTAGTCTACGGGACTGCTTCTTGGATAACTTGATCCCATGCGTCATAGGAAGGAATCCTCGTTTGGAGTTGTCCATTCGATATCTCTTTAGGACTTTCTCCATATACGAGTTTTGAGTGAGCCCTAGCATCCTTTTAGATCTGTCCCTGACAATCTGGATGCCTAGGATGTAGGAGGCTTCACCCAAGTCCTTCACGGAAAACTGGGTTGACAACCATGCTTTTGTGTTACCCAACATTCTAATATCATTACCAATGAGTAGAATGTCATCCACATAAAGCACTAGGAACACTATGGAGCTCCCACTGACCTTCTTGTATACACAAGGGTCTGATTCGTTTTTGATGAAGTCATAGCCCCGTATTACTTCATCAAAGCGAATGTTCCAACTTCGGGATGCTTGTTTGAGGCCATAGATGGACGTCTGGAGACAACAGACCTTCTGTTCTTCTCCAGTGACTGTGAAACCCTCCGGCTGATCCATATAGATCTCTTCCTCAACAAAATCGTTAAGGAAGGCCGTTTTCACGTCCATCTGCCATATCTCATAGTCATACCATGCTGCTATGGCGAGCAAGATCCGAATGGACTTAGCCATGGCTACCGGTGAGTAGGTATTCTCAAAATTGACCCCGGGTCGTTGAGTGTATCCCTTAGCTACTAGCCTAGCCTTAAAGGTTGTGACTTCTCCATCAACGCCAAGTTTGCGCTTGTAGACCCACTTACAGCCAACTAGCTTAACACCTTTCGGTGGATCTACAAGTCTCCAGACTTGGTTCTCGCTCATGGAGTCCATTTTGGTTTACATGGCCTCAAGCCATTTCCCGGAGTCGATGTCAGACATCGCTTCTCCATATGTCTTAGGGTCGTTATCCAAAAGACCGGTCGTATTTAGAAAGCCATATCTCACTGGAGGTCTGGACTCTCTAGTAGACCTACGGAGAAGGGGAACCTCAGTGGCGACTGTGGGCGCTGACTGTATCGGAGCCGGCGGTTTAGGGACCGGGGCTAACTGCTCCTGAGGCTGTCCTTCATGCCTAGCATGTTGGACTACTCAAGGTCGGTCAGCCCTTCGGGTGTCTATCCTAAATCCTCTAAGTGAGGATTCCGCGGCTACCTCTGATGACTGGATTCCATCACTTGATTCCTCAAGGATCAGTTCATCAGGCTGGATATCCTCTGGAAAGCCTTGCTCCAAGAACACTGCATTCCTTGAAATAAACACCTTTTGTTCCAAGGGGTCATAAAAGTAATAACCCGTAGTTTATTTAGGGTATCCAACGAACCTCCATAAGCTAGACCTGGATTCTAGCTTATCTCCCACTAACCTCTTGACGTATGCGGGGCTACCCCACACTTTCAAGTAGTTGTAGGACGCAGGCTTGTCGTGCCATATCTCATATGGCGTTTGGATCAATACACTGGTTAGCGGAAAATTTAACAACTTGGCCGCCGTTTCCAATGCGTAGCCCGAAGAGGACAAGGGCAATTTCGTAAAACTCATCATGGATCGAACCATGTCCAACAGGGTTCGATTCCTCCTTTCAGAGACACCATTTAATTGTGGTGTTCCCGTTATTATCTATTTTACGTTTGTGTTGAGCGTTAAGAACGAAGTTCGTTTGTTGCAAGATACAGAGCCCGTTATTTAATGTACCAAGTAGATGAGCAATTCCACACCTCATCAAATAAAAGCAATTTTAATTGATCATAAACTCATAACCACTATTGTCTAACAATGGAATGGAAATGATGTTTTTAATCATACTAGGTACAAAATAAACTTGCTCTAATTCTATTCTAATACTATCACTAACTACTAGAGTGGCGGATCCTACTGCTTCTGCAGAGATGGCCTTGCCATTCCCAAGCTTCAGGATCATATCCCCGCTACCCAGTTTTCTGCTTCTTTTCAGCACCTGCAAATCATTGTAAATGTGAGCTCCATAGCCGGTATCTAATACCCATGAGGCAGAATTAGTGACCATATTAACCTCAATCACAAAAATACCTTGGTTCGAGAGGAGCTTGGGGCACTCCCTCTTCCAATGCCCTTTCTCACGGCAATTGATACATATGTCATATGCCTTCGACTGTTGCTTGGAGACAACCTTCCCCTTTCCTTTGCCTTTCCCCTCTTTGGCAATGGGAACACTCTTAGTGTTCGTAGCTGCTCTGATGGCTTTTCCCTTCCCTTTCTTTCTTTTCCAACGTCCGGCACCCTTGCCTTTCATTTTGGAAGTTGAAGCACCTCCAAACAATACCGAAGGCGTGGACTTCTTAGTCGTTGCCTCGTATTGCACCAACATATTAATCAACTCATGAATGCCCTTCTCAAGTGCATTCATGTTGTAGTTGACGATAAATTGGTCAAAGGAGGGTGGGAGTGACTGAAGGATCACATCTATGTACGTTTCATTGTCGAGGCCTGCCTTTAGGTCCTCGAGCTTTTCCACCAGGGTAAGCATTTTAACCCCGTGGTCTTGTACAGAGGATCCTTCTGTCATTTTGGTTCCAAAGAACGCCTTGGTCGCGACATACCTAGTATGCCGGTCCGGGACTGTATAGCAATCCTTAGGGCGAGCCATAATGGAACGGACATCGTCTAGCCTTTCATACTGCTTCTGAATCTCATTCGTCATTGATGCAAGTATGACGCTACGGACCTTTCGGTTATCCTTATGCCAAGTCTCGAACGTCTCACGTTCTTCTGGCGTGGATCCTTCCGGCAAGGTCCTAGGGAGAGGCTCGTCCATGACGTAGCCTTGGTTCTCGTAATCCAGGACTATCCTGAGATTGCGCAACCAGTCGTTGTAATTGGTTCCATTGAATTTGTTTGTCTCAAGTATGGTTGAAAGTGGGTTCTTATACATTTTAAATCTACATTTAAAAGAGAGTTCGCGATCAACAGAATATAATAGACGGTGGTTTGATAAAAGATTAAATGCATGGTCTTTAGTCATTTAATGCTTCCACTATTTATACGAAAACACGGTACTTTCAAACGTGATTTTCGGGAGACCCTTTCCTAGTGGGCTTGGAATCCACAGCGATTTTTCCCATACCCCGCTTTTACGATTCGCATGGAAAAAATCCTGTGGGAGGTATACCATACCATTCTCGTTCCACGAGATTCCCAAGATTATTGCCTCACCCTTTCACATGATCCCGAGGACTCCAAGTGAATCATGTTAATCGGGCGTTAGACCCGACCCAATCAACTGAGCCATAGACCCACTGCTACCTGCACGACTCGTGAGACAGGTAACAGCAGTCTATTTTTCGTTCATGAGATAGTGCAGCTTCTTTTAAGTACAATAACATGCCACGACTCGTGAGACCACGCTATTGACCTAAATCAGCTTCCTCACTATGCCATGGATTGGAAGGCATGGACAAACTCCTAGAGTTCATGTCCATTTAGTCTAGGGCCTAATATTTGGACATTGATCAAACCAATGTGAGAGTGGTAAATGACTGAGATCTCATAATATAAAATATGTACACATTCATCCATAATGCGTAATAAATAAATTGCATCTACAGCAGTTATATGATAAATAAAGCGCCATTCATCCATCATAATAATCACATGCAAAATTAAAGCCTAGCACGCCCCTGTTGGATGATCACGAGCCCGAATCCTATGCGATCCACTGAGCCCGCAGTGGATCTAGGGTTGGTCCTATACTATTACGTTAATAGTAACCCAATCATCATTCTAATGGGCCTTGGTCTCTTTTTTCTTTCTTCTCTTCATGGAAACGCCTTGGAACCTCCAGTTTGGACTCTCCATGTGGACCTTCCTTCTTCTCCATCGATTACATAAAATTGAAACATCACTCATATTCTACTCTCATTACATATTAAAAATAGAAACCCCAGCGAAAACCCGAGGGGAGTACATAAGGAGGGAGATAGAATGCCTTATTATTCCAAGGCAACTAGAAAGAGAGAAGGAGAAAGTAGTAAAAGAGGCACACAGGCCCAACATGAAATTAAACCATACATTCGGTCTAGGGCTCGTGATCATCCGCTTCCATCCAACACACATAATAATATGATCCAATCACATAATAACAACATACCAATAATACATGATTACCAATCACAATTATCCAAAATAAATGCGCAACGTGTGAAAATATGGCATAACCGTTGACAATAATATTTTCTCGTTTTAGGAAAACCTTTCCTCATTATTTTTAAGTAAAATATCCCCGGGATTCCAAATCCAATATATTTTACTTCCCAAAATAATGTCTTAGAAAATTAGGCAAAATTGAACAAAAATGAATTTTCAGAATTAATTAAAAAATTAAAACTGAACAATAAACAAAATAAAAATAGGGAAAAAACCTAGCAACACCGGCAGCGCGCAAGGCAGCAGGATCAGCCTGCCGTCTCTGCGTGCGCGCGCCTGGTCGGCAGCAGGCTGCGCGGCCTGGCGCTCCGACAGGTTGTCGCACGCGCAGGCTCCCTTGCCCGCCCGCGCGCTGGCCTGCTAGCCACTAGCCGCACATCTGCCCTGCGCAGTGCGCGCACTAAGCGCGCAGACACCATCGTCTGCGTGCGCACGCCCTTGGCGGCGCCGCCTGGTGCCCGTGTGCGCGCGGACTCTCCAGCACACATTCGCGCGCACGCGCAGACACCCTCGTCTGCGTGCGCGCGCTCGCGCGTGGCCACTCTGGCCGTGCGTCCGGGCGCGAAGACATCCGGCACACTGGCCTGGCGCGCGTGCGTGGGCTTCCCTGCTCGTTTGCGCGGGCGCTCGGCCAGCGGCCTGCCTGAGGCCCGGCCACCGAACCTGGCTCTGATACCACTGAAATATTGTGGATCGTCCCGGGAAATAGTGCGAATGCGGAAGCACGGTATAAAATTAAAATACAAAAATTAAAAACATGCTTTGAATTAATTAAAGAACACGTTCAAGGGGTGCACCCTTGAAGTTTCCGGGGTGTTCGGTTTATCACATGAATTAAAAGCATATGAAAATAATCATGGAGGCCATAGGGATTAAAATAAAGAGAAACGAAAATTTAAACCGGAACCTACCGATTGTCGTTTTCGTCTTCTAATCGGTACTCGCGTTGTTCCCCGTTTTGCACCAAATCTCGTGTTCGAGATTCTCCAAACAGTAACATGCAATCCACCCACGTATCTTGCACGTCGTGCTAGCGAACGAACAAGTAATATTTGGAGAGGATGAATTAATAACACGTTATTGATTAACGGTATTAATTCTCCTAAGTTCTATTGTTCCAAGAAGAAAAGAACAAGAATTATTTTCTTGTTGTGAGAGAGAGAGGGCGGACAAGTAGGGGAGAGAGAGGAGCCGAAATTATGTGTGTGTTGTGTGTGTTGGAATTTCATCACTTTTGAAATAGTGAGAGGCTAGGACTATTTATAGAGGAGGAGTTTAATCCTCTTTAAACTCCAACTCTAAAGAAGACTATTTTGACTAGGATTTTGACCTAGTCAAAGTAGTATTTGACCTAGTCAAATTAATCCTAGCCATCCATCTCTCCCTTTCCATCTCAACCATTAATTTAATTTAATGGAATATTTAAATCCTATTAAATATTCTAAAGGCCAAATAAATAAATATAATAAATATAAATATTTATTCTAAGGCCATTAATTTAATTCTCTAATAAATCTAATTTATTAGATTCATCCCCTTTATCAAATAAAAGGAATTATATCTCCAAGAAAATAAAGGACCCGATTAAATCCAATTTAATCATTCCTTTTCTCCAATATTTAATTATAAATTAAATAGTTAGTGTGTGACTCTTTAGGTTCACCATTCAGCTAGACTTGGTCGGATTTCTAGAATCCGTCCGTTACCATGGGTGGCCATCTAGCAACGCTGGATGGCACTAGAGAATAGGTGAATTTTCGGGGATGAACATTTAGGCTCTAACAGTACACTTGTCCTTCTGTCTACGGTTTCACCACTTAGGGTCTAGGGCACGGAAAATGCAGGTACCCATTTTGGACCTAAGTGTCGGTCTATCCTTACTAAACGCTGCAAGGGAAACCTTCCCTTCTGTTCAGTTACTGTGGCCACAGATTTTAGGGACAAGACACAGAGCATACGTGAGACTCAACTGTCAATGCCTTTGACAGAAGACAAATCCTTTCTTGGAAACTACTGTCACTCTATATACCAGAACTGCACTAGACATGGCTTATGACTACTCAAATGCTTCTTGGCAATCTCTCACCATATCTAAGATACAGACTTGATATACAGGTAAACTCAGCAGTTCCTCAAGTTAAAGGACTTGACCTGTACCGTTGGAACCGGGAACACACGTCATACCTAGCCGACCCTACGCAAGGTTCTCCGTAAGACGGATCCCGCGAGTCACCTCAGTCAGCTGCTTCCTAGCAGGCTAACCCACTAACACTGCTTAGACGACCTTCGTCCCCCATCGATGAAATATGACAGCAGATGCTTAGTGCAAGTCTTAAGGGGAATCTCGGTACCCATTTTCGAGATTCCTTGACTTGGAGATTTTCGGACTGATTCGGCGGGACTGTTTTGATGGACCTACCTCCAAGCGTAGTCCCAGTCCCCGAAATAGGTTTTCAGTCCGTGGGCTTTGTTAGCGTAGTGAACAGATAATCATAAAGCACATAAAGTGAACGCCAACAAAGTGATGCCAAATGAATTTCACTTCTTTATTCATTAATAGTTTTTCAAAACACTGAAATTGTCTAGACATAGGTTACATTTTGCCTGCCAAGATTGGCTACATGGTCACCTATTCTAACACGATTCCGTACGGGTATGATCCTTCCGTTAACTATCTCCCGGCCTTAGTCTAGGGTATGGAATTAAAGAACACGTTTCAAGGGGTGTGCCCTTGAAATTTCCTGGGTGTTTGGTGTATCTCATGAATAAATAACATAAAATAATCATGGAGGCCATAGGGTTGAAAATTAACAGAGACAAAAATATTAAAACGAGACCTACCCGTTGTCGTTTTCGTCTTCAACGGCTACACGCGTTGTTCCCCGTTTTGCACCAAGATCTCATTCTTGAGGCCCTCCAAATATTGACACACGATCCACCCACGTATCTTGAACGTCGTGCTAGAAACGAGCAAGTATAATTTATTGGAGTGGATGAATCAACAACACGTTATGAATTAACGGTAGTGATTCATCAATGTTCTAATGTTCCAAGAACAAGAGAACAAGAAAAGAGTTTCTTGGAGAGTGGAAGAGAGAGAGGAGGCCGAGAGAGGGGAGAGTGAGGGCCGAAAATAGTGTGTGTTGTGTGTGTGTTGGAATTTCATCATCCTTCAAAAGGTGCAAGGCTAGGGGTTTATATAGAGGAGGAGTTTAATCCTCTTTAAACTCCAACTCTTTAGAAGCTTAATTTGACTAGGATTTTGACCTAGTCAAAGTAGAATTTGACCTTGTCAAATTCAATCCTAGCCTTTCATCTCTCCCATTAAATCTCAACCATTAATTTAATTTAATGAAATATTTAAATCCTATTAATTATTCCAAAAGGCCAAATAAATATAATAAATGAATATTAATATTTATTCTAGGCCCATTAAATTAATTCCCTTAATAAATCCAATTTATTAATTTAATTCCCTTTATCAAATAGAAGGAATTAATTCTCCAAGAAAATATAGGACCCGATTAAATCCAATTTAATCATTCCTTTACTCCAACATTTAATTCCAAATTAAATACTAAGTGTGTGTGGATAGTGTGTGACTCTTTAGGTTCACCTTTCAGCTAGACTTGGTCGGATTCCTAGAATCCGTCCGTTACCATGGGTGGCCATCTAGCAACGGTCCATGGCACTACAGACTAGGTGAAATATTCGGGGATGAACATTTAGGCTCTAACAGTACACTTGTCCTTCTGTCTTCGGTCTCATCACTTAGGGTCTAGGGCACGGAAAATGCAGGTACCCATTTTGGACCTAAGTGTCGGTCTGTCCTTACTAAAAGCCGCAAGGGAAACCTTCCCTTCTGTTCAGTTACTGTGGCCATAGATTTTAGGGACAAGACACAGAGCATACATGAGACTCAACTGTCAATGCCTTTTGACAGGAGACAGATCCTTTCTTGGAAACTACTGTCACTCTGTACACCAGAGCTGCACTAGACATGGCTTATGACTACTCAAGAGTATTTTAGCAATCTCTCACCATATCTAAGATACAGACCTGATGTACAGGTAAACTCAGCAGTTCCTCAAGTCAAAGGACTTGACCAGTACCGTTGGAACCGGGAATACACGTCATACCTTGCTGACCATACTCAAGGTCCTCCGTAAGACGGTTCCTGCGAGTCACCTCAGTCAGCTGCTTCCTTAGCATGCTAACCCACTAACATGCTTAGACGACCTTCGTCACCCGTCGATGAAATACGACAGCAGATGCTTAGTGCAAGTCTCAAGGGGAATCTCAGTACCCATTTTCGAGATTCCTTGACTTGGAGTTTTCCGTACTGATTCGGTAAGACTGATTTCATGGACCTACCTCCAAGCGTAGTCCCAGTCCCCGAGATCGATTCTCAGTCCGTGGGCTTTGTTTGCGTAGTGAACAGATATGTAATAGCAGATATAAGTGAACGTAAACAAAGTGTTGCCATATGAATTTTCACTTCTTTATTCATAAATGATTTATCAAACACCTGAAATTGTCTAGACATAGGTTACATATTCCCGCCAATATTGGCTTACATGGTCACCTATTCTATCAGAGACCACATATGGTTCATTGCATCGACACAGGAATCCATTCTCTGTTCGACCAACCACTGTGGCCACAGCATTAAACAGTATGAACGTGTCTCCGAGTGCATAGAAGATACCTCTGTCACATACTGACAGGGGACAGATCCTCTTCTTGGAATCCACTGTCCTCGCTATACAATCCAATTGCACTGGACAAGGCTTATGATAATGATCTTACAGAATGATCACCTCTCGCCAGATCCAAGATACAGCCGTCATGTGCACGCGACTGCCATTATCCCTCAAGTTTGAGGATTATTCCCGTACTATCGGAACCGGGAAAATCCAATCATACTAGGCATCTATGCCTTAATAGTCGAGACCACATATGCTTCATTGCATCGACACAGGAAACCATTCCCTGTTCGACCAACCACTGTGGCCACAGCATTAAACAGCATGAACGTGTCTCCGAGTGCATAGAAGATACCTCTGTCACATACTGACAGGGGACAGATCCTCTTCTTGGAATCCATTGTCCTCGCTAGACAATCCGACTGCACTGGACAAGGCTTATGATAATGATCTTACAGAATGATCACCTCTCGCCAGATCCAAGATACAACCGTCATGTACACGCGACTGCCATGATCCCTCAAGTCAGAGGATTACTCCCGTACTATCGGAATCGGGAAAATCCAATCATACCGACCAAGCCTCCAAGGCTTCCATATGATGATCCCCGCGAGTCAGTCCAGTCGGCTCGACCCCAGTTGACCAACCCATCAAGATCGTGTAGGCGTCCCACGCCTGTCGCTGATGAAACACGACACTCATCCAATGAACACGACTCTTGACGCAAGTCTCAATAAGACTGTCGATGCCCTGTCTCGAGGTCCTCAACTTGGAACGTTTCAGACCGAACTCTTAATCAGTTGGTTTCATGACCACCATCCAATGCGTGGCCTAACTGCATAAGTTTTTAACCATGGTCTGTGGGCTTTGTTGCGATATAAGTAAAACACCGTTTTAACAAATGTGAAATGAGCGCAACAAAGAGAGTACCAGAAAGTGACGAATACTCATTTTATTCATCACGTAATAATATTACATTTACATCGAGTTGTATAATAGGTTACAAATCGCCAAACCTATTGGCTTTCTGGTCACCTATTCTAACAGTTTCCATATTCGCGTTACTCCCGGGCCAATCCACACGCCTTTGCTAGGCTTTCAAATCTCTCACCATGCCTAAGATACAGACACGGTGTACAGGTAAACTCAGCAGTTCCTCAAGTCCAAGGATTAACCTGTGCCGTTGGAACTGGGAACTCAAGTCATACCTATCTGACCCTACTCAAGGTCCTCCGTAAGACGGTTCCCGCGAGTCACCTCAGTCAGCTGTGAAGGACAAGCGCATCCGGCCGGGAGCGCGAGCGGAAGCGAGAAGCATGGAAAATACGTAAATTTAAAATAATTACATAAACGTAATCCCAAGGGGTGTACCATTGGGTGCTCAAATGGGCGTTCGATGTAGGATTTACTAACATAGAAGCATATATATAATACATAGGGAATAGATAAAATGTAAATCTACAAAAGCGTAATAAAACCGTTACCTTTGTAGATTTCACGTGTGCGCGGCTACTTGCGTTGTTCCTTCTCTGGAATGTTCACAAAATCCAAACGTATGGATTCTCCAAAGGTGATCCACACCACACCAGAAGTAAAACACACGTTCTCCTTGCTAGAAGAAAATGGGTTTGTGAAGGCATCGGTTTTAAGAAGATGAACACTATGAATTACTGTTCTTCTTGAAAATTCTTTGTTCTTCCCTTTTTCATCCAAGATCAAATGAAGAACAAAGGTGAAAGAGGGAGAGAGTGGCCGTTAGAGGGAGAGAGGAGCCCGATTTTTACTTCTTCTTTTAAAAGGTGAAGTATGATTCTCTTACACAAGGTGTTGTATATACTCATATATATATATATATACATAATTAATGTGATTAATGGAATGTGTCTAGGTTCATCCAAGGATGTCTAGATACATCCCAATCAATCCCCATTGATTCTTTAATCAAGCCTACCAACTTTTAAGGTATGATCAAATCAAACCAAAAGGGAAGGGCTTCGTTGGAGTTGATTTATCTCTTACCAAAAGAGACAAGTCAACTGCCACCTTGCATGGAACATGGCTGAATTTTGCTTCCTCCAAGGGAGCATTTTCGGCCATGCTCAATATGGGAAGAAGTCCAACTTCTTCCTATTCCAAAATAGGAATTAATTCTCCTCTCGGGTCAAAATTTAACGGACCGAGTTTTATCGTAATGCAATTACGACGAACCCACAATTAAATCCAATTTAATGTCCACATAATTTATTCCCGTTGGTCTTTTAATCCAGTCAAAAGATCGAACATCTCGACTTTCCATATTTAATCAATAAATCTAATTTACCGATTAAATGAGGGCCCGATACAATACCGGCCCGTCCATCCAAATGACTATCCTTAAGTAATCCAATTATTTATTTATCCTTCGAGATTGACTCCAAGTCAATGTCTCAACCTTCTCGGTGATTTTTGTGTGACTCTTTAGGTTCATCCTCAGCTAGACTTAGGCCCGTGTCCCACAAGGGCCCCTTAGCATGGGTGGCCGTCTAGCAACGGTCCATGACACTAGAGACTAGGTGAATGTTGGCGTGAACATTTAGGCGCCGATTCCGTATGGGTACGATCCTTCCGTCTACCGTCTCCCGATCTTAGTCTAGGGTATGGAATTGGGCGTTGGTTCCCATCCTTGACTAGGCATCTATGCTTAATACTCGATACTACGCATGCTTCATTGCATCGACACAGGGAACCATTCCCTGTTCGACCAACCACTGTGGCCACAGCTTTAAAGAGCATGAACGTGTCTTTGAGTGCATAGGAGATACCTCTGTCACATACTGACAGGGGACGGATCCTCTTCTTGGAATGCATCATCCTCGCTACACATTCCGACTGCACTGGACAATGCCTATAATCATCATCTTACAAAATGATCACCTCTCACCAGATCCAAGATACAGTCGTCCTGTGCACATGACTGTCATGGTTCCTCAAGTCTGAGGACTACTCCGTACTATGGGAACTGAGGAAATCCAATCATACCGACCAAGCCTCCAAGGCTTCCATATGATGATCCCCGTGAGTCGGTCCAGTCGGCTCGATCCCAGTCGACCAACCCATCAAGATCGTGTAGGCGTTCCACGCCTGTCGCCGATGAAACACGGCACTCATCAAATGAACACGACTCTTGATGTAAGTCTCAATAGGAATCTCGATGCCCTGTCTCGAGGTCCTCGACTTGAAACGTTTCAGACCTAACTCTTAATCAGTTGGTTTCATGACCACCATCCAATGCGTGGCCCAACTGCACGAGTTGTTAACCTTGGTCTGTGGGCGTTGTTGCGATATAAGTAAAATACCGTTTTAACATATGTAAAATGAGCGCAACAAAGTAGGTACCAATAGTGGCAAACACTCATTTTATTCATCACATAATAATATTACATTTACATCAAGTTGTCAAATAGGTTATAAATTGCCAAACCTATTGGCTTTGTCACCTATTCTAACAATCTCCCACATGACCTAAAGCCAATCACCTATTGACCTCAAACCCATCTTATCCAGATGCTGAGTATGGGCAACTTGCGACACGGGCTTAGTAAGTGGATCTGCTATGTTTTCTGCGGAGCTGACTCGATCCATCCAAACGTCACCCCTGCTAACTATCTCTCTAAGCAGATGGTAGCGTCTAAGAATATGCTTGGATCAGTGATGAGATCTCGGTTCCTTTTCTTGCGCTATGGCCCCGTTGTTATCACATAAGATAACCACTGGCTCAGCGATGCTAGGTATTATACCCAACTCTTGGATGTAGCTCTTCATCCAAACCGCCTCCTTAGCAGCTTCCGAAGCTGCTGTGTATCAAAAACTCTGGGATGGAGTCCGCCGTGGTAGCTTGCTTGAAACTCTTCCTAGCAACCACACCACCATTATGTCTGAGCACAAAACCAGACTGAGACTTGCATCATCGTCATCCGACTGGAAGCTAACGTCACTGTAGCCTTCTAGTATCGACTCTCCACCGCCGTAGATCAAGAACATGTCCTTAGTCCTTATCAGGTACTTTAGGATAGTCTTGATCGCACTCCAGTGTGGCTCCCCGGCACACGACTGATATCGATTGGTCACGCTCAAAGCGAAAGCCACATCCGGTCTAGTGCACTGGACAACATACTGAATGTTGCCTACGGCTGAAGCATAGGGGATGTCCAACATCCGTTTAAGCTCCTCATCACTCTTAGGACACTGCTTCTTGGATAACTTAATTCCATGCCTCTTAGGAAGGAATCCTCATTTTGAGTTCTCCATCTTGAATCTCTTCAAGACTTTCTCAATATATAAGGATTGGGCCATTCCTAACATCCTTCTAGATCTATCCCTGTAGATCTTGATGCCAAGGATGTAGGATGCCTCGCCCATATCCTTCATGGAGAATTGCGTTGACAACAAAGATTTAGTGGAACCCAACATCTTAGCATCATTCCCAATGAGCAAGATGCCATCCACGTAAAGCACCAGAAACGCAACTGAGCTCCCACTGATCTTCGTGTATACACAAGGATCCGACTCATTTTTGATGAAATCATATCCCCGTATGACTTCATCAAAATATATGTTCAAGCTTTGGGAAGCTTGTTTGAGGCCATAGATGGACCTTTGGAGACGGCAAACCTTCTGCTCTTCTCCAACAGATGTGAAACCTTCCGGTTGATCCATCTAGAGCTCTTCCTCTACGAAATCGTTGAGGACGGCGGTTTTCACGTCCATCTGCCATATTTCATAGTCATACCAGCTGCTATGGCAAGCAATATCCGAATGGACTTAGCCATTGCTACAGGCGAGTAGGTTTCCTCAAAATCGACCCCGGGTTGCTGAGTGTAACCATTCGCCACAAGTCTGGCTTTGAAGGTTGTAACCTACCCATCAGCTCCAAGCTTACGTTTATAGACCCATTTACACCCTATGGGTTTTACCCCTTTGGGTGGGTCCACTAGGGTCCGAACCTGGTTTGTACCCATCGAGTCCATCTCGGATTTCATGGCCTCAAGCCACTTATCCGAATCGATGTTTGAAATCAATTCTCCATACGTCTTAGGATCATTATCCAATTGACCGGTCAGGCCCAGAAATCCATACCTATCAAGTGCTATGATTGGAAATCATATGTTGTTGGTATATAGTAATTATATGATTGAATCATGTAATTATGTGTGTTGGATGGAAATGGATGATCGCGAGCCCTAGACCGGATGTATGGTTTATTTTCTGTTGGGCCTGTGTGCCTCTTTTACTGCTTTCTGCTTCTCTCTTTCTAGCTGCCTTGGAATAATAAGGCATTCTACGTCCCTCCTTATGTACTCCCCCCAGATTTTCGCTGGGGTTTCTATTTTTAATATGTAATGAGAGTAGACTAGGAGTGAGGTTCCTATTTTTGTAATTGGTGGAGAAGAAGGAAGGACCACATGGAGAGCCCAGACGGGAGGCCCCTTGGAGTTTTCCATGAAGTGAAGAAAGAGAAAAAGAGACCAAGGCCCATCAGCATGATTGGGTTACTATTAATGTAATAGTATAGGACCAACCCTAGATTGACCATAGATCCACTGCGGGCTCAGCGGGTCGCATAGGATTCGGGCTCGTGATCATCCAACAGGGGCGTCCTAGGCTTTAATTTTGCATGTGGTTATGATGTTGGATGAATGGGTTGTTTATTTATCGTATAACTGCTGTGGATGGTTTATTTACGCATTATGGATGTATGTGTAGATATTTATTTATTTGAGATCTCGGTCATTTCTTACTCTCACATTGGTTGGACCAATGTCAAAATATTAGATACTAGACAAAGTGTACATGAACTCTAGGAGTTTGTCCATGCCTTCCAATCCATGGCATAGTGAGGAAGCTGCTTTGGGTCAATAGCGTGGTCTCATGAGTCGTGGCACGTTATTGTACTCAAAAGAAGCTGGACTATGTCATGAATGAAAAACGGGCTGCTGCTACCTGTCTCACGAGTCGTGAGGGTACCAGTGGGTCCGTGGCTCGGTCGATTGGGTTGGGTCTAACGCCCAATTAACATGATTCGCTTGGAGTCCTAGGGATCATGTGAAAGGGTGAGGCAATAATCTTGGGAATCTCGCGGAACGAGAATGGTATGGAATACCTCCCACAGGATCTTTTCCATGCGAATCGTAAAAGCGGGGTATGGGAAAAATCGCTGTGGATCCCAAGCCCACTTAGAAAGGATTTCCCGAACATCACGTTTGAGAGTACCGTGTTTTCGTATAAATAGTGGGAGGATTAAATGACTAAAGTCCATGCATTTAATTATTTTATCAAACCACCGTATTTTATTTTCTGCTGATCACGCGCTGTTTTCTAAAATGTCTAAGAACCCACTTTCCACCATTCTTGAGACAAACAAATTCAATGGAACAAACTATAACGACTGGTTGCGCAATCTCAGGATAGTCCTAGATTACAAGAACCAAGGCTACGTCATGGACGAGCCTCTCCCTAGGACCTTACCGGAAGGATCCACGCCAGAAGAACGTGAGACGTTCGAGACTTGGCATAAGGATAACCGGAAGGTCCGTAGCGTCATACTTGCTTCAATGACCAATGAGATTCAGAAGCAATATGAAAGGCTAGACGATGTCCCTTCCATTATGGCTCGCCTTAAGGATTGCTATGCAGTCCCGGACCGGCATACTAGGTATGTCGCGACCAAGGCGTTCTTTGGAACGAAAATGACAGAAGGATCCTCTGTACAAGAGCACGGGGTTAAAATGCTTACCCTGGTGGAAAAGCTCGAGAACCTAAAGGCAGGTCTCGATAATGAAACGTACATAGATGTGATCCTTCAGTCACTCCCACCCTCCTTTGACCAATTTATCGTCAACTACAACATGAACACACTTGAGAAGGGCATTCATGAGTTGATCAACATGTTGGTGCAATACGAGGCAACGGCTAAGAAGTCCACGCCTTCGGTATTGTTTGGAGGTGCTTCGACTTCTAATACGAAAGGCAAAGGTGCCGAACGTTGGAAGAAGAAGAAGGGGAAGGGAAAGGCCGTCAAAGCAGCTACGAACACTAAGAGTGTTCCCATTGCCAAAGAGGGGAAAGGCAAAGGAAAAGGAAAGGTTGTCTCCAAGCAACAGCAAATGCATATGACATATGTATCAACTGCCGTGAGAAAGGGCATTGGAAGAGAGAGTGCCCCAAACTCTTCTCAAACCAAGGTATATATGTGATTGAGGTTAATATGGTCACTATTTCTGCCTCTTGGGTATTAGATACCGGTTGTGGAGCTCAAATTTGCAATGACTTGCAGGTGTTGAAAAGAAGCAGAAAATTGGGTAGCGGGGACATGATCCTGAAGCTTGGGAATGGCAAGGCCATCTCGGCAGAAGTAGTAGGATCCACCACTCTAGTGATTAGTGATAGTATTAGCATAGATTTAGAGCAAGTTTATTTTGTACCTAGTATGATTAAAAACATCATTTCCATTGCATTGTTGGACAATAGTGGTTATGAGTTTAGAATCAATAAAAATTGCTTTTATTTGATGAGGTGTGGAATTGCTCATCTACTTGGTACATTGCATAACAGACTCTATATCTTGGAACAAACGAATTTCGTCCTCAATGCACAACACAAACGAAAATTAGACAATAACGGGAACGCACGTCTGTGGCACGCTAGGCTAGGTCACATATCCCAAGATAGGATGAAAAGGTTGGTACACTCAAAGAACCTAGAGGTTGGGGACTTGAGCGATCTACCAACTTGTGAGTCCTGTCTAAGAGGGAAAATGACCAAGAAGCCCTTTGTAGGACAAAGCAGGCTTGCCACAGGTCTGTTGGACTTGGTCCATACAATCGTATGTGGACTACTAAGGACGCAGGCCCGAGGTGGGTTCTCCTACTTCATAACCTTCACCGATGATCATTCACGGTATGGTTATGTTTACCTGATGAGGTACAAGTCTGAAACTCTTAAGAGGTTTAAAGAATTCAGACTTGAAGTGGAGAACCAAACCAACTGCAAAATTAAAGTCCTACGGTCAGACCGAGGTGGTGAGTACCTTAGTACGGAGTGCCTAGATTATCTAAAAGAACATGGTATAATATCAGAATGGACACCTGCGGGAACACCACAGTTAAATGGTGTCTCTGAAAGGAGGAATCGAACCCTGTTGGACATGGTTCGGTCCATGATGAGTTTTACCAAATTGCCCTTATTGTTTTGGGGCTATGTACTAGAAACGGCGGCCAAATTGTTGAATTTAGCGCCTACTAGTACGTTGACCCAAACGCCATATGAGATATGGCACGGCAAGCCTGCATCCTACAACTACTTGAAAGTGTGGGGTAGCCCCGCATACGTCAAGAGGTTAGTGGGAGATAAGTTAGAATCTAGGTTTAGCTTATGCAGGTTCATTGGATTGTTGGAATAGGTGACCAGAAAGCCAATAGGTTTGGCAATTTGTAACCTATCCGACAACTTGATGTGAATGTAATATTATTATGTATGAATAAGATGAGTGTTCGTCACCAATGGTACCTTCTTTGTTGCGCTCATCTTACATTTGTTAAAATGGTGTTTAACTTATATCGCAACAAAGCCCACAGACCATAGATAACAACTCGTGCAGTTGGGCCACGCATTGGATGGTGGTCATGAAACCAACTGATTAAGAGTTGGGTCTGAAACGTTCCAAGTCGAGGACCTCGAGACAGGGCATCGAGAGTCCTATTGAGACTTGCGTCAAGAGTCGTGTTCATTGGATGAGTGCCGTGTTTCATCGGCGACAGGCGTGGGACGCCTACACGATCTTGATGGGTTGGTCGACTGGGGTCGTGCCGACTGGACTGACTCGCGGGGATCATCATATGGAAGCCTTGGAGGCTTGGTCGGTATGATTGGTTTTCCCCGGTTCCGATAGTACGGGAGTAATCCTCAGACTTGAGGAATCATGGCAGTCACGTGCACAGGACTGCTGTATATTGGATCTGGCGAGAGGTGATCATTCTGTAAGATGATCATTATAAGCCTTGTCCAGTGCAGTTGGAATGTGTAGCGAGGACGGTGGATTCCAAGAAGAGGATCCGTCCCCTGTCAGTATGTGACAGAGGTATCTCCTATGCACTCGGAGACACGTTCATGCTGTTTGAAGCTGTGGCCACAGTGGTTGGTCGAACAGGGAATGGTTTCCTGTGTCGACGCAATGAAGCATACGTGGTCTCGAGTATTAAGCATAGATGCCTAGTCAAGGATGGGAACCGACGCCCAATTCCATACCCTAGACTAAGGCCGGGAGACGGTAGACGGAAGGATCGTACCCGTACGGAATCGGCGCCTAAATGTTCACGCCAATTCACCTAGTCTCTAGTGCCATGGACCGTTGCTAGACGGCCACCCATGGTAACGGGCCCTTGTGGGACACGGGCCCAAGTCTAGCTGAGGGTGAACCTAAAGGGTCACACACAAATCACCGAGGAGGTTGAGAGATCGACTTGGAGTCAATCTCGAAGGATAAAATAAGTAATTGGATTACTTAAGGGAAAGTCCATTGGATGGACGGGCCGATATTGTATCGGGCTTTCATTTAATCAGTAAATTGGATTTTCGATTAAATATGGAAAGTTGAGATGTTGAGACGTTGGATCTTTTAATTGGATTAAAAGATCAACGGGAATAATTTAAGTGGACATTAAATTGGATTTAATATTGGGTTCGTCGCAATTGGATTACGATAAAACCCGATCCGTTAAATTATACCCGAGAGGAGAAATAATTCCTAATTTGGAATGGGAAGAAGTTGGACTTCTTTCCTTAATCAAACATGGCCGACACGCTCCCTTGGAGGAAGCAAAATCAGCCATGTTTCATGCTAGGTGGTATGTTGACTTATCTCTTTTGGAAAGAGACAAATCAACTCCAATCAAGCTCTTCCCTTTTGGTATGATTTGATCATACCATAAATTTTGGTAGGCTTGATTGAAGAATTGATGGTGATTCATTGGAATGAATGTAGACATCCTTGGATGAACCTAGACACATTCCAATAATCAAATTAATTATGTATATATATTAGAATATACAACACCAAGCATAAGTGATTCATTATTCATCTTTTTCTAGGAAAAAGAGAAGACAAAAATCCTCTCCTCTCTCTCAAAATTTCGTGCTCCCTCCCTCTCTTACACTTGTGTTCTTCACTTGATTTTGAATCAAGAAGAAGAACAAAGTAAGTTTAAGAGAACACTAATTCATAGTGTTCTTCTCTTAAACCAATTTCTTCCTAAACCCGTTCTTTTCTAGCAAGAAGAACGTGTGTTTCTTCCGGTGTGGTGTGGATCACCTTTGGAGAATCCATACGTTTGGATTTCGTGAGCATTCCGGAGAAGGAACAACGCTAGTAGCCGGGAGCATACGCTAGACAATCAAAGGTAACGGTTTATTACGCTTTGATTGATTTCATTTGTATATCTATGCCCTATGTGTTTAAATGTATGTTTTAATATTTACACATCCTACATCGAACGCCCGGTTGAGCACCCAAGGGTACACCCCTTGGGATTCGCGTATTTTTGAATTTGATTTAAATTTACGCACTTTCTCGCTTTTCTCGCTCCCGCTCGCGCTCCCGGGGGGATCCGCTTGTCCTTCATGGATACCCTAAAGAAACTGCGGGTTATTACTTTTATGATCCCTTGGAACAAAAGGTGTTTGTTTCAAGAAATGCAGTGTTCTTGGAGCAAGGCTTCCCGGAGGATATCCAACCTGATGAGCTGATCCTTGAGGAATCAAGTGATTGAATCCAGCCATCAGAGGAGGCCGCGGAACCCTCACTCAGAGGAT
Organism: Sesamum alatum; assembly: GCA_034509735.1. Taxonomy (NCBI): domain Eukaryota; kingdom Viridiplantae; phylum Streptophyta; class Magnoliopsida; order Lamiales; family Pedaliaceae; genus Sesamum; species Sesamum alatum. Next base: position 36,129,880 of record JACGWO010000001.1, on the reverse strand, counting down.
TCAGGATAAACAGCCGAAGGGCTGACCAACCTCGAGAAGTCCAACATGCTAGGCATGAAGGACAGCCTCAGGAACAGCTAGTCCCGGTTCCTGAACCGCCGGCTCCGATACAGTCAACGCCCACAGTCACCACTGACGTTCCCGTTCTCCGTAGGTCCACTAGAGAGTCAAGACCTCCAATGAGATATGGCTTTCTAGGTGCGACCGATCTTTTGGATAACGATCCTAAGACTTATGGAGAAGCGATGTCTGACATCGACTCCGGGAAATGGCTTGAGGCCATGAAAGCCGAAATGGACTCCATGAGCGAGAACCAAGTCTGGAGTCTTGTAGATCCACTGAAAGGTGTTAAGCCAGTCGGCTGTAAGTGGGTCTACAAGCGCAAACTTGGCGTTGATGGAGAAGTCACAACCTTTAAGGCTAGGCTTGTAGCTAAGGGATACACTCAACGACCCAGGGTCGATTTTGTGGATACCTACTCGCTAGTAGCCATGGCTAAATCCATTCGGATCCTGCTCGCCATAGCAGCATGGTATGACTATGAGATATGGCAGATGGACGTGAAAACGGCCTTCCTCAACGGTTTCGTTTAAGAAGAGATCTATATGGATCAGCCGCAGGGTTTCACGGTCACTGGAGAAGAGCAGAAAGTCTGTCGTCTCCAGAAGTCCATCTATGGCCTCAAACAAGCCTCCCGAAGTTGGAACATTCGCTTTGATGAAGTAATACGGGGTTATGACTTGATCAAAAACAAATCCAACCCTTGTGTATACAAGAAGGTCAGTGGGAGCTCAATAGTGTTCCTAGTGCTTTATGTGGATGGCATTCTGCTCATTGGTAATGACGTTAGAATGTTAGGAAACACAAAAGCATGGTTGTCAACCCAGTTTTCCATGAAGGACTTGGGTGAAGCCTCCTACATCCTAGACATCCAGATTGTCAGGAACAGATCTAAAAGGATGTTAGGACTCACCCAAAACTCATATATGGAGAAAGTCCTAAAGAGATATCGAATGGACAACTCCAAACGAGGATTCCTTCAAATGAGGCATGGGATCAAGTTATCCAAGAAACAGTCCCCACAGACTGATGAGAAACTTGAAAGGATGAAGGTCATCCCCTATGCTTCTGTCGTAGGTAGCATACAATATGCGGTCCACTGCACTAGGCCTGACATTGCGTACGCTTTGAGCGTAACAAGCAGATATCAGTCCTGCGCAGGAGAGGCACATTGGAATGCTGTTAAGGGCATCCTTAAGTACCTAAGGAGGACTAAGGAAATGTTCCTAGTCTATGGCAATGGAGAACTAATTCTGGAAGGCTTTAGCAACGCTAGCTTCCAGTCTGATGACGATGATGTCAAGTCTCAATCGGGGTACGTATTCAAACTCAATGGAGGAGTAGTAGCTTGGAAAAGTTCCAAGCAAGCAACCATTGCTGACTCCACCACAGAGGCTGAATACATAGCAGCTTCAAAAGCTGCTAAGGAAGCGGTTTGGATGAGAAACTACATCCAAGAGTTGGGTGTGGTGCCTAGCATCGCCGAGCCCGTTGTCATCTTCTGTGATAACAACGGCGCTATAGCGCAAGCAAAGGAACCGAGATCTCATCACCGTTCCAAACACATTCTTAGATGCTACCATCTTCTTAGAGAAATGGTAGGAAGAGGTGACGTCCGGATGGACCGAGTCAACTCGGCAGACAACACAGCAGACCCGCTGACAAAGCCTATGTCACAGAGCGCTCATACGCAACATCTTGAGAAGATGGGGATTAAGCATATGGGCAATTGGCTTTAAGGTCAAGTGGGAGATTGTTAGAATAGGTGACCATGTAAGCCAATTTTGGCAGGAATGTGTAACCTATGTCTAGAGAATTCTTTGGTATTTGATAAAACATTTATGATTAAAGAAGTGAAAACATTCGGGGACTGGGACTACGCTTGGAGGTAGGTCCATGAAATCAGTCTTACCGAATCAGTCCAGAAATTTCCAAGTCAAGGAATCCCGAAAATGGGGTACCGGGATTCCCTTTGAGACTTGCACTTAGCATCTGCTGTCGTATTTCATCGACGGGTGACGAAGGTCGTCTAAGCAGTGTTAGTGGGTCAGCATGCTAGGAAGCAGCTGACTGAGGTGACTCGCGGGAACCGTCTTACGGAGGACCTTGAGTATGGTCAGCAAGGTATGACGTGTATTCCCGGTTCCAACAGTACAAGCCAAGTCCTTTGACTTGAGGAACTGCTGAGTTTACCTGTGCATCAGGTCTGTATCTTAGATATGGTGAGAGATTGCCAAAAATACTCTTGAGTAGTCATAAGCCATGTCTAGTGCAGCTCGGGTGTACAAAGTGACAGTAGTTTCCAAGAAAGGATCTGTCTCCTGTCAAAAAGGTATTGACAGTTGAGTCTCATGTATGCTCTGTGTCTTGTCCCTGAAATATATGGCCACAGTAACTGAACAGAAGGGAAAGGTTTCCCTTGCAGCGTTTAGTAAGGACAAACCGACACTTAGGTCCAAAATGGGTACCTGCATTTTCCGTGCCCTAGACCCTAAGTGATGAGATCGAAGACAGAAGGACAAGTGTACTGTTAGAGCCTAAATGTTCATCCCCGAATATTTCACCTAGTCTCTAGTGCCATGGACCGTTGCTAGATGGCCACCCATGGTAACGGGCGGATTCTAGGAATCCGACCAGGTCTAGCTGAATGGTGAACCTAAAGAGTCACACACTATCCATACACACTTAGTATTTAATTTGGAATTAAATATTGGAGTAAAGGAATGATTAAATTAGATTTAATCGGGTCCTATATTTTCTTGCAGAAATTAATTCCTTCTATTTGATAAAGGGAATTAAATTAATAAATAGGATTTATTAAAGGGTTCATTTAATGGACATAGAATAAATAATAATAATTTATTTATTATATTATATTTATTCTTTTAGCCTTTTGGAATATTGAATGGGATTTAAATATTCCATTAAATTAAAATCAACGGTTGAGATGGAAAGGGGAGATGGAAGGCTAGGATTCGTTTGACTAGGTCAAACACTAGTTTGACTAGGACTTTGACTAGGTCAAAATCCTAGTCAAATTAGAGTTCTTAGAGTTGGAGTTTAAAGAGGATTAAACTCCTCCTCTATATAAACCTCTAGCCTCCAACAATTGAAGGATGATGATTCTTGAAAACACACACAACACACACTCTCCCCTTCTCCTACCTCTCGTCCGCCCCTCTCTCTTTCTCCAACAAGAAAATATTTTTTCTTAGTTCTTTTGTTCTTGGAACAATAGAACTTAGATGAATCAATACCGTTAATTGATAACGTGTTGTTGATTCATCCACTCCAAAAATATACACTTGTTCGTTGCTAGCACGACGTGCAAGATACGTGGGTGGATCGTGTGTCACGATTTGGAGGGTCTCAAGAACGAGATCTCGGTGCAAAACGGGGAACAACGCAAGTAGCCATTGAAGACGAAAACGACAACAGGTAGGTCTCGTTTTAATTTTTTCGTCCCTCTTTAATCTCCAAACTCTATGGCCTCCATGATTTCTTTACATGCTTAATGATCATGAGATACACCAAACGCCCGGGAACCTCAAGGGCACACCCCTTGAGCGTGTTCTTTTAAATTAAGAGCATGCTTTAATTTTTGTATGTTTATTTTTATCGCGCTTCCCCATTCGCGCAATTCCCGGGACGATCCACCGATTTCTTTCAAGCACTAGAAGTGACGAATACTCACTTTATTCATCACATAATAATATTACATTTACATCAAGTTGTCAGATAGGTTACAAATCGCCAAACCTATTGGCTTTCTGGTCACCTATTCTAACATGTTCATCCCCGGATATTCACCTAGTCTCTAGTGCCATGGACCGTTGCTAGATGGCCACCCATGGTAACGGGCGGATTCTAGGATTCCGACCAATTCTAGCTGAAAGGTGAACCTAAAGAGTCCCACATTAAATATTTAATTTAGAATTAAATATTTTGAGAAATGGAATGATTAAATTGGTAATCGGGTCCTTAATTTTCTTGGAGAGAATTAATTCCTTTTATTAGATAAAAGGGAATAATCTAATAAATTAGATTTATTAGAAAATTAATTTAATGGGCCTAGAATAAATATGTATACTTATTAGGTTTATTTATTTATTTATTGCCCTTTGGAATATTGAAATAGGTTTTAAATATTCCATTAAATTAAATTAATGATTGAGATTAAAAGGAGAGATGGATGGCTAGGATTAATTTGACTAGGTCAAAATCCTAGTCAAATTAGTCTTCTTTAGAGTTGGAGTTTGAAGAGGATTAAACTTCTCCTCTATAAATACTCCTAGTCCTTCACCTTTGGAGAGATGATGAAACTCCAACACACACACACACACACACACACTCTACTCTCCTCTTTTCAAGAAAAATAGTTCTTGTTCTTTTGCGTTGACAATTGAACAAAAGGAGGATTAATCCCGTTAAGTAATAATGTGTGATTGATCCATCCTCTCCAAAATACTTGTTCATTCGCTAGCACGACGTGCAAGATACATGAGTGGATTGCGTGTCACAATTTGGAGAATCTCACCTACGAGATTTGGTGCAAATCGGGGAACAACGCGAGTACCGGTTAGAAGAGGAAAACGACGAACCGGTAATTCCCTTTTTACGTTTTTGTCTCTTCTTCAATTCTTCAAATCCTACGGCCTCCATGATTCCTTGCATGTGTTTTAATTCATGAGATACACCGAACGTCTGGGAACTTCAAGGGCAAACCCATTGAACGTGTTCTTTATTTTACGTATATGGCATGTTTAAATTTTGTTATTTAAATTTATACCATGCTTCAGCATTCGCACTATTTCCCGGGAAGATCCACAATCTTTCACTGGTATCAGAGCCCGGTTTTGGTGTATAGGCCTAGGGTTATATGTGCGTTTTAAGCATGAAAACATGTTTTGGCATGTTTTAATTAATTCTTGATTTTATTATTATTAAAGCATGTCGTTTTTCTTACTTATAATTCGTATAATTTCTAGTATGTTGGATTTTTCTGTTTTTCTAGGGAAACGGGGGGCTAAAAGTCGAACAAAATGGAGAAACGCAGCACACGGCTTGCCGGAGGCTGGCCGCGCGCGGCCGTGCACACAGGCGAGGCAGACGCGCGCAGGCAGAGGAGCCTTCACGCGGCCGCCTGCACCAGGCGCGCATGGTTGCGCGCAGTCAGGCGACAAGCAGGCGGCTAGCCGGGTGCGCGCGCGGGCAAGGCCAGCGCGCTAGGGTTCCTGCGCGCCCGGACATGCGGCCAGAGAGGCCACGTGCGAGCACGCGCGCACGCAGATGGAGGAGTCTATGGCAATGGAGAACTGATCCTGGAAGGCATTAGCGACGCTAGCTTCCAGTCTGATGTCGATGATACCAAGTCTCAATCGGGTTATGTATTTAGGCTCAATGGAGTAGTAGTGGCTTGGAAAAGTTCCAAGCAAGCAACCACTGTTGATTCCACCACTGAGGCCGAATACATAGCAGCTTGGATGAGAAACTACATCCAAGATTTGGGTGTGGTGCCTAGCATCGCCGAATGCATTGTCATTTTTTGTGATAACAACGGAGAAATAGTGCAAGCAAAGGAATCGAGATCTCATCACCATTCCAAACACATTCTAAGACGCTACCATCTTCTAAGAGAAATGGTAGGAAGAGGTGACGTTTGGATGGACCAAGTCAACTCAGCAGACAACACAGTAGATCCGCTGACAAAGCCTATATCGCAGAGCGCTCATACGCAACATCTTGAGAAGATGGGGATTAGACATATGGGCAATTGGCTTTAAGGTCAAGTGGGAGATTGTTAGAATAGGTCACCATGTAGCCAATCTTGGCAGGCAATATGTAACCTATGTGAAGGACAAGCGGATCTGCCCGGGAGCGCGAGCGGAAGCGAGGAAGCGAGAAAGGGTGCGTAAATTTAAATCTAATTTAAATAAACGAATCCCAAGGGGTGTACCCTTGGGTGCTCAACCGGGCGTTCGATGTAGGATGTGTAAATATTAAAAACATATATTTAAACACATAGGGCATAGATGTATATTAAATCAATCAAAGCGTTGTAAAACCGTTACCTTTGATTGTTTAGCGTATGCTCCCGGCTACTAACATTGTTCCTTCTCCGGAATGCTCACGAAATCTAAACGTATGGATTCTCCAAAGGTGATCCACACCACACCGGAAGAAACACACGTTCTTCTTGCTAGAAAAGAACGGGTTTAAGAAGGAATCGGTTTAAGAGAACAACACTATGAATTAGTGCTCTCTTAAACTTACTTTGTTCTTCCTCTTGATTCAAAATCAAGTGAAGAACACAAGTGTGAGACAGGGAGAGAGGCCGAGAGTTAAGAGAGAGGAGAGGGATTTTTGTCTTCTCTTTTTCCTAGAAAAAGATGAATAATGAATCACTTATGCTTGGTGTTGTATATTCTAATATATATACATAATTAATGTGATTATTGAAATGTGTCTAGGTTCATCCAAGGATGTCTAATTGTTAGAATAGGTGACCATGTAAGCCAATTTTGGCAGGAATATGTAACCTATGTCTAGACAATTTCAGGTGTTTGATAAATCATTAATGAATAAAGAAGTGAATTTCATTTGGCATCACTTTGTTTGTGTTCACTTATATTTGTTTTCCATATCTGTTCACTACGCAAACAAAGCCCACGGACTGAGAATCAATTTCGGGGACTGGGACTACGCTTGGAGGTAGGTCCATGGAATCAGTCTTCCCGAATCAGTCCGGAAATCTCCAAGTCAAGGAATCCCGAAAATGGGTACCGGGATTCCATTTGAGACTTGCACTAAGCACCTGCTGTCGTGTTTCATCAACGGGTGACGAGGGTCGTCTAAGCAGTGTTAGTGGGTTAGCATGCTAGGACGCAGCTGACTGAGGTGACTCGCGGGAACCGTCTTACGGAGGACCTTGAGTATGGTCAGCAAGGTATGACGTGTATTCCCGGTTCCAACGGTACAGGTCAAGTCCTTTGACTTGAGGAATTGCTGAGTTTACCTGTACATCAGGGCTGTATCTTAGGTATGGTGAGAGATTGTTAGAATTCTCTTTGGTAGTCATAAGCCATGTCTAGTGCAGTTCTGGTGTGCAAAGTGACAGTAGTTTCCAAGAAAGGATCTGTCTCCTGTCAATAGGTTTTGGCAGTTGAGTCTCATGTATACTCTAGGTCTTGTCCCTAAAACTGTGGCCACAGTGACTGAACAGAAGGGAAGGATTCCCTTGCGGCATTTAGTGAGGACAGACCGACACTTAGGTCCAAAATGGGTACCTGCATTTTCCGTGCCCTAGACTCTAAGTGATGAGACCGAAGACAGAAGGACAAGTGTACTGTTAGAGCCTAAATGTTCATCCCTGAATATTTCACCTAGTCTCTAGTGCCATGGACCGTTGCTAGATGGCCACCCATGGTAACGGAAGGATTCTAGGAATCCGACCAAGTCTAGCTGAAAGGTGAACCTAAAGAGTCACACACTATCCACACACATTTAGATATTTAATTAGGAATTAAATATTGGAGTGAAGGAATGATTAAATTGGATTTAATCGGGTCCTTTATTTTTCTTGGAGAAATAATTCCTTCTATTAGATATAAGGAATTAAATTGATAAATTAGATTTATCAAAGGGATTTATTTAATGGGCTTAAATAATATTTATATTTATTTTAGCCTCTTGGAAATATTTAAATAGGTTTTAAATATTTCATTAAATTAAATTAAATCAACGGTTGAGATCAATGGGAGAGATGGATGGCTAGGATTGTTTTGAGTAGGTCAAAACACTACTTTGACTAGGACTTTGACTAGGTCAAAATCCTAGTCAAATTAGAGTTCTTGAAAGAGGAGTTTAAAGAGGATTAAACTCCTCTTCTATATAAACCCCTAGCTTCCTACAAGTTGCATGATGATGAAACTCCAACACACACACTACAACACACACACACGGATTCTCTCTCCCTCATCTCTCGTCCGCCTCTCTCTCTCCAAGAAACACATTCCATTAGTTCTCTTGTTCTTGGAACATTAGAACTTGATGAATCAATACCGTTAATTCATAACGTGTTGTTGATTCATCCACTCCAAAACATAAACTTGTTCGTTGCTAGCACGACGTGCAAGATACGTGGGTGGATCGTGTGTCACGATTTAGAGGGTCTCAAAGACGAGATCTTGGTTCAAAACGGGGAACAACGCGTGTAGCCGTTGAAGACGAAAATGACAACGGGTAGGTCTCGTTTTAGATTTTCGTCCCTTTTAATTTTCTACCCTATGGCCTCCATGATTCTTTTATGTTTTATTATTCATGAGATACACTGAACACCCGGGAATTTCAAAGGCACACCCTTTGAAACGTGCTCTTTAATTTAAAGCATGTTTAAATTCCGCATTTATTTTTAATTATACCGCGCTTCCGCATTCGCCTCCATGGCACGTTATTGTACTTAAAAGAAGCTGCACTATGTCATGAACGAAAAATGGGCTGCTGTTACCTGTCTCACGAGTCGTGGGGGTACCAGTGGGTCTGTGGCTCGGTCGATTGGGTCGGGTCTAACGCCCAATTAGCATGATTCGCTTGGAGTCCTCGGGATCATGCGAAAGGGTGAGGCAATAATCTTGGCAATCTCGTGGAATGAGAATGGTATGGAATACCTCCCACAGGATCTTTTCCATGCGAATCGTAAAAGCGGGGTATGGGAAAAATCGCTGTGGATCCCAAGCCCACTAGGAAAGGATTTCCCGAAAATCACGTTTGAGAGTACCGTGTTTTCGTATAAATAGTGGGAGGATTAAATGACTAAAGACCAAGCATTTAATTATTTCATCAAACCACCGTCTTTATTTTCTGCTGATCGCGCGTTGTTTTCTAAATGTAGATTTAAAATGTCTAAGAACCCACTATCAACCATTCTTGAGACAAACAAATTTAATGGAACCAATTACAACGACTGGTTGCGCAATCTCAGGATAGTCCTAGATTACGAGAACCAAGGCTACGTCATGGACGAGCCTCTCCCTAGGACCTTACCGGAAGGATCCACGCGAGAAGAACGTGAGACGTTCGAGACTTGGCATAAGGATAACCGGAAGGTCCGTAGCGTCATACTTGCTTCGATGACCAATGAGATTCAGAAGCAATATGAAAGGCTAGACGATGTCCCTTCCATTATGGCTCGCCTTAAGGATTGCTATGCAGTCCCGGACCGGCATACTAGGTATGTCGCGACCAAGGCGTTCTTTGGAACTAAAATGATAGAAGGATCCTCTGTACAAGAGCATGGGGTTAAAATGCTTACCCTAGTGGAAAAGCTCGAGGACCTAAAGGCAGGTCTCGATAACGAAACGTACATAGATGTGATCCTTCAGTCACTCCCACCCTCCTTCGACCAATTTATTGTCAACTATAACATGAATGCACTTGAGAAGGGCATTCATGAGTTGATCAATATGTTGGTGCAATACGAGGCAACGACTAAGAAGTCCACGCCTTCGGTATTGTTTGGAGGTGCTTCAACTTCCAAGACGAAAGGCAAGGGTGCCGGACGTTGGAAAAAAGAAGAAGGGGAAGGGAAAAGCCGTCATAGCAGCTACGAACACTCAGAGTGTTCCCATTGCCAAAGAGGGGAAAGGCAAAGGAAAGGGAAAGGTTGTCTCCAAGCAACAGTCAAAGGCATATGACATATGTATCAACTGCCGTGAGAAAGGGCATTGGAAGAGAGAGTGCCCCAAACTCTTCTCAAACCAAGGTATATATGTGATTGAGGTTAATATGGTCACTAATTCTGCCTCTTGGGTATTGGATACCGGCTGTGGAGCTCACATTTGCAATGATTTGCAGGTGCTGAAAAGAAGCAGAAAACTAAGTAGCGGGGACATGATCCTGAAGCTTGGAAATGGCAAGGCCATCTCGGCAGAAGCAGTAGGATCCGCCACTTTAGTGATTAGTGATACCATTAGCATAGAATTAGAGCAGGTTTATTTTGTACCTAGTATGATTAAGAACATCATTTCCATTCCATTGTTGGACAATAGTGGTTATGAGTTCAGAATCAATAAAAATTGCTTTTATTTGATGAGGTGTGGAATTGCTCATCTACTTGGTACATTGCACAACGGGCTCTATATCTTGCAACAAACGAATTTCGTTCTTAACGCTCAACACAAACGGAAAATAGATAATAACGGGAACGCACGTCTGTGGCACGCTAGGCTAGGTCACATATCCCAAGATAGGATGAAAAGGTTGGTAGACTCAAAGAACCTAGAGGTTGGGGACTTGAGCGATCTACCAACTTGTGAATCTTGTCTAAGAGGGAAAATGACCAAGAAGCCCTTTGTAGGTCAAAGCAGGCTTGCCACGGGTCTGTTGGACTTGGTCCATACAGACGTATGTGGACCACTAAGGACGCAGGCTCGAGGTGGGTTCTCCTACTTCATAACCTTCACCGATGATCATTTACGGTATGGTTATGTTTACCTAATGAGGTACAAGTCTGAAGCTCTTGAGAGGTTTAAAGAATTCAGGCTTGAAGTGGAGAACCAGACCAACTGCAAAATTAAAATCCTACGGTCAGACCGAGGCGGTGAATACCTTAGTGCCGAATTCCTAGATTATCTAAAAAGAAAATGGTATAATATCGGAATGGACACCTCCCGGAACACCACAGTTAAATGGCGTCTCTGAAAGGAGGAACCGAACCCTGTTGGACATGGTTCGGTCCATGATGAGTTTTACCAAATTGCCCTTATTGTTTTGGGGTTATGCATTAGAAACGGCAGCGCCTACCAGTGCATTGACCCAAACGCCATATGAGATATGGCACGGCAAGCCTGCGTCCTACAACTACTTGAAAGTGTGGGGTAGCCCCGCATACGTCAAGAGGTTAGTGGGAGATAAGCTAGAATCCAGGTCTAGCCTATGCAGGTTCGTTGGATACCCTAGAGAAACTGCGGGTTATTACTTTTATGACCCTTTGGAACAAAAGGTATTTGTTTCAAGGAATGCAGTATTCTTGGAGCAAGGCTTCCCGGAGGATATCCAACCTGATGAGCTGATCCTTGAGGAATCAAGTGATGGAACTCAGCCATCAGAAATAGCCGCGGAAACCTCACCAAGAGGATTTAGGATTAACGCACGGAGGGCTGACCAACCTAGAGAAGTCCAACATGCTAGGCATGAAGGACAACCTCAAGAAAGGCCAGTCCCGGCCCCTGAACCGCCGGCTCCGATACAGTCAGCGCCCACAGTCACCACTGACGTTCCCGTCCTCCGTAGGTCCACTAGAGAATCCAGACCTCCAGTGAGATATGGGTTTCTAGGTGCGACCGATCTTCTGGATAACGATCCTAAGACATACGGGGAAGCGATGTCTGACATCGACTCAGGGAAATGGCTTTGAGGCCATGAAGATCGAAATGGACTCCATGAGCGAGAACCAAGTTTGGAGACTTGTAGATCCACCGAAAGGTGTTAAGCCAGTGGGCTGTAAGTGGGTCTACAAGCGCAAACTCGGCGTTGATGGAGAAGTCACAACCTTTAAGGCTAGGCTTGTAGCCAAGGGATACACTCAACGACCAGGGGTCGATTTTGAGGATACCTACTCGCCAGTAGCCATGGCTAAGTCCATTTGGATCCTGCTTGCCATAGCAGCATGGTATGACTATGAAATATGGCAGATGGACGTGAAAACGGCCTTCCTCAACGGTTTCGTTGAAGAAGAGATCTATATGGATCAGCCGGAGGGTTTCACGGTCACTGGAGAAGAACAGAAGGTCTGTCATCTCCAGAAGTCCATCTATGGCCTCAAACAAGCATCCCGAAGTTGGAACATTCGATTTGATGAAGTAATACGGGGATATGACTTCATCAAAAACGAATCCGACCCTTGTGTATACAAGAAGGTCAGTGGGAGCTCTATAGTGTTCCTAGTGCTTTACGTGGATGACATTCTGCTCAGTGGTAATGACGTCAGAATGTTAGGAAACACAAAAGCATGGTTGTCAACCAAGTTTTCCATGAAGGACTTGGGTGAAGCCTCCTACATCCTAGGCATCCAGATTGTCAGGGACAGATCTAAAAGGATGTTAGGGCTCACCCAAAACTCGTATATGGAGAAAGTCCTAAAGAGATATCGAATGGACAACTCCAAACGAGGATTCCTTCCAATGAGGCATGGGATCAAGTTGTCCAAGAAGCAGTCCCCGCAGACTGATGAGGAACTTGAAAAGATGAAAGTCATCCCCTATGCTTCTGCCGTAGGTAGCATCCAATATGCGGTCCATTGCACCAGGCCTGACATTGCATACGCTTTGAGCGTGACAAGCAGATATCAGTCCTGTGCAGGAGAGGCACATTGGAATGCCGTTAAGGGCATCCTTAAGTACCTTAGGAGGACTAAGGAAATGTTCTTGGTCTATGGCAATGGAGAACTAATTCTGGAAGGCTTTAGCGACGCTAGCTTCCAGTCTGATGACGATGATGCCAAGTCTCAATCGGGGTATGTATTCAAACTCAACGGAGGAGTAGTGGCTTGGAAAAGTTCCAAGCAAGCAACCACTGCTGACTCCACCACTGAGGCTGAATACATAGCAACTTCAGAAGCTGCTAAGGAAGCGGTTTGGATGAGAAACTACATGCAAGAGTTGGGTGTGGTGCCTAGCATCGCCGAGCCTGTTGTCATCTTCTGTGATAACAACGGTGCAATAGCGCAAGCAAAGGAACCGAGATCTCATCACCGTTCCAAACACATTCTTAGACGCTACCATCTTCTTAGAGAAATGGTAGGAAGAGGTGACGTTCGGATGGACCGAGTCAACGCGGCAAACAACACAGCAGACCCGCTGACAAAGCTTATGTCGCAGAGTGCTCATACGCAACATCTTGAGAAGATGGGGATTAGGCATATGGGTGATTGGCTTTAAAGGTCAAGTGGGAGATTGTTAGAATAGGTGACCATGTAAGCCAATTTTGGCAGGAATATGTAACCTATGTCTAGACAATTTCAGGTGTTTGATAAATCATTAATGAATAAAGAAGTGAATTTCATTTGGCATCACTTTGTTTGTGTTCACTTATATTTGTTTTCCATATCTGTTCACTACGCAAACAAAGCCCACGGACTGAGAATCAATTTCGGGGACTGGGACTACGCTTGGAGGTAGGTCCATGGAATCAGTCTTCCCGAATCAGTCCGGAAATCTCCAAGTCAAGGAATCCCGAAAATGGGGTACCGGGATTCCATTTGAGACTTGCACTAAGCACCTGCTGTCGTGTTTCATCGACGGGTGACGAGGGTCGTCTAAGCAGTGTTAGTGGGTTAGCATGCTAGGACGCAGCTGACTGAGGTGACTCGCGGGAACCGTCTTACGGAGGACCTTGAGTATGGTCAGCAAGGTATGACGTGTATTCCCGGTTCCAACGGTACAGGTCAAGTCCTTTGACTTGAGGAATTCCTGAGTTTACCTGTACATCAGGGCTGTATCTTAGGTATGGTGAGAGATTGCCAGAATTCTCTTTGGTAGTCATAAGCCATGTCTAGTGCAGTTCTGGTGTGCAAAGTGACAGTAGTTTCCAAGAAAGGATCTGTCTCCTGTCAATAGGTTTTGGCAGTTGAGTCTCATGTATACTCTAGGTCTTGTCCCTAAAACTGTGGGCACAGTGACTGAACAGAAGGGAAGGATTCCCTTGCGGCATTTAGTGAGGACAGACCGACACTTAGGTCCAAAATGGGTACCTGCATTTTCCGTGCCCTAGACTCTAAGTGATGAGACCAAAGACAGAAGGACAAGTGTACTGTTAGAGCCTAAATGTTCATCCCTGAATATTTCACCTAGTCTCTAGTGCCATGGACCGTTGCTAGATGGCCACCCATGGTAACGGAAGGATTCTAGGAATCCGACCAAGTCTAGCTGAAAGGTGAACCTAAAGAGTCACACACTATCCACACACATTTAGATATTTAATTAGGAATTAAATATTGGAGTGAAGGAATGATTAAATTGGATATAATCGGGTCCTTTATTTTTCTTCGAGAAATAATTCCTTCTATTAGATATAAGGAATTAAATTGATAAATTAGATTTATCAAAGGGATTTATTTAATGGGCTTAAATAATATTTATATTTATTTTAGCCTCTTGGAAATATTTAAATAGGTTTTAAATATTCTATTAAATTAAATTAAATCAATGGTTGAGATCAATGGGAGAGATGGATGGCTAGGATTGTTTTGACTAGGTCAAAACACTACTTTGACTAGGACTTTGACTAGGTCAAAATCCTAGTCAAATTAGAGTTCTTGAAAGAGGAGTTTAAAGAGGATTAAACTCCTCTTCTATATAAACCCCTAGCTTCCTACAAGTTGCATGATGATGAAACTCCAACACACACACTACAACACACACACACGGATTCTCTCTCCCTCATCTCTCGTCCGCCTCTCTCTCTCCAAGAAACACATTCCACTAGTTCTCTTGTTCTTGGAACATTAGAACTTGATGAATCAATACCGTTAATTCATAACGTGTTGTTGATTCATCCACTCCAAAACATAAACTTGTTCGTTGCTAGCACGACGTGCAAGATACGTGGGTGGATCGTGTGTCACGATTTAGAGGGTCTCAAAGACGAGATCTTGGTGCAAAACGGGGAACAACGCGTGTAGCCGTTGAAGACGAAAACGACAACGGGTAGGTCTCGTTTTAGATTTTCGTCCCTTTTAATTTTCTACCCTATGGCCTCCATGATTCTTTTATGTTTTATTATTCATGAGATACACTGAACACCCGGGAATTTCAAAGGCACACCCTTTGAAACGTGCTCTTTAATTTAAAGCATGTTTAAATTCTGCATTTATTTTTAATTATACCGCGCTTCCGCATTCGCGCTTTTCCCGGGACGATCCACAATTCCTTTCACTAGATTCATTCCAATCAATCACCAACAATTCTTCAATCAAGCCTACCAAAATTTATGGTATGATCAAATCATACCAAAAGGGAAGAGCTTGATTGGATTTGATTTGTCTCTTTCCAAAAGAGACAAGTCAACATACCACCTAGCATGAAACATGGCTGATTTTGCTTCGTCCAAGGGAGCATGTCGGCCATGTTTAATTAAGGGAAGAAGTCCAACTTCTTCCTATTCCAAAATAGGAATTATTTCTCCTCTCGGGTATAATTTAATGGACCGGGTTTTATCGTAATCCAATTATGACGAACCCAACATTAAATCCAATTTAATGCCCATTTAAATTATTCTTGTTGATCTTTTAATCCAATTAAAAGATGCAATGTCTCAACGTCTCAACTTTCCATATTTAATCGAAAATCCAATTTACCGATTAAATGAAAGCCCGATACAATATCGGCCGGTCCATCCAATGGACTTTCCATTAAGTAATCCAATTACTTATTTATACTTTGAGATTGACTCCAAGTCGATCTCTCAACCTCCTCGATGATTTGTGTGTGACCCTTTAGGTTCACCCTCAGCTAGACTTGGGCCCATGTCCCACAAGGGCCCGTTACCATGGGTGGCCGTCTAGCAACGGTCCATGGCACTAGAGACTAGGTGAATTGGCGTGAACATTTAGGCGCCGATTCTGTACGGGTACGATCCTTCCGTCTATCGTCTCCCAGCCTTAGTCTAGGGTATGAAATTGGGCGTCGGTTCCCATCCTTGACTGGGCATCTATGCTTAATACTCGAGACCACGTATGCTTCATTACGTCGAGACAGGAAACCATTCCCTGTTTGACCAACCACTATGGCCACAGCTTCAAACAGCATGAACGTGTCTCCGAGCGCATTGGAGATACCTTTGTCACATACTGACAGGGGACGGTTCTGTTAGTATAGGTGACCATGTAAGCCAAATTTGGCAAGAATGTGTAACCTATGTCTAGACAATTCTTTGGTATTTGATAAAACATTTATGAATAAAGAAGTGAAAATTCATATGGCAATACTTTGTTTACGTTCACTTATCTGCATTTACATTTCTGTTCACTACGCAAATAAAGCCCAAGGACTGAGAAACGATTTCGGGGACTGGGACTACGCTTGGAGGTAGGTCCATGAAATCAGTCTTACCGAATCAGTCCGGAAATCTCCAAGTCAAGGAATCCCGAAAATGGGTACTGGGATTCCCTTTGGGACTTGCACTAAGCATCTGCTGTCGTATTTCATCGACGGGTGAGTGTAAGCAGTGTTAGTGGGTCAGCATGCTAGGAAGCAGCTGACTGAGGTGACTCGCGGGAACCGTCTTACGGAGGACATTGAGTATGGTCAGCAAGGTATGACGTGTATTCCCGGTTCCAATGGTACAGGACAAGTCCTTTGACTTGAGGAACTGCTGAGTTTACCTGTGCATCAGGTCTGTATCTTAGATATGGTGAGAGATTGCCAAAATACTCTTGAGTAGTCATAAGCCATACCTAGTGCAGCTCGGGTGCACAAAGTGACAGTAGTTTCCAAGAAAGGATCTGTCTCCTATCAAAAGGCATTGACAGTTGAGTCTCATGTATGCTCTGTGTCTTGTCCCTAAAAACTGTGACCACAGTAACTGAACAGAAGGGAAGGTTTCCCTTGCGGCGTTTAGTAAGGACAGACCGACACTCAGGTCCAAAATGGGTACCTGCATTTTCCGTGCCCTAGACCCTAAGTGATGAGACCGAAGACAGAAGGACAAGTGTACTGTTAGAGCCTAAATGTTCATCCCTGAATATTTCACCTAGTCTGTAGTGCCATGGACCCTTGCTAGATGGCCACCTATGGCAACGGACGGATTCTGGGAATCCGACCAAGTCTAGCTGAAAGGTGAACGTAAAGAGTCACACACTATCCACACACACTTAGTATTTAATTTGGAATTAAATATTGGAGTAAAGGAATGATTAAATTAGATTTAATCGGGTCCTATATTTTCTTGCAGAAATTAATTCCTTCTATTTGATAAAGGAAATTAAATTAATAAATAGGATTTATTAAAGGGTTGATTTAATGGGCTTGGAATAAATAATAGTATTTATTTATTATATTATATTTATTCTTTTAGCATTTTGGAATATTTAATGGGATTTAAATATTCCATTAAATTAAAATCAACGGTTGAGATGGAAAGGGGAGATGGAAGGCTAGGATTCGTTTGACTAGTTCAAACACTAGGACTTTGACTAGGTCAAAATCCTAGTCAAATTAGAGTTCTTAGAGTTGGAGTTTAAAGAGGATTAAACTCCTCCTCTATATCAACCTCTAGCTTCCAACAATTGTAGGATGATGATTCTTGAAAACACACACAACACACACTCTCCCCTTCTCCTACCTCTCGTCCGCCCCTCTCTCTTTCTCCAACAAGAAAATATTTTTTTTTTCTTAGTTCTTTTGTTCTTGGAACATTAGAACTTAGATGAATCAATACCGTTAATTGATAACGTGTTGTTGATTCATCCACTCCAAAAATATACACTTGTTTGTTGCTAGCACGACGTGCAAGATACGTGGGTGGATCGTGTGTCACGATTTGGAGGGTCTCAAGAACGAGATCTCAGTGAAAAATGGGGAACAACGCGAGTAGCCGTTGAAGACGAAAACGACAACGGGTAGGTCTCGTTTTACTTTTTCGTCCCTCTTTAATTTTCAAACTCTATGGCCTCCATGACTTCTTTACATGCTTTATGATCATGAGATACACCGAACGCCCGGGAACATCAAGGGCACACCCCTTGAGCGTGTTCTTTTAAATTAAAAGCATGCTTTAATTTTTGTATGTTTATTTTTATCGCGCTTCCGCATTCGCGCAATTTCCGGGACGATCCACCGATTTCTTACAGTGGTATCAGAGCCTGGTTCGGTGTATAGGGCTAGGGTTAATGTGCGTTCTAAGCATGAAACGTGATATTGGCATGTTTTATATTAAATCTTGATTTTTCTTGATTTTAAGCATGTCGATTTTATTGCTTTTAAATCGTGTGAATCTCTGAATTTTGGTGTTTTTCTGTTTTTCTTGGGAAATGGGGTGGAAAATTGAACGGAAAATGAGAAACGACGCAGCCGGCCAGCCGGGAGGGCTGGCCGCGCGCAGCCGCACGCTGCCGGCAGGGCAGACGCGCGCAGGCAAGGGAGGCCTGCGCGCGCCCGCCCAGCCACTTGCGCAGGGGCAGCGCACAGCCAGGAAGGCTGCGCGCAGGCGCGCTCATGAGCGGGCGTGCGCGCAAGGCTGCGCGCCTGCGAGTCCGCGCACGGACGGGCTCTGGGCAGCGCCGCCAGGCGCGCGCGCACGCAGACGGAGGATTCTGCGCGCGCGCGCCCGGCAGGCGTGCCCAGTGCGCGTGTGTGCGCGCACTGCGCACGGCACGGCCGGCAGCCAGCAGGCCAGCGCGCGCGCAAGGCAAGGGAGCCTGCGCGCGCGGCGGCCTGCCGGAATGCTAGGCCGCGCAGCGCGCTGCCGGCCAGGCACGCGCGCACGCAGGCAAGGGGCCTGCGCGCGCGCAGGGGTGGCAGGCTGAGCCTGCTGCCCTGTGCGCGTGCCGGCGGGCTGCTGCCGGCCGGCGGCGGCGGTAGCTGCTGCTGCTGCTAGGGTTTCAAAACCCTAGCAGTGTTTTTTCTTTTATTTTTTAATTATTTTCAGTTTTAATTTTGAATTAATTCTGAAAAAATCGTTTTTGGTTCAATTATGCCTATTTTTCTAAAGACATTATTTTAGGAGTAAAATAAATTGGATTGGGTTACTATTAATGTAATAGTATAGGACCAACCCTAGATTGACCATAGATCCACTGCGGGCTCAGTGGGTCGCATAGGATTCGGGCTCGTGATCATCCAACAGGGGCGTGCTAGGCTTTAATTTTGCATGTGGTTATGATGATGGATGAATGGGTTGTTTATTTATCGTATAACTGCTGTGGATGGTTTATTTACGCATTTTAGATGTATGTGTAGATATTTTTTTATATGAGATCTCGGTCATTTCTTACTCTCACATTGGTTGGACCAATGTCAAAATATTAGACCCTAGACAAAGTGGACATGAACTCTAGGAGTTTGTCCATGCCTTCCAATCCATGGCATAGTGAGGAAGCTGCTTTGGGTCAATAGCGTGGTCTCACGAGTCGTGGCACGTTATTGTACTTAAAGGAAGCTGCGTTATGTCATGAACGAAAAACGGGCTGCTGCTACCTGTCTCACGAGTCGTGGGGGTACTAGTGGGTCCGTGGCTCGGTCGATTGGGTTGGGTCTAACGCCCAATTAACATGATTCGCTTGGAGTCCTCCGGATCATGTGAAAGGGCGAGGCAATAATCTTGGGAATCTCGTGGAACGAGAATGGTATGGAATACCTCACACAGGATCTTTTCCATGCGAATCGTAAAAGCGGGGTATGGGAAAAATCGCTGTGGATCCCAAGCCCACTTGGAAAGGATTTCCCGAAAATCACGTTGAGAGTACCGTGCTTTCGTATAAATAGTGGGAGGATTAAATGACTAAAGTCCATACATTTAATTATTTTATCCAACCACCGTCTTTTATTTTCTGCTGATCGCGCATTATTTTCTAAAATGTAGATTTTAAAATGTCTAAGAACCCACTTTCCACCATTCTTGAGACAAACAAATTCAATGGAACAAATTACAATGACTGGTTGAGAAATCTCAGGATAGTCCTAGATTATGAGAACCAAGGCTACGTCATGGACGAGCCTCTCCCTAGGACCCTGCCAGAAGGATCCACGCCAGAAGAACGTGAGACGTTCGAGACTTGGCATAAGGATAACCGGAAGGTCCGTAGCATCATACTTGCTTCGATGACCAATGAGATTCAGAAGCAATATGAAAGGCTAGACGATGTCCCTTCCATTATGAATCGCCTTAAGGATTGCTATGCAGTCCCGGACCGGTATACTAGGTATGTAGTTTCTAAAAAAGGATCTGTCTCCTGTCAAAAGGCATTGACTGTTGAGTCTCACATATGCTCTGGGCTTGTCCCTAAAATCTGTGGCCACAGTAACTGAACAGAAGGGAAGGTTTCCCTTACGGCATTTAGTAAGGACAAACGGACACTTAGAATGGACTTCAAGCCTGTTAGAATAGGTGACCAGAAAGCCAATAGGTTTGGCAATTTGTAACCTATCCGACAACTTGATGTGAATGTAATATTATTATGTAATGAATAAGATGAGTATTCGTCACCAATGGTACCTTCTTTGTTGCGCTCATCTTACATTTGCTAAAATGGTGTTTAACTTATATCGCAACAAAGCCCACAGACCATGGATAACAACTCGTGCAGTTGGGCCACGCATTGGATGGTGGTCATGAAACCAACTGATTAAGAGTTGGGTCTGAAACGTTCCAAGTCGAGAACCTCGAGACAGAGCATCGAGAGTCCTATTGAGACTTGCGTCAAGAGTCGTGTTCATTGGATGAGTGTCGTGTTTCATCGGCGACAGGCGTGGGACGCCTACACGATCTTGATGGGTTGGTCGACTGGGGTCGAGCCGACTGGACTGACTCACGGGGATCATCATATGGAAGCCTTGGAGGCTTGGTCGGTATGATTGGTTTTCCCCCGGTTCCGATAGTACGGGAGTAATCCTCAGACTTGAGGGATCATGGCAGTCGCGTGCACAGGACGGCTGTATCTTGGATCTGACGAGAGGTAATCATTCTATAAGATGATTATCATAAGCCTTGTCCAGTGCAGTCAGAATGTGTAGCGAGGACGGTGGATTCCAAGAAGAGGATCCGTCCCCTGTCAGTATGTGACAGAGGTATCTCCTATGCACTCGCAGACACGTTCATGCTGTTTGAAGCTGTGGCCACAGTGGTTGGTCGAACAGGGAATGGTTTCTTGTGTCGATGCAATGAAGCATATGTGGTCTCGAGTATTAAGCATAGATGCCTAGTCAAGGATGGGAACCGACGCCCAATTCCATACCCTAGACTAAGGCCGGGAGACGGTAGACGGAAGGATCGTACCCATACGGAATCGGCGCCTAAATGTTCACGCCAATTCACCTAGTCTCTAGTGCCATGGACCGTTGCTAGACGGCCACCCATGGTAACGGGCCCTTGTGGAACACGGGCCCAAGTCTAGTTGAGGGTGAACCTAAAGGGTCACACACAAATCACCGAGGAGGTTGAGAGATCGACTTGGAGTCAATCTCGAAGGATAAAATAAGTAATTGGATTACTTAAGGGAAAGTCCATTGGATGGACGGGCCGATATTGTATCGGGCTTTCTTTTAATCGGTAAATTGGATTTTCGATTAAATACGGAAAGTTGAGACGTTGAGACGTTGGATCTTTTAATTGGATTAAAAGATCAACGGGAATAATTTAAGTGGACATTAAATTGGATTTAATATTGGGTTCGTCGTGATTGGATTACGATAAAACCCGGTCCGTTAAATTATACCCGAGAGGAGAAATAATTCCTAATTTGGAATAGGAAGAAGTTCGATTTCTTTTCTTAATTAAACATGGCCGACACGGTCCCTTGGAGGAAGCAAAATCAGCCATGTTTCATGCTAGGTGGTATGTTGACTTATCCCTTTTGGAAAGAGACAAATCAACTCCAATCAAGCTCTTCCCTTTTGGTATGATTTGATCATACCATAAATTTTGGTAGGCTTGATTGAAGAATTGATGGTGATTGATTGGAATGAATCTAGAAATCCTTGGATGAACCTAGACACATTCCAATAATCACATTAATTATGTATATATATTAGAATGTACAACACCAAGCATAAGTGATTCATTATTCATCTTTTTCTAGGAAAAAGAGAAGACAAAAATCCTCTCATCTCTCTCAAAATTTCGTGCTCCCTCCCTCTCTCACACTTGTGTTCTTCACTTGATTTTGAATCAAGAAGAAGAACAAAGTAAGTTTAAGAGAACACTAATTCATAGTGTTCTTCTCTTAAACCGATTCCTTCTAAACCCGTTCTTTTCTAGCAAGAAGAACGTGTGTTTCTTCCGGTGTGGTGTGGATCACCTTTGGAGAATCCATACGTTTGGATTCGTGAGCATTCTGGAGAAGGAACAACGCAAGTAGCCGGGAGCATACGCTAAACAATCAAAGGTAACGGTTTATTACGCTTTGATTGATTTCATTTATATCTATGCCCTATGTGCTTAAATGTATGTCTTAATATTTACACATCCTACATCGAACACCCGGTTGAGCACCCAAGGGTACACCCCTTGGGATTCGCGTATTTTTGAATTTGATTTAAATTTACGCACTTTCTCGCATTTCTCGCTTCCGCTCGCGCTCCCGGGCGGATCCGCTTGTCCTTCAATTTTCTCCTTTTTGTGTTCATATCTTTTGAAAAGGATTGAACTAAAAAAATATTCCAAAAGGCACTAAACAATAGTGTTGTTTTGGAAGTGTGTCTTCTTCATTTCTCTTTTTCTATCTAGCAATAGATTAGAGTATTTCTCCATAGTGTGGTGGACAATACTTAGAGGAATTCTATGTTGAATTCTCAAGTGAACGGAAGGAGAAACAGAAAGGGAACAATGCAAGAACCGGTTCTACGTGTTATGAGCAAAGGTTGGTTTTCTTTACGTTTTCATGTATCTTTTGTTCATATCCTTTTAGCCACATGTCCAATAATCTTCTCCTCTTCTATTTATGCTTTGACATACACCGAACGCCCGGGAACTTCAAACGGAACACCCCTTTGAACCCGTTTATGCCTTTAAATTTCACGTCTTTTACGCTTCCATTGCGTTCCCGGGCCGTACTTGATTCTTTCAAAAACTATATCTTGGATCTGGCAAGAGGTGATCATTTTGTAAGATGGTCATTATAAGCCTTGTCGAGTGCAGTTGGACTATGTAGCAAAGGTGGATTCCAAGATAGGATTTGTCCCCCGTCAGTATATGACGGTGATGTCTCCTATGACCTTTGAGATGGTTTAGACTAAAAAAGTCTATGGCCATAGCAATTGATTGAGTAGGAATGGATTCCCTACATTGATCAATAGAGTAAACGCATCTCGGGTATGAAGCATAGTTGCCTAGTCAAGGATGGGAACCGACGCCCAATCCCTAGTCCTAGTGCCATGAACCGTTGCTAGACGGGCACCCATGGTGATGGGCTCCTGTTGGACACAAGCCTAAGTCTAGCTGAGGGTGAACCTAAAGGGTCACACACAAATCACCGAGGAGGTGAAGGAATTGACTTGGAGTCAATTTCAGAGGATGATAAGTAATTGGATTACTTATAGGATTGTCCATTGGATGGACGGGCCGATATTGTATCGGGCCCTCGTTTTATCTGTAAATAGGATTTATCGATTAAGTAGAGAATCGAAACTTGGATCTTTTAATTTGATTAAAAGATCAATAAGAATTATTTAATTGGACAATGAATTAAATAGGATTTAATTTTTGGGCTTATTGTACTTGGATTAAAATAAAATCTGGTCCATTAAATCTTGGCCCAAGAGAGGTGTTAATTCCAATTTCGGAATTATAAGAAGTTTGACTTCTTATGAAAGGAAATGGGTGAAATTACTTCTTTTGGAAGTACTAAAATTGGCCATAAAGCCTTTGATGACAAGTTGACTTGTCTCTTTTGGAAAGAGACAAATCAATTCCAATCAAGCCTCTTTCACTTGGTATGATTAAATCATACCTTATGAAATGGTAGGCTTGATTGATGATTAATGTGGAATGATTAGAATGTATCTAGACACATTACAATAATCATTTAATATAGTATATATATATATATATGTGTATATACCATAATCAAAGACAAGAGTTTTATTATTCATCTTTTTCTAGGAAAAAGATGAACACTCTCTGCACACACTATCAAGCCATTTTCGGCTCCTCTCTTTCTACCCTCTAAATCCGCTTTGTTGCTTCATTGATCTAGGATCAATTGAAGAACAAAGTAAGATCAAGAAGGAACACTAATTTGATAATGTAATCCCTTCTTCGATTTCATCCTCTAGATTCGTTTTTCTCTAGTAAGAAAAATGAGATCTCTCCCGGTGTGGTGTGGACTACGTTAGAGGGTCTATATGTTGGGATCTCATGTGGATGAACGTTGCGGGGAATCAATGCGTGTAGCGTATCGAAATACAAAATCGAGAAAGGTATTCCGATTTACATTTATGCTATAGTCGCGAACGCTTGTTTATTTTATATTATTATATTCTGCGTTTATACACTGATAACCCGAGAACGTTCAAGGGTACACCCCTTGAACACGATTTAAATTCTGTTATTCCGCACTTTTAATCTCCAATGCGCTTCCACCGCGTTCCTAGGCCGATCCCCTTTCATTCAGAAAGAATTGACTTGGATTATTTATGGGATAGTCCATTGGATGGACGGACTGATATTGTATCTGAAGGACAAGCGGATCTGCCCGGGAGAGCGAGCGAAAGCATGAGATGCAATAAATTTAAAAAAATAGCATAATCATAAAATCCCAAAGGGTGTAAACTTGGGTGCTCAATCGGGCCGTCGGTGTAGGATGTATCAACATAGAACGAATATTGAACATAAGGCATAGATTTGAAATAAAGTACGAAAGAGTATAAACCGTTACCTTTGTAGTTTTTCACGTGTGCCGCGACTTGCGTTGTTCCTCTCCGGAATGTGAAGGACAAGCGGATCCGCCTGGGAGAGCGAGCCGAAGAGAGAAAGAAGCGAATACGCAAATTTAAACCGCATAAATAAATGTAATAATAATAATAAGATCCCAAGGGGTGTACCCTTGGGTACTTAACCGGGCGTTGGATGTAGGATGTATCAACATAAAATGGATATTGAAACATAGGGCATAGAATAGAATAAACTACGAAAGCGTATAAACCATTACCTTTGTAGTTTTTCAGGTGTGCCGCTACTTGCGTTGTTCCTCTCCGGAATGTCTACAAAGTTCAAACGTATCAAATCTCCAAAGGTGATCCACACCTCACCGAAAGAGATGCTCGTCTTCCTTGCTAGAGAAAAAACGGATCTAGAAGGACTCAATTTAAGAAGATGAACACTTTCAGTTTAGTGTTCTTCTTAAACTCACTTTGTTCTTTCAAATGTTCCTAGATCAAATGAAGGACACAAGTGTAGGGAGAGGGAGAGAGGCCGAGAGTTAGGAGGGAG
Source organism: Sesamum alatum (assembly GCA_034509735.1). NCBI lineage: Eukaryota > Viridiplantae > Streptophyta > Magnoliopsida > Lamiales > Pedaliaceae > Sesamum > Sesamum alatum. The sequence goes on along the minus strand of JACGWO010000001.1, from coordinate 36,104,680 downwards.
AGAGTGTGATCTTTCTTCTTCTTTTCCTGGAATGTGATTATTGGAATGTGTCTAGGTTCATCCAAGGATGTCTAGATACATCCCTATGAATCACCATCAATTCTTCAATCAAGTCTACCATCTCTTAAGGTATGATCAAATCATACCAAAAGGGAGAGGCTTGATTGGAGTTGATCTGTCTCTTACCAAAAGAGACAAGTCAACTACACCTAGCATCCAACATGGCTGATTTTTGCTCCCTCCAAGGTAGCAATTTTCGGGCATGCTTATTTAGGGAAGAAGTCCAACTTCTTCCTATTCCAAAAATGGAATTAACACACCTCTCGGGTTTAAATTTAACGGACCAGGTTCCACTGTAATCAAATTACAACGAACCCAAAATTAAATCTGATTTAATAATGTCCACTTAAATAATTCCCGTTGATCTTTTAATCCAATTAAAAGATCCAACATCTGAACTTTTTATATTAATCGATAAATTCCATTTACCGATTAAACGAAGGCCCGGTACAATATCGGCCCGTCCATCCAATAGACAATCTCTTATGTAATCCAATTACTTATTCATCCTCCGAAATTGACTCCAAGTTAATTTCTCTACCTTCTCGGTGATTTGTGTGCCACCCTTTAGGTTCACCCTCAGCTAGACATGGCCCCGTGTCCCACAAGGGCCCGTTACAATGGGTAGCCGTCTAGCAACGTTCCATGGCACTAGAGACTAGGTGAATGTTGGCGTGAACATTTATGCGTCGATTCCGTACAGGTATGGTCCTTCCATCTACCGTCTCCTGGCCTTAGTCTAGGGTATGGAATTGGGTGTCGGTTCCCATCCTTTACTAGGCATCTATGATTAATACTCGACACTACGCATACCTCATTGCGTCCATACAGGAAACCATTTTCTATTCGACCAACTACTGTAGCCACAGGTTTAAACAGCATGAACGTGTCTCCAAGTGCATAGGAGATACCTCTGTCACATACTGAGAGGGGACGGATCCTCTTCTTGGAACCCACTGTCCTTGCTACACTGTTGGAATAGGTGACTAGAAAGCCAATAGGATTGGCAATTTGTAACCTATTCGACAACTTGATGTAAATGTAATATTAATATGTGATGAATAAGATGAATGTTCGCCACCAATGGTACCTTCTTTGTTGCGCTCATCTTACATTTGTTAAAACGGTGTTTAACTTATATCGCAACAAAGCCCACAGACCATGGATAACAACTCGTGCAGTTGGGCCACGCATTGGATGGTGGTCATGAAACCAACTGATTAAGAATTGGGTCTGAAACGTTCCAAGTCGAGGACCTCGAGACAGGGAATCGAGATTCCTATTGAGACTTGGGTCAAGAGTCGTGTTCATTGGATGAGTGCCGTGTTTCATCGGCGACAGGCGTGGGACGCCTACACGATCTTGATGGGTTGGTCGACTGGGGTCGAGCCGACTGGACTGACTCGCGGGGATCATCATATGGAAGCCTTGGAGGCTTGGTCGATATGATTGGTTTTCCCCGGTTCCAATAGTACGGGAGTAATCCTCAAACTTGAAGGATCATGCAAGTCGCGTGCACATGACGGCTGTATCTTGGATCTGGCGAGAGGTAATCATTCTGTAAGATGATTATCATAAGCCTTATCCAGTGCAGTCGGAATGTGTAGCGAGGACGGTGGATTCCAATAAGAGGATCCCTCCCCTGTCAGTATGTGACAGAGGTATCTCCTATGCACTCGGAGACACGTTCATGCTGTTTGAAGCTGTGGCCACAGTGGTTGGTCGAATAGGGAATGGTTTCCTGTGTCGACGCAATGAAGCATACGTGGTCTCGAGTATTAAGCATAGATGCCTAGTCAAGGATGTGAACCGACGCCCAATTCCATACCCTAGACTAAGGCCGGGAGACGGTAGACGGAAGGATCGTACCCGTACGGAACCGGCGCCTAAATGTTCATGCCAATTCACCTAGTCTCTAGTGCCATGGACCGTTGATAGACGGCCACCCATGGTAACGGGCCCTTGTGGGACACGGGCCCAAGTCTAGCTGAGGGTGAACCTAAAGGGTCACACACAAACCACCGAGGAGGTTGAGAGATCGACTTGGAGTCAATCTCGAAGGATAAAATAAGTAATTGGATTACTTAAGGGAAAGTCTATTGGATGGACGGGCCGATATTGTATCGAGCTTTCGTTTAATCGGTAAATTGAATTTTCGATTAAATATGGAAAGTTGAGACGTTGAGATGTTGGATCTTTTAATTGGATTAAAAGATCAACGGGAATAATTTAAATGGACATTAAATTGGATTTAATGTTGGGTTCTTCGTAATTGGATTACGATAAAATCCGGTCCGTTAAATTATACCCGAGAGGAGAAATAATTCCTATTTTGGAATTGGAAGAAGTTGGACTTCTTCCCTTAATTAAACATGGCCGACATGCTCCCTTGGAGGAAGCAAAATCAGCCATGTTTCATGCTAGGTGGTATGTTGACTTATCTCTTTTGGAAAGAGACAAATCAACTCCAATCAAGCTCTTCCCTTTTGGTATGATTTGATCATATCATAAGTTTTAGTAGGCTTGAAGTAGAGAACCAAACCGGTCGAAAGATCAAAGCCCTTCGGTCGGACCGAGGGGTTGCCTCGCATATGTCAAGAGATTAGTGGGAGATAAACTGGACTTGAGGTTTAGTTAATGCAGGTTCATCGGCTATGCAAAAGAAACTGCGGGGTATTATTTCTATGATCCCTCTGAGCAAAAATTTTTTGTCTCGCGAAATGCAGTGTTCTTGAAAAAAGGTTTTCCATCGGATAGTCGACGCGATGAGGTGCTCCTTGAGGAATCAAGTGAGGCACCCCAAGAGGCGGCAGTGACATCTGAGCCAGAAGTTCCCACTGATATTGTTCCAGTCCTCCGTAGGTCGGCCAGAGCATCCCATGCACCTGATAGGTATGGATTTCTGGGCCTGACCGGTCAGTTGGATAATGATCCGAAGACGTACGGAGAAGCGATGTCGGACATCGATTCGGACAAGTGGCTTGAGGCCATGAAATCCGAGATGGACTCGATGGGTACAAACAAGGTTTGGACCCTAGTAGATCCACCCAAAGGGGTTAAAACCCGTAGGGTGTAAATGGGTCTACAAATGTAAGCTTGGAGCTAACGGGGAGGTTACAACCTTCAAAGCCAGGCTTGTGGTGAAAGGTTACACTCAACGACCCGGGGTCGATTTTGAGGAAACCTACTCGCCCGTAGCAATGGCCAAGTCCATTCGGATACTGCTTGCCATAGCAACATGGTATGACTATGAAATATGGCAGATGGACGTAAAAATGGCTTTCCTCAACGGTTTCGTAGATGAAGAGATCTATATGGATCAGCCGAAAGGTTTCACAACTGTTGGAGAAGAGCAGAAGGTCTGCCGTCTCCAAAGGTCCATCTGTGGCCTCAAACAAGCTTCCCGAAGCTGGAACATACGTTTTGATCAAGTCATACAGGGATATGATTTCATCAAGAACGAGTCCGATCCTTGTGTATACAAGAAGATCAGTGGGAGCTCAGTTGCGTTTCTGGTGCTTTACGTCGATGACATCTTGCTCATTGGGAATGATGCTAAGATGTTGGGTACCACTAAAGCTTGGTTGTCAACGCAATTTTCCATGAAGGATATGGGCAAGGCATCCTACATCCTTGGTATCAAGATCTACAGGGATAGATCTAGAAGGATGTTAGGAATGGCCCAGTCCTCGTATATTGAGAAAGTCTTGAAGAGATTCAAGATGGAGAACTCAAAACGAGGATTCCTTCCTATGAGGCATAGAATTAAGTTATCCAAGAAGCAGTCTCCTAAGACTGATGAGGAGCTTAAAAGGATGTTGGACATCCCCTATGCTTCAGCCGTAGGCAGCATACAGTATGTTGTTCAGTGCACTAGACCTGATGTGGCTTTCGCTTTTGAGCGTTACAAGTCGATATCAGTCGTGTGCCAGGTGTTAGAATAGGTGACCATGTAAGCCAATTTTGGCGGGTATATGTAACCTATGTCTAGACAATTATAGGTGTTTTGATAAATCATTAATGAATAAAGAAGTGAATTTTCATTTGGCATTACTTTGTTTGTGTTCACTTGCACCTATTTTTCCATATCTGTTCACTACGCAAACAGAGCCCACGGACTGAGATTCGATTTCGGGGACTGGGACTACGCTTGGAGGTAGGTTCCATGAAATCAGTCTTCCCGAATCAGTCCGGAAATCTCCAAGTCAAGGAATCCCGAAAATGGGTACCGGGATTCCATTTGAGACTTGCACTAAGCATCTGCTGTCGTGTTTCATCGACGGGTGACGAGGATCGTCTAAGCAGTGTTAGTGGGTTAGCCTGCTAGGACGCAGCTGACTGAGGTGACTCGCGCGGGAACCGTCTTACGGAGGACCTTGAGTATGGTCTGCTAGGTATGACGTGTATTCCCGGTTCCAACGGTACAGGTAAAGTCCTTTGACTTGAGGAATTACTGAGTTTACCTGTACATCAGGATTGTATCTTAGATATGGTGAGAGATTGCCAGAATTCCATTTGGTAGTCATAAGCCATGTCTAGTGCAGTTCTGATGTACAAAGTGACAGTAGTTTCCAAGAAAGGATCTGTCTCCTGTCAATAGGTTTTGACAGTTGAGTCTCATGTATGCTCTAGGTCTTGTCCCTAAAACTGTGGCCACAGTGACTGAACAGAAGGGAAGGGTTCCCTCGCGGCGTTTAGTGTGGACAGACCGACAACTTAGGTCCAAAATGGGTACCTGCATTTTCCGTGCCTTAGACTCTAAGTGTTGAGACCGTAGACAGAAGGACAAGCGTACTGTTGGAGCCTAAATGTTCATCCCTGAATATTTCACCTAGTCTCTACTGCCATGGACCGTTGCTAGATGGCCACCCATGGTAACGGACGGGTTCTAGGAACCCGACCAAGTCTAGCTGAATGGTGAACCTAAAGAGTCACACACTATCCACACACAATTAAATATTTAATTTGAAATTAAATATTGGAGTGAAGAAATGATTAAATTGGATTTTAATCGGGTCCTTTATTTTTCTTGGAGAAATAATTCTTTCTACTTGATAGAAGGAATTAAATTGATAAATTAGATTTATCAAAAGGATTTATTTAATGGGCTTAAATAATATTTATATTAGCCTCTTGAAATATTTAAATAGGTTTTAAATATTTCCATTAAATTAAATTAAATCAACGGTTGAGATTAATGGAGAGATGGATGGCTAGGATCGTTTTGACTAGGTCAAAAACACTACTTTGACTAGGACTTTGACTAGGTCAAAATCTTATTCAAACTAGAGTTCTTGAAAGAGGAGTTTAAAGAGGATTAAACTCCTCTTCTATATAAACCCCTAGCATCCTACAATTTAGATGATGATGAAACTCCAACACACACACACAACACACACACACGGTTTCTCTCTCTCTCCCATCTCTCTCGTCCGCCCCTCTCTCTCTCAAGAAAATAGTTTTTCTTGATTCTTTTGTTCTTGGAACGTTAGAATCTTGATGAATCAATACCATTAATTGATAATGTGTTATTGATTCATCCACTCCAAAATTATACACTTGTTCGTTGCTAGCACGACGTGCAAGATACGTGGGTGGATCGTGTGTCACGAATTAGAGGTCTCAAAGACGAGATCTTGGTGCAAAACGGGGAACAACGCGTGTAGCCGTTGAAGACGAAAACGACAACGGGTAGGTCTCGTTTTAAAATTTGCGTCCCTCTTTAATTTTCAACCCTATGGCCTCCATGATTTATTTTATGTTATACGTTCATGAGATACACCGAATGCCCGGGAAAATTTCAAAGGCACACCCTTTGAAACGTGTTTTAATTTAAAAGCATGTTTTAAATTCCGTTTTAATTTTTAATTATACCGTGCTTCCGCATTCGCGCTTTTCCCGGGACGATCCACATAATCTTTCAGTGGTATCAGAGCCGGTTCGGTGTATAGGCCTAGGGTTTATGTGCGTTTTAAGCATGAAACGTGAAATAGCATGTTGTAATTAAATCTTGAATTTCTTGATTCTTGAAGCATGTTATTTTATTGCTTTTAATTCGTGTGAATTGCTGAATATTGGTATTTTCTGTTTTTCTTGGGAATCGGGATGGGAATTAATCTGAAAAAACAAGAAAACGTCACAGCCGGCCAGCCGGGAAGGCTGGCCGCGCGCAGCCGAGCGCTGCCGGCAGGGCAGGCGCGCGTAGGCATGGGAAGCCTGCGCGCGCGCGCGCTGCCGGCCGCGCAGGGGCAGCGCGCAGCCGGGTTGGCTGCGCGCGGGCGTGCGCGCATGGAAACGCCTCCAGGCGCGGTGCGCGGGCAGACAGAGGTGTCTGCGCGCGCGCGCCCGGCAGGCGCGCCCATGCGGCGCGCGCGCAAGGCTGGCGGGCGGAGGAGCCCGCGCGCGGACGGGCACAAGGTGCGCCGCCAGTCGGCGCGCACGCAGACGGAGGCGTCTGCGCGCGCGCGCCCGGCAGGCACGCCCAGTGCGCGTCTGCGCGCGCGCTCTGCGCACGACGCAGGGACGCGGCCGGTGGCCAGCAGGCCAGCGCGCGCGCACAGGCAAAGGAGCCTGCGCGCGCGTCGGCCTGCCGATGCGCCAGGCTGCGCAGACTGATGCCGGCCAGGCGCGCGCGCACACAGGCAGGGGCCTGCGCGCGCGCACCCTGCAAAGCGGTGCCTGCGCGCGCGCAGAGGCGGCAGGCAGGGCCTGCTGCCCTGCGCACCCGGCGGCCGACTGCTGCAGGCGGCGGCGGCCGGTGGCTCCTTGGCTAGGGTTTTGAAACCCTAGTGTAATTTTATTTTTAAAATTTATTTTCAGTTTTAATTTTAAATTAATTCTGAAAAAAATTCGTTTTTTTGGGTTCAATTTTTCCTAAATTCCTAAAGACATTATTTTAGGAGTAAAATAAATGGATTTGGAATCCCGGGTTATTTTACTTAAAATAATGAGGAAAGGTTTTCCTAAAACGAAAAAATTTACATTGCCAATATTTATATTTTATTTTCACACGTTACGCACATGTTCATTTATTTTCATCTTGGATTGATGTGATTGGAAATCATGTGTTGTTGGAATATTATGATTATGTGATTGGATCATGTAATTATGTGTGTTGGATGGAAATGGATGATCACGAGCCCTAGACCGAATGTATGGTTTAATTTACTGTTGGGCCTGTGTGCCTCTTTAAACTGCTTTCTCCTTCTCTCTTTCTAGTGCTTGGAATAATAAGGCTTTCTACCTCCCTCCTTATGTACTCCCCCCGGGTTTTCGCTGGGGTTTCTAATTTTTTATATGTAATGAGAGTAGACTAGGAGTGAGGTTTCCATTTTTGTAATTGGTGGAGAAGAAGGAAGGACCACATGGAGAGCACAGACCGGAGGTCCCTTGGCGTTTTTCCATTGAAGTGAAGAAAGAGAAAAAGAGACCAAGGCCCATCAGAATGATGATTGGGTTACTATTATTGTAATAGTATAGGACCAACCCTAGATTGACCATAGATCCACTGCGGCTCAGTGGATCGCATAGAATTCGGGCTTGTGATCATCCAACAGGGGCGTGCTAGGCTTTAATTTTGCATGTGGTATTGTGATGGATGAATGGGTTTTATTTATCATGTATAACTGCTATGGATGAATTTCATTTATGCATTTTTGGATGAATGTATGGATATAGTATGAGATCTCGGTCATTATTACTCTCACATTGGTTGGACCAATGTTAAAATATTAGACCCTAGATAAAGTGGACATTGAACTCTAGGAGTTCGTCCATGCCTTCCAATCCGTGGCATAGTGATGAAGCTGTCTTAGGTCAATAGCGTGGTCTCACGAGTCGTGGCACGTTATTGTACTTAAAAGAAGCTGCACTATGTCATGTACGAAAAATGGGCTGCTGCTACCTGTCTCACGAGTCGTGGGGGTACTAGTGGGTCCATGGCTCGGTCGATTGGGTCGGGTCTAACGCCTAATTAGCATGATTCGATTGGAGGTCCTCGGGATCATGCAAAAGGGTGAGCAATAATCTTGGGAATCTCGTGGAACGAGAATGGTATGGAATACCTCCCACAGGATCTTTTCCATGCGAATCGTAAAAGCGGGGTATGGGAAAATCGCTGTGGATCCCAAGCCCACTAGGAAAGGATTTCCCGAAAACTACGTTTGAGAGTACCCGTGTTTTCGTATAAATAGTGGGAGGATTAAATGACTAAAGACCAAGCATTTAATTATTTTTATCAAACCACCGTCTTTACTTTCTGCTGATCGCGCGTTGTTTTTCTACATGTAGATTTTAAAAAATGTCTAAGAACCCACTTTCAACCATTCTTGAGACAAACAAATTTAATGGAACCAACTACAACGACTGGTTGCGCAATCTCAGGATAGTCCTGGATTATGAGAACCAAGGCTACGTCATGGACGAGCCTCTCCCTAGGACCTTACCGGAAGGATCCACGCCAGAGGAACGTGAGACGTTCGAGACTTGGCATAAGGATAACCGGAAGGTTCGTAGCATCATACTTGCTTCGATGACCCAATGAGATTCAGAAGCAATATGAAAGGCTAGACGATGTCCCTTCCATAATGGCTCGCCTTAAGGATTGCTATGCAGTCCCGGACCGGCATACTAGGTATGTCGCGACCAAGGCGTTCTTTGAACTAAAATGACAGAAGGATCCTCTGTACAAGAGCATGGGGTTAAAATGCTTACCCTAGTGGAAAAGCTCGAGGACCTAAAGGCAGGTCTCGATAACGAAACGTACATAGATGTGATCCTTCAGTCACTCCCACCCTCCTTTGATCAATTTATTGTCAACTACAACATGAATGCACTTGAGAAGGGTATTCATGAGTTGATCAATATGTTGGTGCAATACGAGGCAACGACTAAGAAGTCCACGCCTTCGGTATTGTTTGGAGGTGCTTCTACTTCCAAGACGAAAGGCAAGGGTGCCGGACGTTGGAAAAGGAAGAAAGGGAAGGAAAGGCAGTCATAGCAGCTACGAACACTCAGAGTGTTTCCCATTGCCAAAAGAGGGGAAAGGCAAAGGAAAGGGAAAGGTTGTCTCCAAGCAACAGTCGAAGGCATATGACATATGTATCAACTGCCGTGAGAAAGGCATTGGAAGAGAGAGTGCCCCAAGCTCTTCTCAAACCAAGGTATATTTGTGATTGAGGTTAACATGGTCACTAATTCTGCCTCTTGGGTATTGGATACCGGCTGTGGAGCTCACATTTGCAATGATCTGCAGGTGTTGAAAAGAAGCAGAAAAACTAAGTAGCGGGGACATGATCCTGAAGCTCGGAAATGGCAAGGCCATCTCGGCAGAAGCAGTAGGATCCGCCACTTTAGTTATTAGTGATACCATTAGCATAGAATTAGAGCAAGTTTATTTTGTACCCAGTATGATTAAAAACATCATTTCCATTCCATTGTTAGACAATAATGGTTATGAGTTTAAAATCAATAAAAATTGCTTTTATTTGATGAGGTGTGGAATTGCTCATCTACTTGGTACATTACATAATGGGCTCTATATCTTGCAACAAACGAATTTCGTTCTTAACGCTCAACACAAACGGAAATTAGATAATAACGGGAACGCACGCTGTGGCACGCTAGGCTAGGTCACATATCCCAAAGATAGGATGAAAAGGTTGGTAGACTCAAAGAACCTAGAGGTTGGGGACTTGAGTGATCTACCAACTTGTGAATCTTGTCTAAGAGGGAAAATGACCAAGAAGCCCTTTGTAGGACAAAGCAGGCGTTGCCACAGGTCTGTTGGACTTGGTCCATACAGACGTATGTGGACCACTAAGGACGCAGGCCCGAGGTAGGTTCTCCTACTTCATAACCTTCACCGATGATCATTCACGGTATGGTTATGTTTACCTGATGAGTACAAGTCTGAAGCTCTTGAGAGGTTTAAAGAATTCAGACTTGAAGTGGGAGAATCAAACCAACTGCCAAAATTAAAGTCCTACGGTCAGACCGAGTGGTGAATACCTTAGTGCCGAATTCCAAGATTATCTAAAAAAGAACATGGTATAATATCAGAATGGACACCTCCCGGAACACCACAGTTAAATGGCGTCTCTGAAAGGAGGAACCGAACCCTGTTGGACATGGTTCGTTCCATGATGAGTTTTACCAAATTGCCCCTATCGTTTTGGGGTTATGCATTAGAAACGGCAGCCAAGTTATTGAATTTGGCGCCTACTAGTGTAGTGACCCAAACGCCATATGAGATATGGCACGGCAAGCCTGCATCCTACAACTACTTGAAAGTGTGGGGTAGCCCCGCATACGTCAAGAGGTTAGTGGGAGATAAGCTAGAATCCAGGTCTAGCCTATGCAGGTTCGTTGGATACCCTAAAGAAACTGCGGGTTATTACTTTTATGACCCTTTGGAACAAAAGGTATTTGTTTCAAGGAATGCAGTATTCTTGGAGCAAGGCTTCCCGGAGGATATCCAACCTGATGAGCTGATCCTTGAGGAATCAAGTGATGGAACTCAGCCATCAGAAACAGTCGCGGAAACCTCACCTAGAGGATTCAGGATAGACACTAGGAGGACTGACCTACCTAGAGAAGTCCAACATGCTAGGCATGAAGGACAACCTCAAGGGAGGCCAGCCCCGGCCCCTGAACCGCCGGCTCCGATACAGTCAGCGCCCACAGTTACCACTAACGTTCCCGTTCTCCGAAGGTCCACTAGAGAATCCAGACCTCCAATGAGATATGGATTTCTAGGTACGACCGCATTTCGGTTTTCATGGCCTCAAGCCAGCTTCCCGGAGTTGGAACATTCGATTTGATGAAGTAATACGGGGTTATGACTTCATCAAAAACGAATCCGACCCTTGGGAATACAAGAAGGTCAGTGGGAGCTCCATAGTGTTCCTAGTGCTTTACGTGGATGACATTCTGCTCATTGGAAATGACGTCAGAATGTTAGGAAACACGAAAGCATGGCTGTCAACCAAGTTTTCCATGAAGGACTTGGGTGAAGCATCCTACATCCTAGGCATCCAGATTGTCAGGGACAGATCTAAAAGGATGTTAGGGCTCACCCAAAACTCGTATATGGAGAAAGTCCTAAAGAGATATCGAATGGACAACTCCAAACGAGGGTTCCTTCCTATAAGGCATGGGATCAAGTTGTCCAAGAAACAGTCCCCGCAGACTGATGAGGAACTTGAAAAGATGAAAGTCATCCCCTATGCTTCTGCCGTAGGTAGCATCCAATATGCGGTCCACTGCACCAGGCCTGACATTGCATACGCTTTGAGCGTGACTAGCAGATATCAGTCCTGTGCAGGAGAGGCACATTGGAATGCAGTTAAGGCATCCTTAAGTACCTAAGGAGGACTAAGGAAATGTTCTTAGTCTATGGCAATGGAAAACTAATTCTGGAAGGCTTTAGCGACGCCAGCTTCCAGTCTGATGACGATGATGCCAAGTCTCAATCGGGGTATGTATTCAAGCTCAACGGAGGAGTAGTGGCTTGGAAAAGTTCCAAGCAAGCAACCACTGCTGACTCCACCACTGAGGCTGAATACATAGCAGCTTCAGAAGCTGCCAAGGAAGCGGTTTGGATGAGAAACTACATCCAAGAGTTGGGTGTGGTGCCTAGCATCGCCGAGCCCGTTGTCATCTTCTGTGATAACAACGGTGCAATAGCGCAAGCGAAGGAACCGAGATCTCACCACCGTTCCAAACACATTCTTAGACGCTACCATCTTCTTAGAGAAATGGTAGGAAGAGGTGACGTTCGGATGGACCGAGTCAACTCAGCAGACAACACAGCAGACCCGCTGACAAAGCCTATGTCGCAAAGTGCTCATACGCAACATCTTGAGAAGATGGGGATTAGGCATATGGGTGATTGGCTTTAAAGGTCAAGTGGGAGATTGTTAGAATAGGTGACCATGTAAGCCAATTTTGGCGGGTATATGTAACCTATGTTTAGACAATTATAGGTGTTTTGATAAATCATTAATGAATAAAGAAGTGAATTTTCATTTGGCATTACTTTGTTTGTGTTCACTTGCACCTATTTTTCCATATCTGTTCACTACGCAAACAGAGCCCACGGACTGAGATTCGATTTCGGGGACTGGGACTACGCTTGGAGGTAGGTCCATGAAATCAGTCTTCCCGAATCAGTCCGAAATCTCCAAGTCAAGGAATCCCGAAAATGGTACCGGGATTCCATTTGAGACTTGCACTAAGCATCTGCTGTCGTGTTTCATCGACGGGTGACGAGGATCGTCTAAGCAGTGTTAGTGGGTTAGCCTGCTAGGACGCAGCTGACTGAGGTGACTCGCGGGAACCGTCTTACGGAGGACCTTGAGTATGGTCTGCTAGGTATGACGTGTATTCCCGGTTCCAACGGTACAGGTAAAGTCCTTTGACTTGAGGAATTACTGAGTTTACCTGTACATCAGGATTGTATCTTAGATATGGTGAGAGATTGCCAGAATTCCATTTGGTAGTCATAAGCCATGTCTAGTGCAGTTCTGATGTACAAAGTGACAGTAGTTTCCAAGAAAGGATCTGTCTCCTGTCAATAGGTTTTGACAGTTGAGTCTCATGTATGCTCTAGGTCTTGTCCCTAAAACTGTGGCCACAGTGACTGAACAGAAGGGAAGGGTTCCCTCGCGGCGTTTAGTGTGGACAGACCGACACTTAGGTCCAAAATGGGTACCTGCATTTTCCGTGCCTTAGACTCTAAGTGTTGAGACCGTAGACAGAAGGACAAGCGTACTGTTGGAGCCTAAATGTTCATCCCTGAATATTTCACCTAGTCTCTAGTGCCATGGACCGTTGCTAGATGGCCACCCATGGTAACGGACGGGTTCTAGGAACCCGACCAAGTCTAGCTGAATGGTGAACCTAAAGAGTCACACACTATCCACACACAATTAAATATTTAATTTGGAATTAAATATTGGAGTGAAGGAATGATTAAATTGGATTTTAATCGGGTCCTTTATTTTTCTTGGAGAAATAATTCTTTCTACTTGATAGAAGGAATTAAATTGATAAATTAGATTTATCAAAAGGATTTATTTAATGGGCTTAAATAATATTTATATTAGCCTCTTGGAAATATTTAAATAGGTTTTAAATATTTCCATTAAATTAAATTAAATCAACGGTTGAGATCAATGGGAGAGATGGATGGCTAGGATCGTTTCGACTAGGTCAAAACACTACTTTGACTAGGACTTTGACTAGGTCAAAATCCTATTCAAACTAGAGTTCTTGAAAGAGGAGTTTAAAGAGGATTAAACTCCTCTTCTATATAAACCCCTAGCATCCTACAATTTAGATGATGATGAAACTCCAACACACACACACAACACACACACACGGTTTCTCTCTCTCTCCCATCTCTCTCGTCCGCCCCTCTCTCTCTCAAGAAAATAGTTTTTCTTGATTCTTTTGTTCTTGGAACGTTAGAATCTTGATGAATCAATACCATTAATTGATAATGTGTTATTGATTCATCCACTCCAAAATTATACACTTGTTCGTTGCTAGCACGACGTGCAAGATACGTGGGTGGATCGTGTGTCACGAATTAGAGGGTCTCAAAGACGAGATCTTGGTGCAAAACGGGGAACAACGCGTGTAGCCGTTGAAGACGAAAACGACAACGGGTAGGTCTCGTTTTAAATTTTCGTCCCTCTTTAATTTTCAACCCTATGGCCTCCATGATTTATTTTATGTTATACGTTCATGAGATACACCGAATGCCCGGGAAAATTTCAAAGGCACACCCTTTGAAACGTGTTTTAATTTAAAAGCATGTTTAAATTCCGTTTTAATTTTTAATTATACCGCGCTTCCGCATTCGCGCTTTTCCCGGGACGATCCACATAATCTTTCACCAGGAGGCACACTGGAGTGCAGTCAAGACTATCCTGAAGTACCTGAAAAAGGACTAAGGACATGTTCTTGATCTACAGCAGTGGAGAGTTGATACTGGAAGGCTATAGCGACGCTAGCTTCCAGTCGGATGACGATGATGCCAAGTCTCAGTCTGGTTATGTATTTAGACTTAATGGTGGCGTGGTTACTTGGATGGGTTCAAAGCAGGCTACCACGGCGGACTCCACCATAGAGTTATGAATACATAGCGGCTTTGGAAGCTGCTAAGGAGTGGTTTGGTTGATGAGCTGAAAGAAATCCGGTGGATCATCCCGGGAATTGCGCGAATGCGGAAGCATGGTAAAAAATAAACATATTAAAATAAAAGGCATGCTTTTAATTTAAAAAACACGCTCAAGGTAAAACAAATAAATAAATAAATAAATCATGGAGGCCATAGAATTGAAAAAATTAAAGAGGGACGAAAATCTTAAACGAGACCTACCCGTTGTCGTTTTCGTCTTCAACTGCTACTCGCGTTGTTCCCCATTTTGCACCAAGACCTCGTTCTTGAGATCCTCCAAATCGTGACACACGATCCACCCACGTATCTTGCACGTCATGCTAGCAACGAACAAGTGTATAAATTTATGAGTGGACGAATCAATAACACGTTATCAATTAACGGTATTGGTTCTTCTAAGTTCTTAATGTTCCAAGAACAAAAGAACTAAGAAATATTTTCTTGGAGGAGAGAGAGGGGGCGGACGAGTGATAGAAGAAGGGGAGTGTGTGTGTTGTGTGTGTTTTTTCAAGAATCATCAATCTCACAAATGTTGGAAGCTAGAGGTTTATATAGAGGAAGAGTTTAATCCTCTTTAAACTCAAACTCTAAGTAACCTAATTTGACTAGGATTTTGACCTAGTCAAAGTCCTAGTCAAACTAGTGTTTGACCTAGTCAAATGAATCCTAGCCTTCCATCTCCCTTTCCATCTCAACTGTTGATTTTATTTTAATGGAATATTTAAATCCTATTAAATATTCCAAAAGGCTAAAAGAATAAATATAATATAATAAATAAATATTATTATTTATTCTAAGCCCATTAAATCAACCCTTTTAATAAATCCTATTTATTAATTTAATTCCTTTTATCAAATAGAAGGAATTAATTTCTCCAAGAAAATATAGGACACGATTAAATCTAATTTAATCATTCCTTTACTCCAATATTTAATTCCAAATTAAATACTAAGTGTGTGTGGATAGTGTGTGACTCTTTAGGTTCACCATTCAGCTAGACTTGGTCGGATTCCTAGAATCCGTCCGTTACCATGGGTGGCCATCTAGCAACGGTCCATGGCACTAGAGACTAGGTGAAATATTCGGGGATGAACATTTAGGCTCTAACAGTACACTTGTCCTTCTGTCTTCGGTCTCATCACTTAGAGTCTAGGGCACGGAAAAAGCAGGTACCCATTTTGGACCTAAGTGTCGGTCTGTCCTTACTAAATGCCGCAAGGGAAACCTTTCCCTTCTGTTCAGTTACTGTGGCCACAGATTTCAGGGACAAGACACAGAGCATACATGAGACTCAACTGTCAACACCTTTTGACAGGAGACAAATCCTTTCTTGGAAACTGCTGTCACTTTGTACACCCGAGTTGCACTAGACATGGCTTATGACTACTCAAGAGTATTTTGGCAATCTCTCACCATATCTAAGAACACAGATCTGATGCACAGGTAAACTCAGCAGTTCCTCAAGTCAAAGGACTTGGCCTGTACTGTTGGAACCGGGAATACACGTCATACCTTGCTGACCATACTCAAGGTCCTCCGTAAGACGGTTCCCGCGAGTAACCTCAGTCAGCTGCTCCCTAGCACGCTAACCCACTAACACTTCTTAGAAGACCTTCGTCACCCGTCGATGAAATACGACAGCAGATGCTTAGTGCAAGTCTCAAAGGGAATCCCGATACCCATTTTCGGGATTCCTTGACTTGGAGATTTCCGGACTGATTTTCGGGAAATCCTTTCCAAGTGGGCTTGGGATCCACAGCGATTTTTCCCATACCCCGCTTTTACGATTCGCATGGAAAAGATCCTGTGGGAGGCATTCCATACCATTCTCGTTCCACGAGATTACCAAGATTACTGCCTCACCCTTTCACATAATCCGAGGACTCCAAGCGAATCATGTTAATTGGGCGTTAGACCCAACCCAACCGACCGAGCCACGGACCCACTGGTACCCCCACGACTCGTGAGACAGGTAGCAGCAGCCCGCTTTTCGTTCATGACATAATGCAGCTTCCTTTAAGTACAATAACGTGCCACGACTCGTGAGACCACGCTATTGACCTAAAGCAGCTTCCTCATTATGCCATGGATTGGAAGGCATGGACAAACTCCTAGAGTTTATGTCCACTTTGTCTAGGGTCTAATATTTTGACATTGGTCCAACCAATGTAAGAGTAAGAAATGACCGAGATCTCAAATATATAAATATCTACACATACATCCATAATGCGTAAATAAACCATCCACAGCAATTATACGATAAATAAACAACCCATTCATCCATCATCATAACCACATGGAAAATTAAAGCCTAGCACGCCCCTGTTGGATGATCACGAGCCCGAATCCTATGCGACCCACTGAGCCCGCAGTGGATCTATGGTCAATTTAGGGTTGGTCCTATACTATTACATTAATAGTAACCCAATCATCATGCTGATGGGCCTTGGTCTCTTTTTCTCTTTCTTCACTTCATGGAAAACTCCAAGGGGCCTCCCGTCTGGGCTCTCCATGTGGTCCTTCCTTCTTCTCCATCAATTACAAAAATAGAAACCTCACTCCTAGTCTACTCTCATTACATATTAAAAATAGAAACCCCAGCTAAAACCCGGGGGGAGTACATAAGGAGGGAGGTAGAATGCCTTATTATTCCAAGGCAACTAGAACGAGAGAAGGAGAAAGCATTAAAAGAGGCACACAGGCCCAACAGAAAATAAACCATACATCCGGTCTAGGGCTCGCGATCATCCACTTCCATCCAACACACATAATCACATGATCCAATCATATAATTATAATATACCAACAACATATGATTTCCAATCATAAATATCCAAAATAATAAATGAATATGTGCAGAATGTGTGAAAAATTAAAACACAAATATTGGTAATAATATTTTCTTGTTTTAGGAAAACCTTTCCTCATTATTTTAAGTAAAATAACCCCGGGATTCCAAATCCAATTTATTTTACTCCTAAAATAATGTCTTTAGAAAAATAGGCATAATTGAACCAAAAAACGATTTTTCAGAATTAATTCAAACTTAAAACTGAAAATAATTAAAAAAAATATAAAAGAAAAAACACTGCTAGGGTTTTGAAACCCTAGCAGCAGCAGCTGCCGCCGCCGGCACGCGCACAGGGCAGCAGGCCCCTTGCCTTGCGCGCGCGCTGGCCTACTGGCTGCCAGCCGTGCCGTGCGCAGTGCGCGCTGGGAACGCCTGCCGGGCGCGCGCGCGCAGACTCCTCCGTCTGCGTGCGCGCGCGCCTGGCGGCGCTGCCCAGAGCCCGTCCGCGCGCGGACTCGCAGGCGCGCAGACACCCTTGTTTGCGTGCGCGCGCGCCTGGAGGCGCTGCCCTGCCCGCGCGCCTGCGCGCAGCCTTCCTTGCTGCGTGCTGCCCCTGCGCGACCGGCTGGACGGGCGCGCGCAGGCCTCCCTTGCCTGCGCGCGTCTGCCCTGGCGGCAGCGTGCGGCTGCGCGCGGCCAGCCCTCGCGGCTGGCCGGCTGCGTCGTCTCTCGTTTCCGTTCAATTTTCCACCCTGTTTCCCAAGAAAAACAGAAAAAACAGCAACATTCAGAGATTCACACGATTTAAAAGCAATAAAATCGACATGCTTAAAATCAAGAAAAATCAAGATTTAATATAAAACATGCCAATATCACGTTTCATGCTTAGAACGCACATTAACCCTAGGCCTATACACCGAACCGGGCTCTGATACCACTGAAAGAAATCGGTGGATTGTCCGGGAATTGCACGAATGCGGAAGCGCGATAAAAATAAACATACAAAAATTAAAGCATGCTTTTAATTTAAAAGAACACGCTCAAGGGGTGTGCCCTTGAGGTTCCCGGGCGTTCGGTGTATCTCATGATCATAAAGAATGTAAAGAAATCATGGAGGCCATAGAGTTTGAAAATTAAAGAGGGACGAAAAAAAGTAAAACGAGACCTACCCGTTGTCGTTTTCGTCTTCAATGGCTACTCGCGTTGTTCCCCATTTTGCACCGAGATCTCGTTCTTGAGACGCTCCAAATTGTGACACACGATCCACCCACGTATCTTGCACGTCGTGCTAGCAACGAACAAGTGTATATTTTTTTTTTTTGGAGTGGATGAATCAACAACACGTTATCAATTAACGGTATTGATTCATCTAAGTTCTAATGTTCCAAGAACAAAAGAACTAAGAAATATTTTCTTGCTAGAAAGAGAGGGGGCAGACGAGAGATGAGGAGAAGGGGAGAGTGTGTGTTGTGTGTGTTTTCAAGAATCATCATACTACAATTGTTGGAAGCTAGAGGTTTATATAGAGGAGGAGTTTAATCCTCTTTAAACTCCAACTCTAAGAACTCTAATTTGACTAGGATTTTGACCTAGTCAAAGTCCTAGTCAAACTAGTGTTTGACCTAGTCAAACGAATCCTAGCCTTCCATCTCCCCTTTCCATCTCAACCGTTGATTTTAATTTAATGGAATATTTAAATCCCATTAAATATTCCAAAAGGCTAAAAGAATAAATATAATATAATAAATAAATATTATTATTTATTCTAAGCCCATTAAATCAACCCTTTAATAATCCTATTTGTTAATTTAATTCCCTTTATCAAGTAGAAGGAATTAATTTCTCCAAGAAAATATAGGACACGATTAAATCTAATTTAATCATTCCTTTACTCCAATATTTAATTCCAAATTAAATACTAAGTGTGTGAGGATAGTGTGTGACTCCTTAGGTTCACCATTCAGCTAGACTTGGTCGGATTCCTAGAATCTGCCCGTTACCAGAGGTGGCCATCTAGCAACGGTCCATGGCAATAGAGACTAGGTGAAATATTCGGGGATGAACATTTAGGCTCTAACAGTACACTTGTCCTTCTGTCTTCGGTCTCATCACTTAGGGTCTAAGGCACGGAAAATGCAGGTACCCATTTTGGACCTAAGTGTCGGTCTGTCCTTACTAAACGCCGCAAGGGAAACCTTTCCCTTCTGTTCAGTTACTGTGGCCACAGATTTCAGGGACAAGACACAGAGCATACATGAGACTCAACTGTCAATACCTTTTTGATAGGAGACATATCCTTTCTTTGAAACTACTGTCACTTTGTACACCCGAGCTGCACTAGACATGGCTTATGACTACTCAAGAGTATTTTGGCAATCTTCACCATATCTAAGATACAGACCTGATGCACAGGCAAACTCAGCAGTTCCTCAAGTCAAAGGACTTGGCCTGTACCGTTGGAACCGGGAATACACGTCATACCTTTCTGACCATACTCAAGGTCCTCCGTAAGACGGTTACCGCGAGTCACCTCAGTCAGTTGCTTCCTAGCATGCTGACCCACTAACACTGCTTAGACGACCTTCGTCACCCGTCGATGAAATACGACAACAGATGCTTAGTGCAAGTCTCAAAGGGAATCCCGGCACCCATTTTCGGGATTCCTTGACTTGGAGATTTCCGGACTGATTCGGTAAGACTGATTTCATGGACCTACCTCCAAGCGTAGTCCCAGTCCCCGAAATCGTTTCTCAGTCCGTGGGCTTTGTTTGCATAGTGAACAGAAATGTAAATGCAGATAAGTGAACGTAAACAAAGTATTGCCATATGAATTTTCACTTCTTTATTCATAAATGTTTTATCAAATACCAAAGAATTGTCTAGACATAGGTTACACATTCCTGCCAAAATTGGCTTACTTGGTCACCTATTCTAACAATGGTTTCCTGTGTCGACGCAATGAAGCATACGTAGTCTCGAGTATTAAGCATAGATACGTAGTCAAGGATGGGAACCGATGCCCAATTACATACCTTAGACTGAGGCCGAGAGACGGTAGATAGAAGGACCGTGCCCGTACAGAATCGGCGCCTAAATGATTATTTTTTTCTAATTTTAATTTTAGTTAAATTGGGTTTTTCTATAATTAAATTGTGCCTTAGATTAATTTGGAAATGGTTTCCAAACAAAAAAATATTCTTTTTGGTACATGGGATATATGATGATTGATATTCATTTTTAATTGCATTATTAATATATATATATATATTTCTGCATGTAATTATATTGTTGGTTATGATATTGGATATCATTTTAATTAATGCATTGGATGTATTTATTTATTGGGCTTGTTTATATTTGATATAAATGTGCATTAATTGTTTATTCGATAAACAATGGGAATGATCACAAAGCCCATGGCCCTTATGTATGGTTTTATTTTTGTTGGGTGAGGCCTGCGTGCCTCTTTTGTTTATTGTTCTCTCTCTCTCTCTCTCTCGTTTTTAGCCTTGAAATAATATGGCTTGCTTTCTCCCTCTTTTTGTACTCCCCCCAACTTATGATTTGGGTTTCTTATTTAAGTTGTAATGAGTGTAGTTAGGTTGGTCAGGATTTATTTTTTGTAATAAATTGTAAGGAAGCACTTCCATGGCCGTGGAGGCCCAACAAGAGGCCCGTTGGACGGAGCCCACGATGGAGAGTCCGAAAGAATGTAGAGGTGTTACAAGGCCCATTGGTATGATAATGGATTATAATTTTGTAATAGTGTAGGCCACCCTAGATTGACCATAGATCCATTGCGGGCTCAGTGGATCACATAGGATTGAGCTTGTGATCATCCAACAGGGGCATGCTAGGCTTATTTTGCATGTGTTGTATGTTTTAATATTTGATGTATGATGTGTTTGGAATACATCTCTTTATATTCTATGTTAAAACTGGAGCATGCAAAACTTTCTTAATGATGAGGTCTCAGTCACTAATAAACTTAACTCTCACTTGGATGGTCCAAGTAAATATTAGGCCCATTAATGGATTAAAAAGTTGAATGGTTTGATTTAAATCCAAGCCTTCCATCCATAGCAATGTAGTGAGGAAGCTACTTTCACCCATTTGTTGTCTCACGAGTCGTGGCACGTTTGGAATGGAAGAAAGCTGCGCTATTGTTTTGAACAAAGGAATATGCTCCTATTTCCCTGTCTCACGAGTCGTGGGGGGCGATAGTTGAGATATTCATTTGGTTGATGGGTCAGGCCTAACGCTGAGTAACATGATTCGCTTGGAGTCCTCGGGATCATGTGAATAGGCGAGGCAAAATAACTTGGGGATCTCATTGGATGAGAATGGTATAGGTTACCTCCCATAAAGTTTTTTCTTTGTGAATCGTAAAAGCGGGGCATGCACAATTGCGTTTGTGGAACTGAACCCCGTTAGGAAATAATTTCTCGGGACCGCATTTCAGAGTGATGTTTTAGAATAGGTGACCAGAAAGCCAATAGGTTTGGCGATTTGTAACCTATCTGACAACTTGATGTAAATGTAATATTATTATGTGATGAATAAAATGAGTGTTCATCACTATTGGTGCTTACTTTGTTGCGCTCAATTCACATATGTTAAAATGGTGTTTTACTTATATCGCAAAAAAGCCCATAAACTGTAGTTAACAATTCATGTAGTTGGGCCACGCATTGGATGGTGGTCATGAAACCAACTAATTGAGAGTTGGGTCTGAAACGTTCCAAGTCGAGGGCCTCGATACAGGGCATCGAGAGTCTTATTGAGACTTGCATCAAGAGTCATGTTTATTGGATGAATGTCGTGTTTCATCGGCGACAGGCGTGGGACGCCTACACGATCTTGAGGGTTGGTCGACTGGGGTCGAGCCGACTGGACTGACTCGCGGGGATCATCATATGGAAGCCCTGGAGGCTTGTTCGGTATGATTGGAATTTCCCGATTCCGATAGTACGAGTGTAGTCCTAAGGCTTGAGGAATCATGGCGGTCACGTGCACAAGATGGCTGTATCTTAGATCTGGCAAGAGGTGGTGATTCTGTAAGATGATCATTACAAGCCTTGTCCTGTGTAGTCAGAATGTGTAGGGGGGACGTTGGATTCTAAGAAGAGGATCCATCCCCAGTCAGTATGTGACAGAGGTATCTCCTATGCGCTCGGAGACATGTTCATGCTATTTGAAGCTGTGGACACAGTGGTTGGTCGAACAGGGAATGGTTTCCTATGTCCACGCAATGAAGCATACGTAGTCTTGAGTATTAAGCACACATGCCTAGTCAAGGATGGGAACCGACACCCAATTCCATACCCTAGACTAAGGCCGAGAGATGGTAGATGGAGGGACCGTACCCGTATGGAATCGGTGCCTAAATGTTCACGCCAACATTCACCTAGTCTCTAGTGCCATGGACCATTGCTAGACGGCCACCCATGGTAACGGGCCCTTGTGGGACCGAGAAGGTTTAAAGATTGACTTGAAGTCAGTCTCGAAGCATAAATAAGTAATTGGATTACTTAAGGGATAGTCCATTGGATGGACGGGCTGATATTGTATCAGGCCCTCGTTTAATCAGTAAATTGGATTTGTCGATTAAATATGGAAAGTCGAGATGTTGGATCTTTTGATTAGATTAAAAGACGAACAGGAATAATTTAAGTGGACATTAAATTGGATTTAATTTAGGGTTCGTCGTAATTGGATTACGATAAAACCCGGTCCGTTAAATTTTGACCCGAGAGGAGAAATAATTCCTATTTTTGAATAGGAAGAAGTTGGACTTCTTTCCATAAAGAGCATGGCCGAAAATGCTCCCTTGGAGGAAGCTAAAATCAGCTATGCTTCATGCAAGGTGGTAGTTGACTTGTCTCTTTTGGAAAGACAAATCAACTCCAATCAATCCCTTCCCTTTTGGTATGATTTGATCATACCTTAAAAGTTGGTAGGCTTGATTGAAGAAATTAATGGTGATTAATTGGGATGTATCTAGACATCCTTGGATGAACCTAGACACATTCTAATAATCATATTAATTATGTATATATATATTAGAATATACAACACCAAGCACATGTGATTCATTATTCATCTTTTTCTAAGAAAAATAGAAGACAAAAATCCTCTCCTCGCTCTCAAACTCTCGGCCTCTCTCCCTCTCCCACACTTGTGTTCTTCACTTGATTTTGAATCAAGAAGAAGAACAAAGTGAGTTTAAGAGAGCACTAATTCATAGTGTTCTTCTCTTAAACTGATTCCTTCTTAAACCCGTTCTTTTCTAGCAAGAAGAACGTGAGTTTCTTCCGGTGTGGTGTGGATCACCTTTGGAGAATCCATACGTTTGATTTTGTGAGCATTCCAGAGAAGGAACAACGCAAGTAGCCGGGAGCATACGCTAAACAATCAAAGCTAACGGTTTCTTACACTTTGATTGATTATCTAATATACATCTATGCCCTATGTGTTTTTCTCTTGAAACGATTCCTTCCTAGACCCGTTTTCTTCTAGCAAAGAAAACATGTGTTTCTTTCGGTGTGGTGTTGATCACCTTTGGAGAATCCATACGTTTCGATGTCGTGAGCATTCCGGAGAAGGAACAACGTAAGTAGCCGCGTATACGTAAAATCATCAAAGGTAATGATTTTAAGTTTTCATTTATGCCCTCTGTGTTATATGTACGTTTTTAAACATTAATACATCCTACATGGAATGCCCAGTTGAGCACACAAGGGTACACCCCTTGGGATTCCGCTTTATATGTGATTAAATTTAAATTACGTATTGATTTACGCTTTCTCGCTTCCGCTCGCGCGCTCCCGGGTAGGTCCGCTTGTCCTTCAAGTGGTATTAGAGCCCGATTCGATGTAAGTGGCACAGATTTATGTGCTTGGCATGATCTACTTGCTTTTATGGCTTTAATGGCATGTTAGATTACATAAATATATGAATAATATGATGATTCAACTGTTTGAATTTGATGGACTTTTAGCATGCTTATTTTCTTAGATTGGATTTAGAATTGCATGCTCGTTTTCACTTTATTTCTGTTAATATGTGCTGCAAAATTAAGTAGAAAATTATGGAAAAAATGGACAGCAGTGGCAGCAGTTGGCTGCCGCCCCTGCCGGCCGGTCACTGGCTGGCAGGCGCGTGCGGGCTCAGGCCTGCCCGTGCTGAGCTTCGGCCGGCACGCGAATGTTGCGTACAGGCGCGCGCGCGCGTTGTGCACAGGCATGCCGCTACCGGCCGAGGCCAGCGCGGCACGAGGCGCATGCTCGCACTCCAGGCGTCCCTGTTGCTCCGGTGGGACCGAGCAAAGGGAAAGGGAAGGCCCGTGGTTCTCAGCGGTCCAAGGCAAATGATGTCTGCATGCATTGGCAAGGGAAGGGGCATTGTAGGAGAGAGTGCCCACAATGAAAGAAATCCGGTGGATCGTCCCGGGAATTGCGCGAATGCGGAAGCGCGGTAAAAATAAACATATTAAAATAAAGGCATGCTTTTAATTTGAAGAACACGCTCAAGGGGTGTACCCTTGAGGTTCCCGGGCGTTCGGTGTATCTCATGATCATAAAACAAATAAAGAAATCATGGAGGTCATAGAGTTGAAAATTAAAGAGGGACGAAAATCTTAAAACGAGACCTACCCGTTGTCGTTTTCGTCTTCAACTACTACTCGCGTTGTTCCCCGTTTTGCACCAAGACCACATTCTTGAGGTCCTCCAAATCGTGACACACGATCCAACCACGTATTCTCACACGTCGTGCTAGCAACGAACAAGTATTATTTTGGAGAGGATAGATCAACCACGCGTTATGATTTAACGGGATCGATCTTCCTTAGTTCAATTGTTCCAAGAACAAAAGAACAAGAAAATACTTTCTTGGTGAGAGAGAGAGAGAGAGAGAGGGGCGGACGAGAGAGGAGAGGAGAGAGTGTGTGTTGTGTGTGTGTTTTCAAGAATCATCAAACTCATAAATGTTGGAAGCTAGAGGTTTATATAGAGGAAGAGTTTAATCCTCTTTAAACTCAAACTCTAAGTAACCTAATTTGACTAGGATTTTGACCTAGTCAAAGTCCTAGTCAAACTAGTGTTTGACCTAGTCAAACGAATCCTAGCCTTCCATCTCCCCTTTCCATCTCAACCGTTGATTTTAATTTAATGGAATATTTAAATCCTATTAAATATTCCAAAAGGCTAAAAGAATAAATATAATATAGTAAATTAATATTATAATTTATTCTAAGCCCATTAAATCAACCCTTTTAATAAATCCTATTTATTAATTTAATTCCTTTTATCAAATAGAAGGAATTAATTTCTCCAAGAAAATATAGGACTCGATTAAATCTAATTTAATCATTCCTTTACTCCAATATTTAATTCCAAATTAAATACTAAGTGTGTGTGGATAGTGTGTGACTCTTTAGGTTCACCATTCAGCTAGACTTGGTCGGATTCCTAGAATCCGTCCGTTACCATGGGTGGCCATCTAGCAACGGTCCATGGCACTAGAGACTAGGTGAAATATTCGGGGATGAACATTTAGGCTCTAACAGTACACTTGTCCTTCTGTCTTCGGTCTCATCACTTAGAGTCTAGGGCACGGAAAAAGCAGGTACCCATTTTGGACCTAAGTGTCGGTCTGTCCTTACTAAACGCTGCAAGGGAAACCTTTCCCTTCTATTCAGTTACTGTGGCCACAGATTTTAGGGACAAGACACAGAGCATACATGAGACTCAACTGTCAATACCTTTTGACATGAGACAGATCCTTTCTTGGAAACTACTGTCACTCTGTACACCCGAGCTGCACTAGACATGGCTTATGACTACTCAAGAGTATTTTGGCAATCTCTCACCATATCTAAGATACAGACCTGATGCACAGGTAAACTCAGCAGTTCCTCAAGTCAAAGGACTTGGCCTGTACCGTTGGAACCGGGAGTACACGTCATACCTTGCTGACCATACTCAAGGTCCTCCGTAAGACGGTTCCCGCGAGTCACCTCAATCAGCTGCTTCCTAGCATGCTGACCCACTAACACTGCTCAGACGACCTTCGTCACCCGTCGATGAAATACGACAGCAGATGCTTAGTGCAAGTCTCAAAGGGAATCCTGGTACCCATTTTTGGGATTCCTTGACTTGGAGATTTCCGGACTGATTCGGTGAGACTGATTTCATGGACCTACCTCCAAGCGTAGTCCCAGTCCCCAAAAACGTTACTCAGTCCGTGGGCTTTGTTTGCGTAGTGAATAGAAGTGTAAATGCAGATAAGTGAACGTAAACAAAGTATTGCCATATGAATTTTCACTTCTTTATTCATAAATGTTTTTATCAAATACTAAAGAATTGTCTAGACATAGGTTACATATTCCTGCCAAAATTGGCTTACATGGTCACCTATTCTAACAATCTCCCACTTGACCTTTAAAGCCAATTGCCCATATTCTTAATCCCCATCTTCTCAAGATGTTGCGTATGAGCGCTCTGCGACATAGGCTTTGTCAGCGGGTCTGCTGTGTTGTCTGCCGAGTTGACTCGGTCCATCCGGACGTCACCTCTTCCTACCATTTCTCTAAGAAGATGGTAGCGTCTAAGAATATGTTTGGAACGGTGATGAGATCTCGGTTCCTTTGCTTGCGCTATAGCGCCGTTGTTATCACAGAAGATGACAACGGGCTCGGCGATGCTAGGCACCACACCCAACTCTTGGATGTAGTTTCTCATCCAAATCGCTTCCTTAGCAGCTTCTGAAGCTGCTATGTGTTCAGCCTCTGTGGTGGGTCAGCAATGGTTGTTTGCTTGGAACTTTTCCAAGCTACTACTCCTCCATTGAGTTTGAATACGTACCCCGATTGAGACTTGGCATCATCATCATCAGACTGGAAGCTAGCGTCGCTAAAGCCTTCCAGAATTAGTTCTCCATTGCCATAGACTAGGAACATTTCCTTAGTCCTTCTTAGGTACTTAAGGATGCCCTTAACAGCACTCCAATGTGCCTCTCCTGCGCAGGACTGATATCTGCTTGTCACGCTCAAAGCGTACGCAATGTCAGGCCTAGTGCAGTGGACCGCATATTGTATGCTACCTACGGCGGAGGCATAGGGGATGACTTTCATCTTTTCAAGTTCCTCATCAGTCTGTGGGGACTGTTTCTTGGATAACTTGATCCCATGCCTCATTGGAAGGAATCCTCGTTTGGAGTTGTCCATTCGATATCTCTTTAGGACTTTCTCCATATACGAGTTTTGGGTGAGTCCTAACATCCTTTTAGATCTGTCCCTGACAATCTGGATGCCTAGCATGTAGGAGGCTTCACCCAAGTCCTTCATGGAAAACTGGGTTGACAAAAATGCTTTTGTGTTTCCTAACATTCTAACGTCATTACCAATGAGCAGAATGTCATCCACATAAAGCAGTAGGAACACTATTGAGCTCCCACTGACCTTCTTGTATACACAAGGGTCAGATTCGTTTTTGATGAAGTCATAACCCCGTATTACTTCATCAAAGCGAATATTCCAACTTCGGGAGGCTTGTTTGAGGCCATAGATGGACTTCTGGAGACGACAGACTTTCTGTTCTTCTCCAGTGACCGTGATGTTAGAATAGGTGACCATGTAATCACAAAACGGGGAACAACGCGTGTAGCCGTTGAAGACGAAAACGACAACGGATAGGTCTCGTTTATGATTTTCGTCCTCTTTTATTTTCTACCCTATGGCCTCCATGATTCTTTTATGTTTTATTATTCATGAGATACACCGAACACCCGGGAATTTCAAAGGCACACCCGTTGAAACGTGTTCTTTAATTTAAAGCATGTTTAAATTCCGCATTTATTTTTTTAATTATACCGCGCTTCCGCATTCGCGCTTTTCCCGGGACGATCCACAATTCCTTTCAGTGGTATCAGAGCCCGGTTCGGTGTATAGGCCTAGGGTTTATGTGCGTTTTAAGCATGAAACGTGTTTTGAGCATGTTTTAATTGAATCTTGATTTTCTTGATTATTAAAGCATGTTGTTTTATTGCTTTTAATTCGTGTGAAATTCTGAATGTTGGTATTTTTCTGTTTTTTCTTGGGAAACGGGGGGGAAATTGAACTGAAAATGAGAAGCGCCACAGCCGGCCAGCCGGGAAGGCTGGCTGCGCGCAGCCGAGCGCTGCCGGCAGGGCAGACGCGCGCAGGCAAGGGTAGCGTGCGCGCGCCCGCCCAGCCGGTCGCGCAGAGGCAGCGCGCGCGCAAGGGGGCGCCTCCAGCCGCGCGCGCGGGCAGACGAGGGTGTCTGCGCGCGCGCAAGGCTGTCAGGCAGAGAGCCCGCGCGCGGACGGCACCAGGCCTGCGGACGACAGAGGAGCCTGCGCGCGCGACGGCCTGCCGGAACACCAGGCCGCGCAGCGCGCTGCCGGCCAGGCAGTGCCTGCGCGCGCGCAGGGGCGGCAGGCTGGGCCTGCTGCCCTGTGCGCACGGCCGGCCTGCTGCTGCCGGTGGTGGCGGCCGGCGGCTGCTGCAGCTAGGGTTTTTGAAACCGTAGTATTATTTTTTATTTTTTATTTACTTTTCAGTTTTAATTTTGAATTAATTCTGAAAATTCGTTTTTGGGTTCAATTTTGCCTAAATTCCTAAAGACATTATTTTAGGAGTAAAATAAATTGGATTTGGAATCCCGGGGTTATTTTACTTAAAATAATGAGGAAAGGCTTTCCTAAAACGAGAAAAATATTATTACCAATATTTGTGTTTTATTTTTCACACGTTGCGCACATGATCATTTATTTCTGTTTTGGATTATTATGATTGGAAATCATGAATTATTGGTATATTGTAATTATGTGATTGGATCATGTGATTATGTGTGTTGGATGGAAATGGATGATCACGAGCCCTAGACCGGATGTATGGTTTAATTTTCTGTTGGGCCTGTGTGCCTTTTTAACTGCTTTCTCCTTCTCTCTTTCTAGTTGCCTTGGAATAATAAGGCATTCTACCTCCCTCCTTATGTACTCCCCCCTGGTTTTCGTTGGGGTTTCTATTTTTATAATGTAATGAGAGTAGACTAGGAGTGAGGTTTCCATTTTTGTAATTGGTGGAGTAGAAGGAAGGACCACATGGAGAGCCCAGACCGGAGGTCCCTTGGCGTTTTCCATGAAGTGAAGAAAGAGAAAAAGAGACCAAGGCCCATCAGCGTGATGATTGGGTTACTATTATTGTAATAGTATAGGACCAACCCTAGATTGACCATAGATCCACTGCGGGCTCAGTGGGTCACATAGGATTTGGGCTCGTGATCATCCAACAGGGGCGTGCTAGGCTTTAATTTTGCATGTGGTTATTATGATGGATGAATGGCTTTTATTTATCATATAACTGCTATGGATGGATTTTATTTATGCATTATGGATGAATGTATGGATATATTATGAGATCTCGGTCATTCACTACTCTCACATTGGTTGGACCAATGTTGAAATATTAGACCCTAGATAAAATGGACATGAACTCTAGCAGTTTGTCCATGCCTTCCAATCCATGGCACAGTGAGGAAGCTGTTTTGGGTCAATAGCGTGGTCTCACGAGTCGTGGCACGTTATTGTACTTAAAAGAAGCTGCACTGTGTCATGAACGAAAAATGGGCTGCTGTTACCTGTCTCACGAGTCGTGGGGGTACCAGTGGGTCTGTGGCTCGGTCGATTGGGTCGGGTCTAACGCCCAATTAGCATGATTCGCTTGGAGTCCTCGGGATCATGCGAAAGGGTGAGGCAATAATCTTGGGAATCTCGTGGAACGAGAATGGTATGGAATACCTCCCACAGGATCTTTTCCATGCGAATCGTGAAAGCGGGGTATGGGAAAAATCGCTGTGGATCCCAAGCCCACTAGGAAAGGATTTCCCGAAAATCACGTTTGAGAGTACCGTGTTTTCGTATAAATAGTGGGAGGATTAAATGACTAAAGACCAAGCATTTAATTATTTCATCAAACCACCGTCTTTATTTTCTGCTGATCGCGCGTTGTTTTCTAAATGTAGATTTAAAATGTCTAAGAACCCACTATCAACCATTCTTGAGACAAACAAATTTAATGGAACCAACTACAACGACTGTTTGCGCAATCTCAGGATAGTCCTAGATTACGAGAACCAAGGCTACGTCATGGACGAGCCTCTCCCTAGGATCTTACAGGAAGGATCCACGCCAGAAGAACGTGAGACGTTCGAGACTTGGCATAAGGATAATCGGAAGGTCCGTAGCGTCATACTTGCTTCGATGACCAATGAGATTCAGAAGCAATATGAAAGGCTAGACGATGTCCCTTCCATTATGGCTCGCCTTAAGGATTGCTATGCAGTCCCGGACCGGCATACTAGGTATGTCGCGACCAAGGCGTTCTTTGGAACTAAAATGACAGAAGGATCCTCTGTACAAGAGCATGGGGTTAAAATGCTTACCCTAATGGAAAAGCTCGAGGACCTAAAGGCAGGTCTCGATAACGAAACGTACATAGATGTGATCCTTCAGTCACTCCCACCCTCCTTCGACCAATTTATTGTCAACTATAACATGAATGCACTTGAGAAGGGCATTCATGAGTTAATCAATATGTTGGTGCAATACGAGGCAACGACTAAGAAGTCCACGCCTTCGGTATTGTTTGGAGGTGCTTCAACTTCCAAGACGAAAGGCAAGGGTGCCGGATGTTGGAAAAAGAAGAAAGGGAAGGGAAAAGCCGTCATAGCAGCTACGAACACTCAGAGTGTTCCCATTGCCAAAGAGGGGAAAGGCAAAGGAAAGGGAAAGGTTGTCTCCAAGCAACAGTCAAAGGCATATGACATATGTATCAACTGCCGTGAGAAAAGGCATTGGAAGAGAGAGTGCCCCAAACTCTTCTCAAACCAAGGTATATATGTGATTGAGGTTAATATGGTCACTAATTCTGCCTCTTGGGTATTAGATACCGGCTGTGGAGCTCACATTTGCAATGATTTGCAGGTGCTGAAAAGAAGCAGAAAACTAAGTAGCGGGGACATGATCCTGAAGCTTGGAAATGGCAAGGCCATCTCAGCAGAAGCAGTAGGATCCGCCACTTTAGTGATTAGTGATACCATTAGCATAGAATTAGAGCAGGTTTATTTTGTACCTAGTATGATTAAGAACATCATCTCCATTCCATTGTTGGACAATAGTGGTTATGAGTTCAGAATCAATAAAAAAATTGCTTTTATTTGATGAGGTGTGGAATTGCTCATCTACTTGGTACATTGCACAACGGGCTCTATATCTTGCAACAAACGAATTTCGTTCTTAACGCTCAACACAAACGGAAATTAGATAATAACGGGAACACACGTCTGTGGCACGCTAGGCTAGGTCACATATCCCAAGATAGGATGAAAAGGTTGGTAGACTCAAAGAACCTAGAGGTTGGGGACTTGAGCGATCTACCAACTTGTGAATCTTGTCTAAGAGGGAAAATGACCAAGAAGCCCTTTGTAGGTCAAAGCAGGCTTGCCACGGGTCTGTTGGACTTGGTCCATACAGACGTATGTGGACCACTGAGGATGCAGGCTCGAGGTGGGTTCTCTACTTCATAACCTTCACCGATGATCATTCACGGTATGGTTATGTTTACCTAATGAGGTACAAGTCTGAAGCTCTTAAGAGGTTTAAAGAATTCAGGCTTGAAGTGGAGAACCAGACCAACTGCAAAATTAAAGTCCTACGGTCAGACCGAGGCGGTGAATACCTTAGTGCCGAATTCCTAGATTATCTAAAAGAAAATGATATAATATCGGAATGGACACCTCCCGGAACACCACAGTTAAATGGCGTCTCTGAAAGGAGGAACCGAACCCTGTTGGACATGGTTCGGTCCATGATGAGTTTTACCAAATTGCCCTTATCGTTTTGGGGTTATGCATTAGAAACGGCAGCCAAGTTGTTGAATTTGGCGCCTACCAGTGCATTGACCCCAACGCCATATGAGATATGGCACGGCAAGCCTGCGTCCTACAACTACTTGAAAGTGTGGGGTAGCCCCGCATACGTCAAGAGGTTAGTGGGAGATAAGCTAGAATCCAGGTCTAGCCTATGCAGGTTCGTCGGATACCCTAGAGAAACTGCGGGTTATTACTTTTATGACCCTTTGGAACAAAAGGTATTTGTTTCAAGGAATGCAGTATTCTTGGAGCAAGGCTTCCCGGAGGATATCCAACCTGATGAGCTAATCCTTGAGGAATCAAGTGATGGAACTCAGCCATCAGAAATAGCCGCGGAAACCTCACCAAGAGGATTTAGGATTAACGCACGGAGGGCTGACCAACCTAGAGAAGTCCAACATGCTAGGCATGAAGGACAACCTCAAGAAAGGCCAGTCCCGGCCCCTGAACCGCCAGCTACGATACAGTCAGCGCCCACAGTCACCACTGACGTTCCCGTCCTCCGTAGGTCCACTAGAGAATCCAGACCTCCAGTGAGATATGGGTTTCTAGGTGCGACCGATCTTCTGGATAACGATCCTAAGACATACGGGGAAGCGATGTCTGACATCGACTCCGGGAAATGGCTTGAGGCCATGAAGACCGAAATGGACTCCATGAGCGAGAACCAAGTTTGGAGACTTGTAGATCCACCGAAAGGTGTTAAGCCAGTGGACTGTAAGTGGGTCTACAAGCCTACGGCAGAAGCATAGGGGATGACTTTCATCTTTTCAAGTTCCTCATCAGTCTGCGGGGACTGCTTCTTGGACAACTTGATCCCATGCCTCATTGGAAGGAATCCTCGTTTGGAGTTGTCCATTCGATATCTCTTTAGGACTTTCTCCATATACGAGTTTTGGGTGAGCCCTAACATCCTTTTAGATCTGTCCCTGACAATCTGGATGCCTAGGATGTAGGAGGCTTCACCCAAGTCCTTCATGGAAAACTTGGTTGACAACCATGCTTTTGTGTTTCCTAACATTCTGACGTCATTACCAATGAGCAGAATGTCATCCACGTAAAGCACTAGGAACACTATAGAGCTCCCACTGACCTTCTTGTATACACAAGGGTCGGATTCGTTTTTGATGAAGTCATATCCCCGTATTACTTCATCAAATCGAATGTTCCAACTTCGGGATGCTTGTTTGAGGCCATAGATGGACTTCTGGAGACGACAGACCTTCTGTTCTTCTCCAGTGACCGTGAAACCCTCCGGCTGATCCATATAGATCTCTTCTTCAACGAAACCGTTGAGGAAGGCCGTTTTCACGTCCATCTGCCATATTTCATAGTCATACCATGCTGCTATGGCAAGCAGGATCCGAATGGACTTAGCCATGGCTACTGGCGAGTAGGTATCCTCAAAATCGACCCCGGGTCGTTGAGTGTATCCCTTGGCTACAAGCCTAGCCTTAAAGGTTGTGACTTCTCCATCAACGCCGAGTTTGCGCTTGTAGACCCACTTACAGCCCACTGGCTTAACACCTTTCGGTGGATCTACAAGTCTCCAAACTTGGTTCTCGCTCATGGAGTCCATTTCGGTCTTCATGGCCTCAAGCCATTTCCCGGAGTCGATGTCAGACATCGCTTCCCCGTATGTCTTAGGATCGTTATCCAGAAGATCGGTCGCACCTAGAAACCCATATCTCACTGGAGTTTGCGCTTGTAGACCCACTTACAGCCCACTGGCTTAACACCTTTCGGTGGATCTACGAGACTCCAAACTTGGTTCTCGCTCATGGAGTCCATTTCGGCTTTCATGGCCTCAAGCCATTTCCCGGAGTAGATGTCAGACATCGCTTCTCCGTAAGTCTTACGATCGTTATCCAAAAGATCGGTCGCACCTAGAAAGCCATATCTCACTGGAGGCCTGGACTCTCTAGTGGACCTACGGAGAACGGGAACGTCTGTGGTGACTGTGGGCGTTGACTGTATCGGAGCCGGTGGTTCAGGAACCGGGGCTGGCTGTTCCTGAGGCTGTCCTTCATGCCTAGCATGTTGGACTTCTCGAGGCTTGTTAGCCCTTCGGCTATCTATCCTGAATCCTCTAAGTGAGGGTTCCACGGCCTCCTCTGATGGCTGGATTCCATCACTTGATTCTTCAAGGATCAGCTCATCAGGTTGGATATCCTCCGGGAAGCCTTGCTCCAAGAATACTGCATTTCTTGAAACAAACACCTTTTGTTCCAAGGGGTCATAAAAGTAAAAACCCGCAGTTTCTTTAGGGTATCCAACGAACCTGCATAAGCTAGATCTAGACTCTAACTTATCTCCCACTAACCTCTTGACGTATGCGGGGCTACCCCACATTTTCAAGTAATTGTAGGATGCAGGCTTGCCGTGCCATATCTCATATGGCGTTTGGGTCAATGTACTAGTAGGCACTAAATTCAATAATTTGGCCACTGTCTCTAGTGCATAGCCCCAAAACGATAAGGGTGAAGGACAAGCGGATCTGCCCGGGAGCGCAAGCGGAAGCGAGAAAAAGCGAGAAATTGCGTAAATTTAAATCAAATTTAAAATACGCGAATCCCAAGGGGGGTACCCTTGGGTTCTCAACCGGGCGTTCGATGTAGGATGTGTAAATATTAAAACATATATTTAAACACATAGGGCATAGATATATAAATCAAATCAATCAAAGCGTAATAAACCGTTACCTTTGATTGTTTAGCGTATGCTCCCGGCTACTAGCGTTGTTCCTTCTCCGGAATGCTCACGAAATCCAAACGTATGGGTTCTCCAAATGTGATCCACACCACACCGGAAGAAACACACGTTCTTCTTGCTAGAAAAGAACGGGTTTAGGAAGGAATCGGTTTAAGAGAAGAACACTATGAATTAGTGTTCTCTTAAACTTACTTTGTTCTTCTTCTTGATTCAAAATCAAGTGAAGAAGAACACAAGTGTAAGAGAGGGAGGTACCACGAAATTTTGAGAGAGAGGAGAGGATTTTTGTCTTCTCTTTTTCCTAGAAAAAGAGGAATAATGAATCACATATGCTAGGTGTTATATATTCTAATATATATA
Source organism: Sesamum alatum (assembly GCA_034509735.1). Taxonomy (NCBI): domain Eukaryota; kingdom Viridiplantae; phylum Streptophyta; class Magnoliopsida; order Lamiales; family Pedaliaceae; genus Sesamum; species Sesamum alatum. The sequence goes on along the minus strand of JACGWO010000001.1, from coordinate 36,069,618 downwards.
CATAATTAATGTGATTATTGGAATGTGTCTAGGTTCATCCAAGGATGTCTAGATTCATTCCAATCAATCACCATCAATTCTTCAATCAAGCCTACCAAAATTTATGGTATGATCAAATCATACCAAAAGGGAAGAGCTTGATTGGAGTTGATTTGTCTCTTTCCAAAAGAGATAAGTCAACATACCACCTAGCATGAAACATGGCTGATTTTGCTTCCTCCAAGGGAGCATGTCGGCCATGTTTGATTAAGGAAAGAAGTCCAACTTCTTCCTATTCCAAATTAGGAATTATTTCTCCTCTCGGGTATAATTTAACGGACCGGGTTTTATCGTAATCCAATTGCGACGAACCCAATATTAAATCCAATTTAATGTCCACTTAAATTATTCCCGTTGATCTTTTAATCTAATTAAAAGATCCAACGTCTCATCATCTCAACTTTCCATATTTAATCGAAAATCCAATTTACCGATTAAATGAATGCTCGATACAATATCGGCCCGTCCATCCAATGGACTTTCCCTCAAGGAATCCAATTACTTATTTTATCCTTTGAGATTGACTCGAGGTCCTCGACTTGGAACGTTTCAGACCCAACTCTTAATCAGTTGGTTTCATGACCACCATCCAATGCGTGGCCCAACTGCACGAGTTGTTATCCATGGTCTGTGGGCTTTGTTGCGATATAAGTTAAACACCATTTTAACAAATGTAAGATGAGCGCAATAAAGAAGGTACCATTGGTGACGAACACTCATCTTATTCATCACATAATAATATTACATTCACATCAAGTTGTCGGATAGGTTATAAATTGCCAAACCTATTGGCTTTCTGGTCACCTATTCCAACAATCTCCCACTTGACCTAAAGCCAATCACCCATTGACCTCGAACCTCTTATTCAGATGGTGAGTATGGGCAACTTGCGACATGGGCTTAGCAAGTGGATCTGCTATGTTTTCTGCGGAGCTGACATGGTCCAATCGAACGTCAGTCCTGCTATCCATCTCTCTAAGTAGATGGTAGCGTCTAAGAATATGCTTGGATCGTGATGAGATCTCGATTCCTTTGCTAGCGCTATCGCCCCGTTTTTATCATGAAAGATAATTACAGGCTTAGCAATGCTAGGTACTACATCCAAGGTACTACATCCAACCCTTGGATGTAGCTCATCAACCAAACCACTCCTTAGCAGCTTCCAAAGCCGCTATGTATTCAAAACTCTATGGTGGAGTAGGCCGTGGTAGCTTGCTTGGAACCCTTCCAAGTAACCACGCCACCATTTAGTCTAAATACAAAATCATACTGAGACTTGGCATCATCGTCATCCGACTGGAAGCTAGCGTTGCTATAGCCTTCCAGTATCAACTCTCTACCGCCGTAGATCAAGAACATGTCCTTAGTCCTTTTTCAGGTACTTCAGGATAGTCTTGACTGCACTCTAGTGATATCGGCTAGTTACGCTCAAAGCGAAACCCACATCAGGTCTAGTGCGCTGAACAGCATACTGTATGCTGCCTACGGCTGAAGCATAGGGGATGTCCAACATCCTTTTAAGCTCCTCATCAGTCTTAGGAGACTGCTTCTTGCATATCTTAATTCCATGCCTCATAGGAAGGAATCCTCGTTTTGAGTTCTCCATCTTGAATCTCTTCAAGACTTTCTCAATGTACGAGGACTGGGCCATTCCTAACATCCTTCTAGATCTATCCCTGTAGATCTTGATGCCAAGGATGTAGGATGCCTCGCCCATATCCTTCATGGAGAATTGCATTGACAGCCAAGCTTTAGTGGTACCCAACATCTTAGAATCATTCCCAATGAGCAAGATGTCATCCACGTAAAGCACCAGAAACGCAACTGAGCTCCCACTGATCTTCTTGTATACACAAGGATCGGACTCGTTCTTGATGAAATCATATCCCCGTATGACTTCATCAAAACGTATGTTCCAGCTTCGGGTTTAACCCCTTTTGGTGGATCTGCTAGGGTCCAAACCTTGTTTGTACCCATCGAGTCCATCTCGGATTTCATGGCCTCAAGCCACTTGTCCGAATCGATGTCCGACATCGCTTTTCCGTACGTCTTTGGATCATTATCCAACTGACCGGTCAGGCCCAGAAATCCATACCTATCAGGTGCATGGGATACTCTGGCCGAGGACTGGAACAATATCAGTGGGAACTTCAGGCTCAGATGTCACTGCCGCCTCTTGGGGTTCCTCACTTGATTCCTCAAGGAGCACCTCATCGCGTCGACTATCCGATGGAAAACCTTTTTCCAAGAACACTGCGTTTCGCGAGACAAAAACCTTTTGCTCGAAGGGATCATAGAAATAATACCCCGCAGTTTCTTTCGGATAGCCGATGAACCTGCATAAACTAGACCTCGAGTCCAGTTTATCTCCCACTAATCTCTTGACATATGCGGGGCAACCCCACACTTTCAAGTATTTGTAGGAGGCAGGCTTGCCATGCCATATCTCATATGGCGTCTGGGATACCCTTTTAGATGGCGCCAAGTTCAAAACTTTGGCCGCCGTCTCAAGAGCGTATCCCCAGAAGGAAAGGGGGAGTTCGGTAAAACTCATCATGGATCGGACCATGTCCAACAGGGTCCGATTCCTCCTTTTAGACACACCATTAAGCTGCGGTGTTCCAGGAGGGGTCCACTGAGAGAGAATCCCATTCTCTTTTAGATAATCAGTAAACTCACCACTCAAATACTCTCCACCTCGGTCCGACCAAAGGGCTTTGATCTTTCGACCGGTTTGGTTCTCTACTTCAAGTCTGTATTCCTTAAACCGTCCAAAGGCTTCAGACTTGTACTTCATCAGGTAAACATAACCATACCGTGAGTGATCATCGGTAAAGGTTATGAAGTACGAGTACCCACCTCTAGCCTGAGTATTTAGTGGACCACAGACATCTGTATGGATCAAATCCAACAGACCACTGGCTAGCATACTTTGTCCAACAAAAGGTTTCTTGGTCATCTTTCCCTTTAGACAGGATTCGCAGGTCGGTAGGTTGTCCAAATCGTCTATTTCTAGACTCTTTGAGTCCACCAACCTTCTTATCCTATCTTTAGAGATATGACCTAACCTCGCATGCCATATCTGTGCGTTATTATGATGATCACGTTTTCGTTTGTGTTCTGCACTCATAATCCAATTAGACTGTTGAAGTATGTACAGACCGTTGACCAATGTACCAAGCAGATGAGAAAATACCATCTTTGATAATGAAAAAAAACATTTTTATTGATGGTAAATTCATATCCCTCCTTATCAAGGACCGGGATGGAAACAATGTTTTTTAATCATGCTACGTACATAGAAACAGTCGTTCAGTACAATCCTAACATGACTACTAATGGCTAACTCTAGTGATCCTACGGCCTCCGCAGCAACGGCCTTGCCATCGCCTAGCCTCAGGATCATCTCATCCTTGGTTAGCCTTCTGCTTCTTTGCAGTGCCTGCAAATCATTGCAGATGTGAGCACCACACCCGGTATCCAATACCCATGAAGCAGAATTAGTAATCATATTTACTTCATCCACAAACACACCTGGGTTGGAGAGGAGTTGTGGGCACTCCCTCTTCCAATGCCCTTTCCCTTGGCAATGCATGCAGACATCATTTACCTTGGACCGCTGAGAACCACGGGCCTTCCCTTTCCCTTTGCTCGGTCCAATCGGAGCAACAGGGACGCCCGGAGCGTGAGCAGGGGCCACAACCGTCTTCCTTTTGCCCTTCTTCCTCTTCCAGCGTCCGGCCCTCTTGCCATTCGCCTTGGAGGATGAAGCCTCTCCTATAAATACCGCTGGCGCCGACTTGTGGGTCGTTGCCTCGTATTGGACCAGCATGTTGATCAACTCATGAATAGACTTCTCAAGTCCGTTCATGTTGTAGTTTACAACAAACGGGTCATAGGATGGAGGAAGCGACTGGAGGATCACGTCAATGTACGTGTCATTGTTAAGCCCAGCTTTAAGGTCCTCGAGTTTCTCCACTAGGGAGAGCATCTTGACCCCATGACTCTGTACAGACGCTCCTTCAGCGAGCTTGGTGCCAAAGAATGCTTTTGTGGCAGCATATCTAATATGCCTATCCGGAACCGCATAAACCTCGTTCATGCGGAGCATTATGGCGGAGACATTGTCCAGCCTCTCATACTGCTTCTGGATGTCGTTAGACATTGAAGCCAGTATGATACTGCGTACTTTCCGGTTGTCCTCATGCCATTTTCTCGAACGTCAAACGTTCTTCAGGCGTGGACCCCTCCGGTAAGTCGCTCGGTGGTGGCTCGTCCAAGACGTAGCCTTGGTTCTCGAAACCGAGGACAATCCTCAGGTTTCTCAGCCAGTCCGAGTAGTTCGTTACGTTGAATTTGTTAGTCTCAAGAATCATGGTTAACGGGTTCTTAGACATATCTACATTAATGAAAATGTAAAGCAGGAATTAGCAGATGATGGTAATATTATTTTTCAAGTAGAAGACTTGGTCTTTTAGTCTTTAACCCTCCCACTATTTATACGAAAATCCGCCACTCTCAAGCGGAGTTTCGGGAAACCATTTCCTAGTGGGCTTGGGATCCACAAGCGTAATCTCCATGCCCGGCTTTTACGATTCACATGAAGAAGACCTTGTGGGAGATATCCAATATCATTCTCATCCAATGAGATTCCCAAGATATTTTGCCTCACCTATTCACATGGTCCCGAGGACTCCAAGCGAACCATGTTACTCAGTGTTGGGCCCGACCCATCAACCAAATCATGCCTCAAACTGTCGCCCCCCACGACTCGTGAGACAGGGAAACAGCGAGCGCAGTCTTTTTGTTCACAACAATAGTGCAGCTTTCCCCTATTCCAAGTGTGCCACGACTCGTGAGACCACACTTGGGTAGTTGTAGCTTCCTCACCACATTGCTGTGGATGGAAGGCTTGGACAGACCAAAATACCATTTTGATCCAAGTCCGTTCTGGGCCTAATATTTAATTTGGTCCAACCAAATGAGAGTTTAAGTGTGACCGAGACCTCATCACATTATGGTGTTTTAGCATACATAAATATCCAATATTTAAAGCGATAAATAAATACGCCGCATGTAGAAAATATAGCATACCCCTGTTAGGATGATCACAAGCCCAACCTATGCGACCCACTGAGCCCACAGTGAGTCTATGGTCTGTCTAGGGTGGTCCTAAATTATTAAAATAATAATAAAACCCATTGTCATTCCAATGGGCCTTAAAGTGCTTCTTGTTTCACGCCTTGATGCTCCTCCTTGGGGTCTCCGACTCCAATTGCTTGTTAAAAGTAAAACCTCACCAATCCTATCTACTCTCATTACAACTGAAAGTAATACATTGGTAATAAGGAAAACAAGCCTTAACATCATGAGGCTGAAAATACGGGAGATGATAGTCCCAAAAACAAGAGGCACGCAAGCCCCACCTAACAGAAAATAAATGATCATACATTCATCCATACACAAGGTCTAGGGCTCTTGTGATCATCCCATGTTGATTCCATCAACTCACATATAACATAATTATTCCAAATAATCATGCAATAAAACCAATGGATATTCCAAATATCCAAGTGATGTCCAACATCACAAAAGCATAAATATACAAATAATATGCAAAATTCAAATTTTAAATTTAATGGACATTTTAAACAATGCATCCAATGCATGTATTAATCCCAAATTAATTAAGCAAATTTAATCCAAGGAATAATCCAATTATTCCAAAATCAAAAAATGCAAAATTAATATATTTTCAAAATATTGTGCAGAAAATACAGAAAATTAAATTTTCTGGAAAAAGTCGAAAAACGGCACAAAACGGCCCAGCCGTTGTGCTGGCCGGCCGGCCGCGCGCACAGGGCAGCGCGCGCGCGCTGGCGCTCGCCTGCGCGCGGCCACTGCCGGCCCGACCAAATTTTTTATTTTTTATTTTTTTGTTTTTCAAAACTGTTTCAGCACAATAACATTAATATTATCTAAACAAAAATTAAGCATGCCAAAAGTCCATTAAATCTAAACAATTGAATCATCATATTATTCATATATTTATGTAATCTAACATGCGAATAAAGCCATTTAAAAAGCAAGTAGATCATGCCAAACACATAGATCTATGCCCCTTACATCGAACCGGGCTCTGATACCACTTGAAGGACAAGCGGATCCGCCCGGGAGCGCGAGCGGAAGCGAGAAAAAGCGAGTAATTGCGTAAATTTAAATCAAATTTTAAATACGCGAATCCCAAGGGGTGTACCCTTGGGTGCTCAACGGGGCGTTCGATGTAGGATGTGTAAATATTAAAACATATATTTAAACACATAGGGCATAGATATATAAATCAAATCAATCAAAGCGTAATAAACCGTTACCTTTGATTGTTTAGCGTATGCTCCCGGCTACTAGCGTTGTTCCTTCTCCGGAATGCTCACGAAATCCAAACGTATGGATTCTCCAAAGGTGATCCACACCACACCGGAAGAAACACATGTTCTTCTTGCTAGAAAAGAACGGGTTTAGGAAGGAATCGGTTTAAGAGAAGAACACTATGAATTTGTGTTCTCTTAAACTTACTTTGTTCTTCTTCTTGATTCAAAATCAAGTGAAGAACACAAGTGTAAGAGAGGGAGGTACCACGAAATTTTGAGAGAGAGGAGAGGATTTTTTTCTTCTCTTTTTCCTAGAAAAAGATGAATAATGAATCACATATGCTAGGTGTTGTATATTCTAATATATATACATAATTAATGTGATTATTGGAATGTGTCTAGGTTCATCCAAGGATGTCTAGATTCATTCCAATCAATCACCATCAATTCTTCAATCAAGCCTACCAAAATTTATGGTATGATCAAATCATACCAAAAGGGAAGAGCTTGATTGGAGTTGATTTGTCTCTTTCCAAAAGAGATAAGTCAACATACCACCTAGCATGAAACATGGCTGATTTTGCTTCCTCCAAGGGAGCATGTCGGCCATGTTTGATTAAAGAAAGAAGTCCAACTTCTTCCCATTCTAAATTAGGAATTATTTCTCCTCTCGGGTATAATTTAACGGACCGGGTTTTATCGTAATCCAATTGCGACGAACCCAATATTAAATCCAATTTAATGTCCACTTAAATTATTCCCATTGATCTTTTAATCTAATTAAAAGATCCAACATCTCATCATCTCAACTTTCCATATTTAATCAAAAAATCCAATTTACCGATTAAATGAATGCCCGATACAATATCGGCCCGTCCATCCAATGGACTTTCCCTCAAGTAATCCAATTACTTATTTTATCCTTCGAGATTGACTCCAAGTCGATCTCTCAACCTCCTCGGTGATTTGTGTGTGACCCTTTAGGTTCACCCTCAGCTAGACTTGGGCCCGTGTCCCACAAGGGCCCGTTACCATGGGTGGCCGTGTAGCAACGGTCCATGGCACTAGAGACTAGGTGAATTGGCGTGAACATTTAGGCGCCGATTCCACACGGGTACGATCCTTCCGTCTACCGTCTCCCGGCCTTAGTCTAGGGTATGGAATTGGGCGTCGGTTCCCATCCTTGACTAGGCATCTATGCTTAATACTCGAGACCACGTATGCTTCATTGCGTCGACACAGGGAACCATTCCCTGTTCGACCAACCACTGTGGCCACAGCTTCAAACAGCATGAACGTGTCTCCGAGTGCATAGGAGATACCTCTGTCACATACTGACAGGGGACGGATCCTCTTCTTGGAATCCACCGTCCTCGCTACACATTCCGACTGCACTGGACAAGGTTTATGATAATCATCTTACAGAATGATTACCTCTCGCCAGATTCAAGATACAGCCGTCCTGTGCACGCGACTGCCATGATCCCTCAAGTCTGAGGATTACTCCCGTACTATCGGAACCGGGGAAAACCAATCATACCGACCAAGCCTCCAAGGCTTCCATATGATGATCCCCGCGAGTCAGTCCAGTCGGCTCGACCCCAGTCGACCAACCCATCAAGATCGTGTAGGCATCCCACGCCTGTCTCCGATGAAACACGACACTCATCCAATGAACACGACTCTTGACGCAAGTCTCAATAGGACTCTCGATGCCCTGTCTCGAGGTCCTCGACTTAGAACGTTTCAGACCCAACTCTTAATCAGTTGGTTTTATGACCACCATCCAATGCGTGGCCCAACTGCACGAGTTGTTATCCATGGTCTGTGGGCTTTGTTGCGATATAAGTTAAACACCATTTTAACAAATGTAAGATGAGCGCAACAAAGAAGGTACCATTGGTGACGAACACTCATCTTATTCATCACATAATAATATTACATTCACATCAAGTTGTCGGATAGGTTACAAATTGCCAAACCTATTGGCTTTCTGGTCACCTATTCCAACAAAGGGCAATTTGGTAAAACTCATCATGGACCGAACCATGTCCAACAGGGTTCGATTCCTCCTTTCAGAGACACCATTTAACTGTGGTGTTCCTGGAGGTGTCCATTCTGATATTATACCATGTTCTTTTAGATAATCTAGGAACTCCGTACTAAGGTATTCACCGCCTCGGTCCGACCGTAGGATTTTAATTTTGCAGTTGGTTTGGTTCTCCACTTCAAGTCTGAATTCTTTAAACCTCTCAAGAGCTTCAGACTTGTACCTCATCAGGTAAACATAACCACACCGTGAATGATCATCGGTGAAGGTTATGAAGTAGGAGAACCCACCTCGGGCCTGCGTCCTTAGTGGTCCACATATGTCTGTATGGACCAAGTCCAACAGACCTGTGGCAAGCCTGCTTTGTCCTACAAAGGGCTTCTTGGTCATTTTCCCTCTTAGACAGGACTCACAAGTTGGTAGATTGCTCAAGTCCCCAACCTCTAGGTTCTTTGAGTCTACCAACCTTTTCATACTATCTTGGGATATGTGACCTAGCTTAGCGTGCCACAGACGTGCGGTCCCGTTATTATCTAATTTTCGTTTGTGTTGTGTATTGAGGACGAAATTCGTTTGTTGCAAGATATAGAGTCCGTTATGCAATGTACCAAGTAGATGAGCAATTCCACACCTCATCAAATAAAAGCAGTTTTTATTGATTCTAAACTCATAACCACTATTGTCCAACAATGGAATGGAAATGATGTTTTTTAATCATACTAGGTACAAAATAAACTTGCTCTAAATCTATGCTAATACTATCACTAATCACTAGAGTGGCGGATCCTACTGCTTCTGCCGAGATGGCCTTGCCATTCCCAAGCTTCAGGATCATGTCCCCGCTACCCAGTTTTCTGCTTCTTTTCAACACCTGCAAGTCATTGCAAATGTGAGCTCCACAGCCGGTATCTAATACCCAAGAGGCAGAACTAGTGACCATATTAACCTCAATCACATATATACCTTGGTTCGAGAAGAGTTTGGGGCACTCTCTCTTCCAATGCCCTTTCTCACGACAGTTGATACATATGTCATATGCCTTCGACTGTTGTGTGGAGACAACCTTTCCCTTTCCTTTGCCTTTCCCCTCTTTGGCAATGGGAACACTCTTAGTGTTCGTAGCTGCTTTGACGACTTTTCCTTCCCTTTCTTCTTCTTCCAACGTCCGGCACCCTTGCCTTTCGTATTAGAAGTCGAAGCACCTCCAAACAATACCGAAGGCGTGGACTTCTTTGTCGTTGCCTCGTATTGCATCAACATATTAATCAACTCACGAAAGCCCTTCTCAAGTGCGTTCATGTTGTAGTTGACGATAAATTGGTCAAAGGAGGGTGGGAGTGACTGAAGGATCACATCAATGTACGTTTCATTATCGAGACCTGCCTTTAGGTCCTCGAGCTTTTCCACCAGGGTAAGCATTTTAACCCCGTGCTCTTGTACAGAGGATCCTTCTGTCATTTTCGTTCCAAAGAACGCCTTGGTCGCGACATACCTAGTATGCCGGTCCGGGACTGCATAGCAATCTTTAAGGCGAGCCATGATGGAAGGGACATCGTCTAGCCTTTCATATTGCTTCTGAATCTCATTGGTCATCGAAACAAGTATGAGGCTACGGACCTTCCGGTTATCCTTATGCCAAGTCTCGAACGTCTCACGTTCTTCTGGCGTGGATCCTTCCGGTAAGGTCCTAGGGAGAGGCTCGTCCATGACATAGCCTTGGTTCTCGTAATCTAGGACTATCCTGAGATTGCGCAACCAGTCGTTGTAGTTTGTTCCATTGAATTTGTTTGTCTCAAGAATGGTGGAAAGTGGGTTCTTAGACATTTTTAAAAATCTTCATTTTAGAAAACAGCGCGCGCGATCAGCAGAAAATAAAAGACATTGGTTTGATAATTAAATGCATGGACTTTAGTCATTTAATCCTCCCACTATTTGTACGAAAACACGGTACTCTCAAACGTGGTTTTCGGGAAATCCTTTCCAAGTGGGCTTGGGATCCATAGCGATTTTTCCTATACCCCGCTTTTATGATTCGCATGGAAAAGATCCTGTGGGAGGTATTCCATACCATTCTCGTTCCACGAGATTCCCAAGATTATTGCCTCACCCTTTCACATGATCCCGAGGACTCCAAGCGAATCATGTTAATTGGGCGTTAGACCCAACCCAATCGACCGAGCCACGAACCCACTGGTACCCCCACGACTCGTGAGACAGGTAGCAGCAGCCCGCTTTTCGTTCATGACATAATGCAGCTTCCTTTAAGTACAATGACGTGCCACGACTCGTGAGACCACGCTATTGACCTAAAGCAGCTTCCTCACTATGCCATGGATTGGAAGGCATAGACAAACTCTTAGAGTTCATGTCCACTTTGTCTAGGGTCTAATATTTTGACACTGGTCCAACCAATGTGAGAGTAAGTAATGACCGAGATCCCAAATAAATAAATATCTACACATACATCCATAATGCGTAAATAAACCATCCATAGCAGTTATATGATAAATAAACAACCCATTCATTCATCATCATAACCACATGCAAAATTAAAGCCTAGCACGCCCCTGTTGGATGATCACGAGCCCGAATCCTATGCGACCGACTGAGCCCGCAGTGGATCTATGGTCAATCTAGGGTTGGTCCTATACTATTACATTAATAGTAACCCAATCATCATGCTGATGGGCCTTGGTCTCTTTTTCTCTTCCTTCACTTCATGGAAAACTCCAAGGGACCTCCCGTCTGGGCTCTCCATGTGGTCCTTCCTTCTTCTCCACCAATTACAAAAAGGAAACCTCACTCCTAGTCTACTCTCATTACATATTAAAAAATAGAAACCCCAGCGAAAACCCGTGGGGAGTACATAAGGAGGGAGGTAGAATGCCTTATTATTCCAAGGCAACTAGAAAGAGAGAAGGAGAAAGCAGTAAAAGAGGCACACAGGCCCAACAGAAAATAAACCATACATTCGGTGTAGGGCTCGCGATCATCCATTTCCATCCAACACACATAATCACATGATCCAATCATATAATTACATAATACCAACAACATATGATTTCCAATCATAAATATCCAAAATAATAAATAAATATGTGCACAACGTGTGACAATAATAAAACACAAATATTGGTAATAATATTTTCTCGTTTTAGGAAAACCTTTCTTCATTATTTTAAGTAAAATAACCCCGGGATTCCAAATCAAATTTATTTTACTCCTAAAATAATGTTTTTTAGAAAATAGGCATAATTGAACCAAAAAACCGATTTTTCAGAATTAATTCAAAATTAAAACTGAGAATAATTAAAAAATTAAGAGAAAAATACTGCTAGGGTTTTGAAACCCTAGCAGCAGCAGCAGCCGCTGCCGCCGCCGCCGCCGCCGCCGGCACGCACACAGGGCAGCAGGCTCAGCCTGCCGCCCTTGCGCGCGCGCAGGCGCTGCCTGGCCGGCAGCGCACTGCACGGCCTGGCAATCCGGCAGGCCGCCGCGCGCGCAGGCTCCCCTGCCTTGCGCGCACGCTGGCCTGCTGGCTGCCGGCCGTGCCGTGCGCAGTGCGCGCGCAGACGCGCACTGGGCACGCCTGCCGGGCGCGCGCGCGCAGACTCCTCCGTCTGCGTGCGCGCGCGCCTGGCGGCGCTGCCCAGAGCCCGTCCGCGCGCAGACTCGCAGGGGCGCGGCTTTGCGTGCGCGCGCGCGCAGACACCCTTGTCTGCGTGCGCGCGCGCCTGGAGGCGCTGCCCTGCGCGCAGCCTTTCTTGCTGTGCGCTGCCCCCCTCCGGCTGGCCGGCTGCGTCGTTTCTCGTTTTCCGTTCAATTTTCCACCCCCGTTTCCCAAGAAAAATAGAAAATTACCAACATTCATAAATTCACACGAATTAAAAGCAATAAAATCGACATGCTTAAAATCAAGAGCGATCAAGATTTAATATAAAAACATGCCAATATCACGTTTCATGCTTATAATGCACATAAACCCTAGGCCTATACACCGAACCGGGCTCTAATACCACTGAAAGAAATCTGGTGGATCGTCCCGGGAATTGCGCGAATGCGGAAGGGCGGTAAAAATAAATATATTAAAATAAAAGGCATGCTTTTAATTTGAAGAACACGCTCAAGGGGTGTGCCCTTGAGGTTCCCAGGCGTTTGGTGTATCTCATGATCATAAAACAAATAAAGAAATCATGGAGGCCATAGAGTTGAAAATTAAAGAGGGACAAAAATCTTAAAACGAGACCTACCCGTTGTCGTTTTCGTCTTCAACTGCTACTCGCGATGTTCCCCGTTTTGCACCAAGACCTCGTTCTTGAGGTCCTCCAAATCGTGACACACGATCCACCCACGTATTCTTGCACGTCGTGCTAGCAACGAAAAAGTATTATTTTGGACAGGATAGATCAACCACGCGTTATGATTTAACGGGATCGATCTTCCTTAGTTCAATTGTTCCAAGAACAAAAGAACAAGAAAATACTTTCTTGGTGAGAGAGAGAGAGAGAGGGGCGGACGAGAGAGGAGAGGAGAGAGTGTGTGTTGTGTGTGTGTTTTTCAAGAATCATCAAACTCATAAATGTTGGAAGCTAGAGGTTTATATAGAGGAAGAGTTTAATCCTCTTTAAACTCAAACTCTAAGTAACCTAATTTGACTAGGATTTTGACCTAGTCAATGTCCTAGTCAAACTAGTGTTTGACCTAGTCAAACGAATCCTAGCCTTCCATCTCCCCTTTCCATCTCAACCGTTGATTTTAATTTAATGGAATATTTAAATCCTATTAAATATTCCAAAAGGCTAAAAGAATAAATATAATATAATAAATTAATATTATAATTTATTCTAAGCCCATTAAATCAACCCTTTTAATAAATCATATTTATTAATTTAATTCCTTTTATCAAATAGAAGGAATTAATTTCTCCAAGAAAATATAGGACCCGATTAAATATAATTTAATCATTCCTTTACTCCAATATTTAATTCCAAATTAAATACTAAGTGTGTGTGGATAGTGTGTGACTCTTTAGGTTCACCATTCAGCTAGACTTGGTCGGATTCCTAGAATTCGTCCGTTACCATGGGTGGCCATCTAGCAACGGTCCATGGCACTAGTGACTAGGTGAAATATTCGGGGATGAACATTTAGGCTCTAACAGTACACTTGTCCTTCTGTCTTCGGTCTCATCACTTAGAGTCTAGGGCACGTAAAAAGCAGGTACCCATTTTGGACCTAAGTGTCGGTCTGTCCTTACTGAACGCCGCAAGGGAAACCTTTCCCTTCTGTTCAGTTACTGTGGCCACAGATTTTAGGGACAAGACACAGAGCATACATGAGACTCAACTGTCAATACCTTTTGACAGGAGATAGATCCTTTCTTCGAAACTACTGTCACTCTGTACACCCGAGCTGCACTAGACATGGCTTATGACTACTCAAGAGTATTTTGGCAATCTCTCACCATATCTAAGATACAGACCTGATGCACAGGTAAACTCAACAGTTCCTCAAGTCAAAGGACTTGGCCTGTACCGTTGGAGCCGGAAATACACGTCATACCCTGCTGACCATACTCAAGGTCCTCCGTAAGACGGTTCCCGCGAGTCACCTCAGTCAGCTGCTTCCTAGCATGCTAACCCACTAACACTGCTCAGACGACCTTCTTCATCCGTCGATGAAATACGACAGCAGATGCTTAGTGCAAGTCTCAAAGGGAATCCTGGTACCCATTTTCGGGATTCCTTGACTTGGAGATTTCCGGACTGATTCGGTGAGACTGATTTCATGGACCTACCTCCAAGCGTAGTCCCAGTCCCCGAAAACGTTACTCAGTCCGTGGGCTTTATTTGCGTAGTGAACAGAAGTGTAAATGCAGATAAGTGAACGTAAACAAAGTATTGCCATATGAATTTTCACTTCTTTATTCATAAATGTTTTTATCAAATACCAAAGAATTGTCTAGACATAGGTTACATATTCCTGCCTAAATTGGCTTACATGGTCACCTATTCTAACACACAACTCCTCTCCAACCCAGGTATGTTTGTGGTTGAAGTAAACATGATAACTAATTCTGCTTCATGGGTATTGGATACCGGGTGTGGTGCTCACATCTGCAATGATTTGCAGGTACTGCAAAGAAGCAGAATGCTAACCAAGGATGAGATGATCCTGAGGCTAGGCGATGGCAAGGCCGTTGCTGCGGAAACCGTAGAATTGATGGATTTAGCCATTAGTAGTCATGTTAGGATTGTACTAAACAACAGTTTCTATGTACCTAGCATGATTAAAAACATTGTTTTTATCCCAGTCCTTGACAAGAAGGGATTTGAATTTACCATCAATAAAAATGGCTTTTTCATTATTAAAGATGGTATTTCTCATCTGCTTGGTACATTGGTAAACGGTCTGTACATACTTCAACAGTCTAATTGGATTATGACTGCGGAACACAAACAAAAACGTGAAGATCACAATAACGCACAGATATGGCATGCGATATTAGGTCATATTTCTAAAGATAGGATAAGAAAGTTGGTGGACTCAAAGAGTCTAGAAATAGACGATTTGGACAACCTGCCGACTTGCGAATCCTGTCTGAAGGGAAAGATGACCAAGAAACCCTTTGTTGGGGAAAGCACGCTAGCCAATGATCTATTGGATTTGATCCATACGGATGTCTGTGGCCCACTAAATACTCAGGCTAGAGGTGGGTACTCGTATTTCATAACCTTTACCGATGATCACTCATGATATGGGTAAGTTTACCTGATGAGGTACAAGTTTTAAGCCTTTGGCAGGTTTAAGGAATACAAACTTGAAGTGGAGAACCAAACCGATCGAAAGATCAAAGCCCTTCGGTCGGACCAAGGTGGAGAGTATTGGAGTGGTGAGTTTACTGATTATCTAAAAGAGAATGGGATTCTCTCTCAGTGGACCCCTCCTGGAACACCACAACTTAATGGTGTGTCTGGAAGGAGGAATCGGACCTTGTTGGACATGGTCCGATCCATTATGTGTTTTACTGAACTCCTCCTTTCCTTCTGAGGATACTCTCTTGAGAGGGCGGCCAAAGTTTTGAGCTTGGCGCCATCTAAGAAGATATCCCAGACGCCATATGAGATATGGCATGGCGAGCCTGCCTCCTACAAATACTTGAAAGTGTGGGGTTGCCCCGCATATGTCAAGAGATTAGTGGGGTATAAATTGGACTTGATGTCTAGTTTATGCAGGTTCATCGGCTATCCGAAAGAAACTGTGGGGTAGTATTTCTATGATCCCTCCGAGCAAAAGGTTTTTTGTCTCGCGGAATGCCGTGTTCTTGGAAAAGGGTTTTCCATCGTATAGTCGACGCGATGAGGTACTCCTTGAGGAATCTGAGCTGGTAGTTCCCACTGATAATGTTCCAGTCATCTGTAGGTCAGCCAGAGTATCCCATGCACCTGATAGGTATGGATTTCTGGGCCTGACCGGTCAGTTGGATAATGATCCAAAGACGTACAGAGAAGCGATGTCGGACATCGATTCGGATAAGTGGCTTGAGGCCATGAAATCCGAGATAGACTCGATGGGTACAAATCAGGTTTGGACCCTAGTGGACCCACCCAAAGGGGTAAAACCCGTAGGGTGTAAATGGGTCTACAAACGTAAGCTTGCAGCTGACAGGGAGGTTACAACCTTCAAAGCTAGGCTTGTGGCGAAAGGTTACACTCAGCGACCCGGGGTCGATTTTGAGGAAACCTACTCGCCTGTAGCAATGGCTAAGTCCATTCGGATACTGCATTGTTAGAATAGGTGACAAGAAAGCCAATAGGTTTGGCGATTTGTAACCTATCTGACAACTTGATGTAAATGTAATATTATTATGTGATGAATAAAATGAGTATTCGTCACTTTTGGTGCTTACTTTGTTGCGCTCATTTCACATTTGTTAAAATGGTGTTTAACTTATATCGCAACAAAGCCGACAGACCATGGATAACAACTCGTGCAGTTGGGCCACACATTGGATGGTGGTCATGAAACCAACTGACTAAGAGTTGGGTCTAAAACGTTCCAAGTCGGGGACCTTGAGACAGGGCATCGAGAGCCCTATTGAGACTTGTGTCAAGAGTCGTGATCATTGGATGGGTTGGTCGACTGGGGTCGAGCTAACTGAACTGACTCGCGGGGATCATCATATCGAAGCCTTGGAGGCTTGGTCGGTATGATTGGTTTTTCTTGGTTCCGATAGTACGGGAATAATCCTCAGACTTGAGGGATCATGGCAGTCGCGTGCACATGACGGCTATATCTGGGATCTGGCGAGAGGTAATCATTCTGTAAGATGATTATCATAAGCCTTGTCCAGTGCAGTCAAAATGTGTAGCGAGGACGTTGGATTGCAAGAAGAGGATCCGTCCCCTGTCAGTATGTGACAGAGGTATCTCCTATGTGCTCGGAGACACGTTCATGCTGTTTGAAGTTGTGGCCACAGTGGTTGGTCGGACAGGGAATGATTTCCTGTGTCGACGCAATGAAACATACGTAGTCCCGAGTATTAAGCATAGATGCCTAATCAAGGATGGGAACCGACGCCCAATTCCATACCCTAGACTAAGGCCGGGAGACAGTAGACGGAGGGACCGTACCCGTACGGAATCGGCGCCTAAATGTTCATGCCAACATTCACCTAGTCTCTAGTACCATGGACCGTTGCTAGGCGGCCACCCATGGTAACGGACCCTCGTAAGACACAGGCCCAAGTCTAGCTGAGGGTGAACCTAAAGGGTCACACATAAACCACAGAAAAGGTTGAGAGATTGAATTGGAGTCAATCTCAAAGGATAAAGAATTAATTGGATTACTTAACGGATAGTCCATAGGATGGACGGGCCGATATTGTATCGGGCTCTCGTTTAATCGGTAAATTGGATTTGTCGATTAAATATGGAAAGTTGAGATGTTTGATCTTTTGATTAGATTAAAAGACCAACGAGAATAATTTAGGTGGACATTAAATTGGATTTAATTTTTGATTCGTCGTAACTGGATTACGATAAAACCCGGTCCGTTAAATTTTGACCCGAGAGGAGAAATAATTCCTATTTTGGAATAGGAAGAAGTTGGACTTCTTCCCATAAAGAGCATGGCCAAAAATGCTCCCTTGGAGGAAGCTAACACCAGCCATGCTTCGTGCAAGGTGGTAGTTGACTTGTCTCTTTTAGAAAGAGACAAATCAACTCCAATCAAGCCCTTCCCTTTTGTTATGATTTGATCATACCTTAAAAGTTAGTAGGCTTGATTGAAGAATTAATGATGATTGATTGGGATGTATCTAGACATCCTTGGATGAACCTAGACACATTCCAATAATCACATTAATTATGTATATATGAGTATATACAACACCTTGTAATGGAAGAAATATAATTCATCTTTTCTAGGAAAAGTGAAGCAAAAATTCGGCCCTTCTCCTATCTCACTCTCAGCCATCTCTCACCCTCTCCCACTTGTGTTCTTCACTTGATTTTGAATCAAAAGGAAGAACAAAGTAGGTTTAAGAGAACACTAACGCATAGTGTTTTTCTCTTGAACCGATTCTTTCCTAGACCTATTTTCTTCTAGCGAAGGAAACGTTTGTTTCTTTTGGTGTGGTGTGAATCACCTTTGGAGAATCCATACATTTGGATTTCGTGAGAATTCCGGAGAAGGAACTGTTGGAATAGGTGACCAGAAAGCCAATAGGTTTGGCAATTTGTAACCTATCCGACAACTTGATGAGAATGTAATATTATTATGTGATGAATAAGATGAGTATTCGTCACCAATGGTACCTTCTTTGTTGCGCTCATTTTACATTTGTTAAAATGGTGTTTAACTTATATCGCAACAAAGCCCACAGACCATGGATAACAACTCGTGCAGTTGGGCCACGCATTGGATGGTGGTCATGGAACCAACTGATTAAGAGTTGGGTCTGAAACGTTCCAAGACGAGGACCTCGAGACAAGGTATCGAGAGTCCTATTGAGACTTGCGTCAAGAGTCGTGTTCATTGGATGAGTGCCGTGTTTCATCGGCGACAGGCGTGGGACGCCTACACGATCTTGATGGGTTGGTCGACTGGGGTCGAGCCGACTGGACTGACTCGCGGGGATCATCATATGGAAGCCTTGGAGGCTTGGTCGGTATGATTGGTTTTCCCCGGTTCCGATAGTACGGGAGTAATCCTCAGCCTTGAGGGATCATGGCAGTCACGTGCACAAGACGGCTGTATCTTGGATCTGGCGAGAGGTAATCATTCTGTAAGATGATTATCATAAGCCTTGTCCAGTGCAGTCAGAATGTGTAGCGAGGACGGTGGATTCCAAGAAGAGGATCCGTCCCCTGTCAGTATGTGATAGAGGTATCTCCTATGCACTCGGAGACACGTTCATGCTGTTTGAAGCTGTGGCCACAGTGGTTGGTCGAAGAGGGAATGGTTTCCTGTGTCGACGCAATGAAGTATACGTGGTCTCGAGTATTAAGCATAGATGCCTAGTCAAGGATGGAAACCGACGCCCAATTCCATACCCTAGACTAAGGCCGGGAGACGGTAGACGGAAGGATCGTACCCGTACGGAATCGGCGCCTAAATGTTCACGCCAATTCACCTAGTCTCTAGTGCCATGGACCGTTGCTAGACGACCACCCATGGTAACGGGCCCTTGTGGGACACGGGCCCAAGTCTAGCTGAGGGTGAACC